>JBBMJY010000021.1:12511586-12522691 GCA_037833715.1 Toxotes lorentzi
GTGTGTGTGTGTGTGTGTGTGTGTGTGTGTGTGTGTGTGTGTGTGTGTGTGTGTGTGTGTGTGTGTGTGAGTGAGTTTGGGGAGTGGGGTGGGGTAGGTGGGTTGAGTTAGGGAAGCTTTCTTATAAGCAGGTTAGGACTCCCGTTAGCATCAATCCTGCTACAAACTGCTTTGATCAGTTTGTAGTCTCAATCCAATTTAAGAGCTCGCCCCAAGCGAGAGTGTGTATGTGTGGAATTGTAACTGATGTAAACTGTAAACTGTAAACTGATGTTCGGCCTATGGCTGCGGCTAGGCTGGGCAGAGACTGCAGGCTGGAGCTGAATAATGTACTGTATGCTACACACATAAGTACGTAAATGTGCATATATGCGTGTCTGTGTATATGCACACAATATACTATATACACACACGCACAAAAACTCTGTGGGGTTTGTGTGTATACACGCTGTGGGGAATCAAGCATCATTGATATTCCAAGTTGCTGCTTGCTACATTCAGGAAATAAGGACCAGCCCATGAAACACAGCCAGCCCTTTGTACCAGCCTCTCTGTCTGTCTCTCTCTCAAACACTCACACACAGACACACACACACTTGTCTTACATTAGTTGTGAGGGCACTCATTGACTTAACACATTCCCTGGCCCCTAAGCTTAACTATGCATCCATCCGTCCATCCACTATTTTATACCGCTTACCCTTGCAGGTGGGTCAGGGTTGCAGGTGGGTTCTAACTGACATTGGGCAAGAGGCAGGGTACACCCTGGACGGGTTACCAGTCCGTCACAGGGCTGACACATAGAGACAGACAACAGTTCACATCTACAGGCAATTTAAACTTGCAAGTTAACCTAACCTGCTTGTCTTTGGACTGTGGGGGGAAGCTGTAGTACCTGGAGGAAACCCACGCAGGCACAAGGAGAAATGAAAATTCTAAGACCCCAACCTTCTTGCTCTGAGGCTACCACTGCACCACCATGCCATCCCCCCCAACCTTAACCATCATAGCCATATGTAACCTTTACCATAGATTGAATTATAACCTATACCCTAAAACAAAGTTGTGACATCCAGCAAAAATATCCACACGGTGCCAAAATGTCCTCACAATGATGGTTTCAAACGAAAATTTGTCCATACAACTGTAAAAAGACATGTACACACAGACACACACACACACTACATCTACACAGCTAACACGCAATTCACCCGCTTATTCTGAATGAATTGCTATGTTCAATATTTATTGTTCTAAAACTGGAGCTGATCAGATTAGCATCGCCCCCCCACCCCCTTAAAAACACAGTATAAAATATTCAGCTTCTGGAAGGAAGAGTCATGGGAGCCCCGAGAGTGTTTATTCATGTAGCACCCAGGGAGAGCTCGCACAAGCAGGTTGGATGGAACACTTTACAGCGCACAGCAGACCTCATCAGCTGAATATATTACTCTGCTCCTGAAGGCAACGCTGTTCACTTTGGACTGAACACTGCTGATCAGCAGGACACACACACACACACACACACTGATTCTCTTACCCATTTCACACCCACCCACACCTAAACCTCTCTTCCCCCAAGCTGCCCTTTCTTCCATCTCGTTCCCCTGCCCTTAATGGGAGGAGGAGAGGATGTTAATGGCCAAGAAAAGGTCAAGGACAGCCACTCATGTCCTGCTTAGGGCACACACCACCTTCAGCAGAAAGTTGCTAATAGCTGCTAACAGTAGCCAGGCTCCAGAGAGGTTTTGTAAGGCGCAGGTAATAGAGATTTGAGCTTGTGTTTCAGCTGGTGCAGACAGTGTTTTTGCCTCTTAAGTGAAAAGTGGGGGTGCATGTCGGAGTTTCCTGATCCATTAATCAAAACACACACCCGGCTTATTAAAGCCAGTTTATCATCATGCCTGTAGTTTTCCCTTCTTCTCTCTAATTTTTTATTTATTTATTTATTTTTATTCCTCATCATCTAGCTAAGTGATCACGTAAAGAGACCGAAAAGGAGAGAGACAGAGACGCAAACCTTACACCACGTCGACAACCCTGCTAACAAGGCGCATGTATCTCCATCAACGTACGATATCGGTCTCAGCAAAAACATGCAAGGCAACGCTTTCCACAGTAACAATGCCAGGGGCCACACATAATGACTGGCATTTGCTGACAAATAGACTTAATTTAGATGTAACTCTGTTTTTGTCCTATTAATTTTCCTCTCACCTACTTACACAAACACAGACATGCTCCCTCTCGCACTCTTTTTGTCTTTTTGTAAATGATGAGGTTTGGTATCTGACTGACAGGCGACCCAGCCTCCCTGTATCCTCTCCCTCTCTCTTCCTTTCTGTCTCTCTTTCTCTCTCATTTTTTTTTTGAGCTTCCCTCTGCTCTCATTCTGCCCGTCAGCATTATAAAGCTCCATACCATGTACACACACACGCGCACACACACGGCAGGAAGGGAGGAGAAATTAGGAGGAGAGAAAAGGAGGCCTTGAGTCTTAGCTGACACAATATCTCTAAGCTACTGTAACTGAATTTTTTTTTTTTTTTTTTTTTTTTAGATTCTCTGGTTCATAATAGGGACTTGAACATCACCATGGATGCACTGCTGACAGGGCACATGATGACTCTTCCGATGAGTTATTTTTTCTCGCCCCATGGCAGACAGTAGCTTCCGAATGTTTGACAATAGTCAAATATGAAACTGACAAAAGACTCTTGTGGACATTGGCTGTGGTGAAAAGCAGAAGAGAGAGAAGTTGGATGAATCACTGTATCTAATAAGCCCATGATTTAGATTTGAGCCACATTACAATAAAGCAGTGGTTTGTGTCACCGCATAATTTTCTTTTAAATAACTTTAATTTTTTTTTTTTTTTTTTAAACATGGAGGCGTCCTTTGTATCAGTTGTACATTGCCCTCCAAGAAGAAAAAAAAAATTAACCTGGAAACCTGAGAAAATGCTAAGTGGGACATTTAGATTCTTCATGACTGCACAGCATCATAAGACTCATCTGGCTGAATTTAGTTTCACTGTCACAGTTTCATGTTTCACACCTCAGGCTGTTTATAGCATGTAATTAAATACGATTCTATGAAACTATTACTGCCATGAAAGTCTGTGAGGAAAGATGACTTTTTTTTTTTCTTTTTAACAGGGACTGTGAAACGGAGACAAACAAGGTTTGCGTGTGTTCGGTTTGTCCAGTCAAACAACAGTAAATGGACCAAACCCTGCGAGGCCAGTTCAGTCAGACAGCTGAAATTGCTCTGCTACACTCGCAGCTGACAAACAGTACAACAATAATACCTGGCAAAAAGGCTGTCAGGCAGCTCACTTTCACTCTTTTAATCTGAATGCCTATGCTGCTGCTTTAGTGCTTAGTTTGGATGCACCTTCTTCTTTCTCTGCTGCTACTTCTGGTCATATAATATGATACTTACATTCATAAATCCCACCATCCACCTGCCCCCTGTGATTCTGCCCATTATTGTCTTTCCTGAGCTCCGTGAGGTGAACAGTGACGAGGTCAGAGCATAGACACCAAATATTAGCTCTATATTCTGTGTTCCTCTAGTGTCTGAAGTGGCTTTGGGGTTGAAATGGGGATAAACACCAGCGCCACAGTGACGGGATGATGTGAGGGTGAATGTGCAGAAGAACAGAAGGGCAGTATGTTGAAGGCTTTTCCCTTCTTTTCCTTCAAAAATGCATAAATAGGATAAATCAGAAAAAGCTTCTCATATCAAAAGAAGATAACAGTGTAGTTATGTGGATATTCTGGTGCTATTAACAACATAGGGTGAAACATACATTAGATCATGACATGTTTTTGTAATGAGTGAACGCATGTCAGGGGAGCTGTAACTAAGACATTAGAGAGGTGGGCTTGTGGGTGTAGATTAGATTTTTTCCCTGGAAAGCATGAAAAAATGCGGTCAAGAATCAGATACCATCTAGGTGCCCTGCAGCTCAATATATTTATCTCATCTGCTTTATATTTGTTCAGTTTTGTATGGTTTAGCTCTTGTGTAATAGCACATTTTTCTCACCAGCTACACAGCGAACATCTAGTGTTTACTCGAGGACTTCCTCTCGCTCTGATTTCCAAGTGACTTGTTGCTGGTAACCAGCAAACAGCTCCACCCAGCAGTGACACCCACCTACTCACCAAATAAAGCTGTTGAGTTGTTGTGTTTCATTTCTCCAGGTGAGATAAACACGCTGACGCAGAGTTTGGAGAACTGTGTGACTGTGTGTGTGTATCGTGATGAGTGCTGCTGTGTGTGCCGTCACTCCAAGTTCAGGCTTGTGCTGCTGTTTTTCTGCTGCACTGCAGAGGCCTGCACCGCCTCTTGCTCACAACTTTAGACTGGTTTCCCTGGCAACCAGGGTGTCTGCACATGGAGAGCAACCAACTTCCCCAGATGAGAGCTTTTGTCAGTACAGTCACGATCACTAGCAAAGAGAGAGAGAGTGCGGGAGAGAGAGGGAGAGAGGGAGGCGGAGAGAGATGGGAAAGCACAAAGTAACTCTTACCCATATATCACGTATATATATCGGTAAGGCATAAATTGCAATTTGTCCAACCAAGTGGCCAAATCTTCCTAAGGTACAGTGGTATGGTATCTGTCTCTTCCTCCCTCTCACACACATACACGCACCCATGAAGTTATACCAGAACATTTCGCTGTTTGGCGCTCTTTTAGCTACTGGATAAAAACAATATTTCAGCCCAAATTTATAAAGAACATCTAAGCTAGTCTGAACTGTACTGCTACTGTGTCGCCGTGCATAAAAATAGGTGGACTTAAAACTCTGAAGAGGCTTGAGGAAAACAAGACTAGGTCAAAACCTAGATTATGGCTGGACCGCATGCGGTCAATGTGTGAAATTGAGGATGTAGTAGTGGGACTGGCGTAAATAACTACTTTCAATGGAAATTAGCTAAAGCCTGCTTGCAACGTCGCTAGATGGCATAGTAGGCTAATTAGCATAGCATAATTAGCATTCAGCCCTTTTGCTTCTCTGCTACTGTCTATGCTCACATATACAATAATTTAATACACACAAATTCCCAATTACTCTGTTCTCATTGGCATGTTTTTTTTTTGTTTCTCTCAACAGAACAAATGAAATAGTGACTGAAATGTGGCCCATTAAGATTACATGTTAACCAGCAGTCACTCCAAGCACAGTGCTGAGTTATTTAACAGGTAACAACAACAAAAAAGTTAGCACCCACAAAAAAGCAGTCAGGCAGAGCCATAGTTCTTTGTGCCAGCGGAGGTGTGTTGCTCAAGTCTCATAATATAGTGTTTGCAGTCGAAAGCCCTTCTGGTTACTGCAGTTCAAAAGTAGTTGAAAACAATATGAACTTGACTGTAAATAGAAAATTATTCTGCAGCACTACTGAGTACATTTGAAAGACAGTTTCTCTTACATAAAAGAAAACTCAAGACTGAAGTATCATTCACAACAATGACTTTAAAATTGCTGTTTCAGTACATATATTTCATGCATTGCCCACTATGTGATGCAGTTAGTACATTTAAAAATAAATCATCTTCCTTTTCTCTCCTCTCTTTCCTCCTCCTTTCTCCATCACTGACTGTGAGACTGACACACAGTTATTTTAAAAGTGTGATCCAATTGGGATATGCACTCAACCACATTAATGTGCACTGTCTACAAAAATAATGTAAACACTTGATGGAAAGGACTGTAAGTCTAGGAGTAGTGTAGTTATGTTTGGTGCAGGGCTTTTGGAAAACAGCCCTGAGGAAAAGAGTAACGCCTGCACACTCACTCCAAACCACAGATTTATTTAGACGCTGAGAACAGCACATTATACAATACGGCTTTAACTCAAAGATAATTATCACAGTTAGGGGTGAACGTGTAGCAACCAGTGTAACCCGACTTGCATAATTATGTCATAAGTGTGTCCAATAGCCTGGTACTTGAGACTGTTTCTATTCTAGTGTTAACATATTTTTTTGTGGAAACTTTCTTGGAATGATGTACTGTTTGGAAATTTTAAAACTACGTTTGCTGGTAGTTTCAGTGTATTCTTACAGTTACATTGTCCTCCGTCCCAATTAATTCAACATAAATCTCCAAATTACTGTGAAGCTACACAAAGATTTTACCAAGTTTTGTGAGTTTGATTGTGCATTCGCGTTAGTGACATCTGTGGCGTCCCTCAGTCCCATTCTTGTGAATGGGGCAGGGAATTTCTTCTTAGTATTATTAGAATTTGGTGGTCAGAGGTTAAAGGTCAAGGTCACAGTGACCTTTAACCCCATCATTTTTTCCATGTATAGCAAGATTGGTATCAAACTAAAATTTGACTGGCCTGTTCTCCTGTTTGTGGATTTAATAAACACTTGGTGTTTTTTCCTCACCTTAACACTACTTTATGTGCCTCCTGGACCATAAATTCTGCTGTTAGATCGAAACAACATGAGGGAAACAGTGCTAACAAACCTGATCCAGCTTTGTGCCTGATCCTTTCATCTGTTCCAGAGTTCAGTGAGTGTATTTTGGGTGTTTGGTATGGGGGGAAAAAAAAACTATAATGATATGTATGAAAGTGCCAGTGATTATTTTTACTTTCAAAGGGGAGGTAAAACCATCCCAGATTTTTCTATCCAGTCCTTGTTAGGATCGTGTGAACTGTAATAGCTTTACAGTCTGAAAAAAAATCCAAATATGTACAAGCTGACATGAATGTAAATGTGACAGGCAAACAAACACAGAAAAAAGACATCATATTTTCCAGTGATCTAAAAATACACTGGTTCACGTGTACTTCTGCTTATGTATTATTATTTCTTTGACTGTTTTTCTCAATTTTAATAGGTAAAAAGAGCTACAGTATGCTGCTCAAGGAAAAAACTTGTACCTGTGTTTCTAAAAAGTCCGTAGGGTAAAAATCACCCCCACCTCTCTCCCTTTCTCTCACGTTGTCTTAGTCCCCTGTTCATTTCTCTCCTGCTGTATTTGTCTAGATGTATGACTCACCAGACTCTAAGGCTCAGCTGCAATTTAGCTTTTCTGTTTCATTCAAAATATTCTCTCTCTCTCTCTCTCTCTCTCGCGCTCTCTGTCCTTCCACCCACTCTCACTATCTGTTTCCCTCCATAGTGTTTTGTGGCCTCCGCTGGCCTCTTCTCTTGTGAATAGTAATGAGTTTTTCTCCGCACACGTTGGTCACTGACACCCAGTCAGCAGTCGCTTGATGAAGACAGGGCAGCTTGCTGTCTCTTTAATGTAGTAGTAATATAATTATTATCACAACACTGTAGCAACAAGGGGCTGATGGCTGTATTTGTATTCATATTATACTTGGTCATTTGGTGGCCTAATAGCACATCCATGTTTGTAGGCTAGTCATTACTGCCACTCACACACTCATAACTCTTCATTACTGCTAACAAGGACATGAGAACTCCTGTGACAGAGACACGGACAGGCACACCTCCAACAACTGAGGTCTGTTTTTGTTATTGGGCTGTGGACTGTGTATGTGTGCAAAGCTTATATATGATATATATATATATACACACACACACACACTTGTGTTCCTGGGACAACTCTTCAATCTCAGAGCAGCTTCACTGTTGTGATGTACTGTCTGAACCGTTAAATCTAAAACCTTTCTCCCGCCGTAGGCCCTGGTTTTGTCATGTCAAACATAACAAGGTTAAATGCTGGTCTTTGTAAATGTATAAATCTTGGAGAATCTAAAGTGTCCTCTATTCTCTGATCTATAAATGCTGCCTAAGCCACATTGTCTTCCTTAGCTCAGATAGGCGCTATCTTGAATTGTGACAGAGAAACAGGGAGTAGTGGACACGATCAGGCAGACGCACAACTAGATAAAAATCACCTCTCTGACATGACCTCTGCCAATGACATAAACACACACACACATGCTCACAACCCTTACACAAACATTTCCACACCCATAAACACTAAAGGGCGAAGACAGTGTTTACAACGGTATCAGGTCAATAGGCTTTTGAGTGGGATACACTTATTGTGCACACACACAAGACCAGACAGAGTGAAGGACGTATAGATTCAGTCTCAAAGCGAAGTACAGACGACCCTAGTGTGGTGTCACTCCTGGTGGCTCTTCAGCATCTCAGAGCCTACTTTAAAAATCACTGGCTGGCTCCATGCACCACTTCAAATCACTGGTGTAGACATCCTTAACATTCTTACTATCTGAGCACATTTTTATAGCTGTTACTTGTTAAAGAGTCGTCTGTTTGATCACAGAAAACAAACACTCTTTTATGTCTTATGTGTCTCCACTATTCACAAACAAACAAAGGTAGGAAAAGATTGGATGATTATGATTATGCAAGCCATTTAGAGGATTTTTTAATTTGACTTCATGCAAACAGATGCATGAAGCCTCGGAGGCAGGCCCAGCCAAATATAGGATTCTGTGCCTCTCTTTGCTCTTCATTGATACCCTGCAATTTCATCGTACTAGTGTCCGAGGAAGCGGTAGGGGGCTTTACTGTGAGAGGAAGACGATGCCACAGCTGTGCTGAATCCAGCTCCAGCCTCTGGGACCAGTGAATAGAGTCCAAGATAAAGGCACCAAACAATCCATCCAAGGAGAGCAGAGCATCCTCCAGATCGTTACAGTCCTCACAGTTTAGGGCCAGTTATCCATTATGTCGGAGCTACTGAAGAATAGTGAATTAAGAATGAGGTCAGCACTTCTCTTTTATAGAAGCAGCCCACACAGGCTTATCCTGATCAGCTGGGCTTGTACAGTACATATGTGAGCAAGGTCAAGCCTATGTAGCGTCTGAAAGAGGGCGAAACGTGTGAAATACAACAGAAATGCTTTTGTTCTGACAGAAAACAGTAGAGTTCATTTATTTTTGCATTTGCAGTTTCACGGACTCTCATAATAGCATGAAGCCATCAAAGTTAAAGCAGCAGACGAAAACAAAGCACTGAGTCGATCCAGAGAAAACACACTTATCAAAAAAAAAAAAAATCCCAAAGGGGGTATCTCGCAAAGCAGAATTAGCAAGATTATTATTATCATCCATCAATATGCATGACTGAATCATACTCCTAAAGCTAATATTCACATTTTGTGTTACAGATGCAAATCAGGAGCACCGCAACATACAGTATTATCTTTAGTGAAACTGTCTTCGCAGCTATCTGGTTTTATAATCCTCCTTTGAAAAAATACCACACAGCTTTACCATTACTTCACCACCCAGAACAAGTTGGATAAAAATCAAACGCACACACAAAAACAAAACACATGATGGAAAGAGAGACCGTGTTACAGTAACTGAGATTGTCACCTAGCATGGCAGATAAGCGGCGTGCAGTTCATCAGCCAAACAATTTGAATGACCCTGACCGCAGACTGAAGCGATTGCCTGTTTGATTAGTTAGTTAGATTTTTTGTTTGCATTATGTGTCTTTACTGTGCACCTCCTTATTTCACTGAAGAATTCTTTTGTTTGAGTGCTGATTTATTGACAAGGGACGATGGAACTATTTGAGAACAGCTTTTAGAAACAGAGGGATGATGAATTGACTTTAGTGCAAGTTGATTGGAAATGAAAAGCATCAATACGGCTGACAATTTCTCGTATTTTGAAGTCAGTGTCAATACTTTTCTATGGAGCGAATTTAATATATATTATCAAATGAAGAATAGATATTGATAACAGAAAGCATGCTCCTATTGTGTGGAAGCAAATGTTCCATAAGAAAGGTTTCATTTTCTTTGTTGATGGGAGCAAAAACAAAGAAAATTCAATTTAATTTCCCCAGAAATTTCAATCATACTTCTGTGATTCAATCGAAACGTCCATTACACATTAATGAAGCACAGATAAGATGACAAGACAAGAATTGACTGCTACAGTAAAGACTATTGAGCACACTTATTATCGTGATGACCTGACCCTCAGCTTGCCCCCAGCCACACCCCACCAGCACACACACACACACACACACACACACACACACACACACACACACACACACACACGTCCCAGAACAACCACACTGTTACTAGGCAACTGCTGCAACCAACTCCGCATCCACCCCAATCACACTGCCCCAAGGGTTGACACAGATGACAGTATCGCTGTATGTGTGTCTGCGTGTGCGTGCTGATTTTTTTTCTCACCTTTAATTTCCTCAAATTGCTTAATTTGAAGAATCAAATTCCATTAGGGGAATCAGGCCTCTTAGTCTCATTTTATCCCACAATAAGTAAGCCTTACATTTGAACAGCTCTGCTACCTGCTCTATTTCTGGGCTCAGAAGTAAGACGTGATGTTTTTAGATATTGTTAGATAGTTCCCCCTAAGCATGCGTTGAGACCAAAGAAAACCTTGTGTTAAGAGAAGGGGTTGCAGTGGTGTTTGTGTTGTTTCAGGTGCCTGCGAAACATGAAATAAGACCCAGAAAGTCTGTGAGACAAGATTTTTATTCCTCTGTAAAGTTATAACTGCGGGAATTATTTTTATCTTTCGTCAAGATGACTGCAAGGTTAACAGAAGTGGGGGGCTGGGTTTTTTTTTCACTCGGGGCTCAAAGTCGGTCTGAACAAATCCCAAGCAGTTGTGTCTATCACTGCTGAAAAAAATTACATTGCTCTTTAAGAGTGTCTGAATCTCCTGCATAATCATCTTCTTCTATGTCTTGCTGTTTTTGAAGGTCAGATGAATTTGAGTGTGGTATTTTTTTTTTCTTTAACAGGTACTGAATAACACATTATATTATAACTTATTAGGAGAGTGGACTGGGCTTATTTTGACAGAGAAGCAGGCAGAGGCAGAGACACACATGACATGAAAGATCTGAGGCTAATGGTCATCAGAGTGCAAGCTGGTCAGAGGAGAGAAGTGGGCCAATGTGAGTCCTCCAGCAACACTATGATAAACATAAACTGAGAGAACAGCCCAGTCCCAATCAATACACTACAAAGGCAGGGACATACTGTACACAGACAAATACACGAAGATAAGCACACACACACACACACACACACACACACACACACACACACACACACACACACACACACACACACACACAC
>JBBMJY010000021.1:12531818-12614300 GCA_037833715.1 Toxotes lorentzi
ACACACACACACACACACACACACACACACACACACACACACACACACACACACACACACACACAGACACACACAGAGAAGTGCTTTCACGCCAGCATGAACAGCCCTGACACAAGCCATGTTCTCTGGATAATTAGCCTCATGTATGCTGTAGATCTCACGGTGCACTGAGCCAGGGTCAAGTCAGCCTCTCAGCCTGTGTGTGTATGTGTGTAGTTTTGTGTGTGCAGTTGTCCTTCCGTCTGTCTCCTTGTTTATGTCTCCATTTTCTGTCTTTCTGTCCATCCAGCTGACCTGCAGATGAAAGCAAACTTCTTACGCTTCATCTCCCTTTGATGCTTCTACAGTATCTGTTATCACAGAACACTCTGTTTGTGTGTGTATGTGTGTGTGTGTATATATACTATATACGTGTGTGTTGTGTCAGCATCAGTGCACAGTGCACACAGTGTGCATAGCAACAGAAAATGTCGATCCCTGTGTATTTTCTGCTTGCTCCATAAGTTCCTTAATACAGCATCAATGGATTCAGCGTTTAATCTCCAGCTCTTAGTCCCTGCTCTCCTGTGCTCTTTCACCTTCGCTTACACATACACACGTACACAAACACACACACACACACACACACACACACACACACACACACACACACACACACATACACACACTCTTATACCCCTCATATCCATCTCTCACTCCCCGTCTATTTAACTCTGAATGGGGTGACAGCAAAATACTGCCATTCTGTTGTATTATTTGATGAAGAACAGCTACAAGGCTGCAATGGGTGGTTTTGTGTAGGTGTGTGCGCCCGTGTGGATGAGAGTGTGACTATACATGTGGGAATGTGTATGTGCGTGAGAGGGAGAGACAGATTAGTAAGATTAGCAAGACATCTTTATAGTGTGTGTGCTACTGTGGTGCCATCTTCTGGTAGGGAAGCACAACAGCCTTGACTTAATTGTACAGCGAGCAAGACAACTGACTGGGACTAAGCACATTTGCATTCAGAACACTTAAATAGGGCATTCAAATAATGCAACAAAGGAAAAAGAAACTCAAAGAGTAAAAAAAAAACAAAAACATTTAATATAGTGACAGACATCATGAAATTAGGTTTAACACTTAGCATACTGGTTAAGATGACATGAAATTTATAGTGAATGTACACTATGCAAAGACAGTACTGTCCAACCTGTAGAATATAGCAGCTTGCAGCATCTTTCAGTGCACACACACACAACCATTATCTCGCTCTCACACAAACATAATGTAGTTAGAATATAAAGCAATCTTAATCATTTACACTGGTGAAAGAGGTGTGTTAATTTGTTTCAAGGGCTTTTCACTCATCTCAGCGAAGCATCCATTACAGACAATGCAGTTACAAAGACCATCTCTTTGTAACCCTTTTCCATGACAAAGTTTGAAGTGACAGACTTTGTGACGCTAATATCCAGAGTGGATTGGAATTGGAGGACTGCCAAGGTCTGAGTGTGGGGAGAGGATAATTCATTCAGCTCTGGCTCAAACATGCACAAGCTCTCTCTCTCACACACACACTCACACACAGACACACACTCTTTCTGCAGTTTTCTTTTCATGCTTTGCCTACAGACACTGAAAACATACAAAAACAGATGCACACACGCACTCACACTCATCATGAATTAACACATAGGTTGTAGGAAACATTAGCTTTTATATAGAAAAAGATTGTGTGTAGACATGTATGTTGCATTTTCCTATAAAGGATTACCGACTTGACATTTCCTTTTATCTACACAGAATGCTAAGAGCGTCCTTATATGTACAGTCAGTGGTACTGTGATAACATTACAATACTGAAATGGAGTTTATTTTGGTGTTACCATACAGCTGACATCATTAAGAGACAGAAACATGGCTGAAAGCTGAAATGTAGATAACACACTGTACATCATTTATCTGCCTAACATGACATTCATTCTCTCTTGTCATAGATCTATAAGACCCAAATCACTTTTAGAGTGTCAGAAATACACCCATTAAAATACTATGTACAGTAAGGGCCACTTCATCTAAGCCCCTTGGAGATGCATTGGAGCTTGGTTAGAGTGCCCTTAACATTGCCCTACCACTGGATAGTTTTCTAAGTGGCCCATTCATGTACTCTACAGAGGCAGCTGCTGAACCACTGCACTTTGGTTTTTTTTTTTTTTTAAACATTCAAGTAATGCCAGGAATCAAGAGTATTCACATGCACACATACCGCTCTGGTGGATTTGCTACCAAAAGAAAATCATGGAAAATGGATGAAAGCAAAATATTTGTTTACCTGAACTGCTTTGTACTCAGTAAGAAACATCATTCTTTTTTCACTGTAACATAAAACTTGCAGTGGGTCCCTTCTTTTCCTATTAGCTGCTTGAGCGGTTCATTTCCCATTCCCAGAGATATGAACAGTATCAACTTTTCCTCTTAGTAAATACCATCAGCGACTCACAGGATCGGTGTGGTATCTGTTAATGATGTGTTTAAACCTTACATCACAGCATTTCCCCTTCCATTCATCCATCCTCAGATCAGTTTCTTATTGATCTGTGGGCTACGCAAGTATGAACAACATAGAAACCAGGTGTCCTGAGTGCACCACTGGATTTACAGAAGTAGAGGCTCTAGGCTTGATTTTGTTTTGTTCTCTGTTGAGTCTGGCTAAGCGGTCTCAGGGTTGGGGTTGGGGTAATATTTGAAGACCTTGTAGATCCACTGCGTGTAGAAGGGCACATTGATGAAGATGCCAGGCTGGTTGGCCCGAGCACAGCCTCTGCCATGGACGCTCACTCCGACAATAACCCTGATCTCACCATCCTGACACACAAGAGGGCCGCCATAATCCCTCTGCAGAAGGAGAAATAGATAGCACATTTTTCTGCGTCAGTGGTTAAGAAATGGCTATCATCACTGTTTGCAATTTTGACAGGGTTAAATGAAAGCAAAATGCATTTTTACGCTCTCAGTGACAGACACTGCCACCAGTATTTGTGAACATGGACAGTTCTCTTTCAAAGCTAAACCACAAAACCAAGGCTTTAATCGCTGATGAAATTGAGTGCAACAGTCTCCAGCGGCTCTATTTACAACGGACTGAATGCTAAGCCCACGGATTCAAAGAACATTTGTTTGAGATTTAGATCAAACTGAGCTTTGAAAGCGCTATGTAGAACCAAGGCGCTAATATCCTCATAAATTCACACTGGCAACAGTTACTTTATCCAAAGGTCTAAAGGCTTGTTCGTGTTTACCAACAAGGACTGAGTGCACCATATGAATTCTAGTGTGGATTTTTCCTTCTGATCTCTGAAAAAAAAAAAAAAAAGTTATTTGGTAAAACACCTCGCTAGAAAAATAAATATGAACAAGTAACAGTTTACCTCACACACTCCCTCATTCCTCTTGCCTCCTGCACAGATCTTGTTGTTGGTGATGTGGAAGTTTCCTCTGTGCATCTCTCTGCACCTTTCGTTACTGACGATGGGCAGGTCAACCGCCTTTAGTACGTCATCATGGCCAGTTCCTGAAAGAGATCAAACTTGCACTTTACCGCTTCTGTTCTGTTGTAGCATATGCAATAGAAATGTCTCCATTGTACTGTGGAACTCCTACCTTTCGGCTTGCATATGATCTTGTAATATAAATATAATATACTGATATATCGTATTTAGCATTTTTCAGTTTCAAAGCACATGGGAGGAAGATAAATGAGGATTGCTGCAGGAAAAATGCAATATAAATGCAATATATTGCAAACCTAGTGGACCTGGAGAGTATGCATGTATACAGCAGCTGCAGTGAATGTAGAATTTAGAATATCTGTACCTTTAGTCTCACCCCATCCATACATTTTACATATTTTTCCTTCTGGGATGGAGCATCCGGCCACGGGCAGCTGAATCGTATGGACATTGTCTGCAGGAAGGGCAGGCCTGGACATATTTAATGAACACAGAAAATAGAAAGCATGATCAACATCACACACCTGTGCACAAACATATCAATATATCTTTTAGATTATTTTTCCAGGCACTCACTTAGACAGCCTTATGAGGGCTAAGCTAGAGCCCTCGGGGCCACATATCACGTGAGCTATGCTGACTTCCTGTCTCTTGGACAAGTCAGGAGCGCCCTCTCGAATATCAGAGACTCCAAGCCACACCCGATACTCACTGAGGTCTGGAACACTGGAGAGGCAGAAGACAGAGTTAATACTTTATAAAATATCCCACATCTATTACTCTCTACTGAGAAGCTAGTTCAGACTGATCGGGGCACACAGTAGCAACTGAAAAGAGTCAGTTATGCTTGAATATAGAGAGAAACATATGAACTGAACGAAATAAATCTTGAATTTAATACACTGAGGGCATGAAAGATGAAAAATGCACCGACATTTCGAGGTCCAAGCGAAAGGAAGGAATTCACATTAACAGACAAGCGATCATTACCATGAGGAGAAGCACTGTCTGTCAGTGAGCACCCACTCCTCTCGTATTAGTGAACCCCCACACCAGTGCATTGATCTGGAAAATGCACAAAAACACAAATGGCACATGAAGGACTAATCTGAGACATCAGCAGCTGTGTAATACTTATGCCGTCATCGTTAGGACGTATACACTGGGAATTGACAGAAATCCAGTTGTTTCTCCAACATGCTAAATACAGTTTTAGTCCATAGACGCACACATCACAAAATGACCTAGATCACATCTCAAGCTTTACAGATATAGTTGTGCAGGACTGACAGTGTACATAGTTATGCATGGCGTTTACAGTGTAGACCACCATTCTATCAATCAGATAAATGTATTTCACTGCATTCTTTTGCACGAGAGGAAAGACTTTTATGTACTTTTATCTAAACGAGTTCGTGCTTAAACAGTGCATAATTGCCTTCTTTTATAATTAGGTGAGTTCTGTTTCTGAAAAATATATGGCACCATGGCGACTAAAGCCATAAAGCAATCCCTATATGTGCCTTTAAATGTTTGCATACGTGTTACAGGGTGTTAGGGAGCATTGTGGAAAGGAACTCTGAAACAACAGTTGAATCCTCCACTGAGAACAAAGATGAAAAGAAAAAAAAATTTCCACTGATTTTTTTTTTTATGAATTCAAGGTTAGTCTGGACAGGAAGGCATCCTGTTCTTCTTCAGTGGTAAAAGAAGATGTGTAGAATATTAAAAGCAATGCTGTACCCTTTCTGTATGCTGACCATCCAGCTGCCGTCTGATATGCTCACTGGACCTCCTCCCACAATCCTGGTTCTCTTATGGACAAAACACCCCACAGAGGACATCTCTCCTGGAAGCAGAAACACACACCCAGATAATTCAATACGACTCATGTCGTGTAACATATATTTAATTTAAGATATAAATATGCATTCACAAACATGCTGCAGTTAATGGTGACATGTTTACACACGTGCAATACAAGAGGCACTTGAGCTGCCTAATTAGCCACCATAATCGCCATTATATATGAAACATAACCAGTTATTAGTTAAGGTAATTATTGGATATGTTCACATAGCACAAGTGTAATTTGAACTGTGTGTGACAAGAGATTTAGGGGTTCATCCTCTGTTCTCAAATTAGTATGTGGAGGTGAACGAGTCACCCACACCTATATATACACATACACAGAAACAGATGCCACCGTGACAACATAATGTCCTGCATCAAGTACCGTAATAGCTGCACATAAAAAAAAGAAAGGGGACTCCATAAGGTTCTGAAAACACCATCACTTGCCTTGGAGGCCATCAAATACAGATCAGCAGCTGAGCCACTTTCAAACACAGACAGACAGAGGAGCTGACACTCACCCAGTGGAATGGTGTTCTGTGAAGCATCACCTGCAGAGAGCAGAGGAGACAAACAAGGGAGTATTAAGTGATACAAGATAAGAGGTGACCTCACAGAGGGGTATAAATTTCACAGTGGTGGTGTAGCCACGGCCACGGCCAGATCGTGACCTGTCAAGCAGGTCACGATCTTTTTTTTTTTCTTCTTTTTTTTTCAAATTAATCTGTAGGGCTTTGATTGAATATAACAAGCCTCACGCGGCTGCAGGTTGTAGCTATTTAAGATTTATGCTGACCATTTTCAAATGCGAGATCAACAGTTTTAGATTTTTTTTTTTTTTTAAATGTACTTCTCCTATAGTTCCAGGCCAAGTAAATAGGCTAAAACATGCGAAATCACTGGTGTGGTCCTAACAGGTGATAAAATTTTTTGTAAAAAAAAAAAAAAAAAAAAAAGATTTTTAGTTGTCAGAAGCACTGTGGATACCTGCGTAGTTTTCATATCAACACAATAGCACTAACACATAATCATCAAAGACCCAGGCAAACACACACACAGCCGTGATGCCTCTTGCTTTTGGTCCATGTGGTAATCGTTAGAAAGAACCCTCCCCTGTCTTCCTGATGAGTTGTGAATCTCCTCTGACACACACTGACCTGCGAGTGTAGACAGATGTACACACTGCAAATAAAGTGAGGGTGTGTGTGTGTGTGAGCGAGACAGACAACCAGACAGAGTGCAAACAAATTTACACTTATCTGTGTCTTAGATCCATAAGTGTGACAAACATTCAATTTGCCACAGTCTCACAGATTGTTTCCCCTAACGGTGTGTCTCTGTGTGAGACTGTACGTGTCTGTGAAGGTACCGCATGCACACACATTCATGTACTCACATGGTTTTACAGGACAGTAGTCCCAGGGTATGGCAGAGTTGTTGGTGTAACACCAAGGACCATGTTTGTCTTTATCAGGGTTTCTGCAGTAGTTTCCCTCCAGGCCACTGGACAAACATACAAACACAAAAGATCCAATAACTAATCTTTCATAAACACTCAGTAAGCCATGAAGACAATTTTCAAAACAAAAGGGAGTTTTTTGTTTCTCCCTTCAAGCACATAATTCAGCTGTTGATGGAAGTAAAAGGGATTTGCTGGAGATTTGTAACTATTAGTAAAAGCTGAACGAATTTAGCTAGATAGGATCTGGACAGTCAAACTACACAGCTGTGTAGGCTCTCTCCCTCCAGACAAGATAAGGAGGTGATCTGCAAAGGAATTAGTCACTGAGACAATATGCACCCACCTACACTCACATACCTAATGCATGCTCATGTAGACATATCCCACACATGAGGTTATTCTCATAAGAATTTTAAAACCACAAACAGAACTCTTTCCCACACTGAATTCCTTGGCTGATAAGGTGAAGAATTGTAAGAGAAAAGGGAGACACGAGAGACGGGATGCTGGGTACCAAATCAAAGTGATCCAGAGTTTGAAATCTGTGTTTGTGTGTCTCTTGTATTTCTAACAGCTAGCATAACAGCTGTGCTTTCGCTCTGACTCCTTAACCCTGACTTTTGACCCTGGGCAGGAGCCAAGTGGTGGAGCTGATTGGCTTTGAGGTGTTCTTACAAAGGAGGGGTTTGGGGTCAAAGGTGAGGAGTGAAGTGTATATCCCCCAGCCAAGTTATCACTGGGAGTCATTCCTACTGAGTTAGGTCATCTTCAGGGAAACACTTCTCTAGCCATTAGGAGATGCTGGAGAGGCTAGTCACGGCACCCGCAGGAGCTGTTTTCTCCTCTGAGAAACAAGAGGCCCTGCTTGATCCGCTAACAACAATAAGACTTAACTAGAGGTCAATAATAGGGAACCTCCCTGCACTAACCACCGCATATCAGGTTTGCACACATGGTTCTTGAAAACAAAAACACATTCTCCTGCACACTCAGGCTGTCATGGACAAGCCTGTATCACAGAGAGCTTATTTCTCGTGTGGAAATCCATAAAATTTGCATGTTTTCTGCTCATTGTCAGCAGTTTTCTTTGATCCCATTGAGCTCCTAAAAAAACCTGTACACTTGAACGTAGACTCTGGTGGATTACATGTACAAGAGCTGTGTGACATCTTGATCTCTATTTTAGGCGGACACACTTGTCTGAAGGTTATTGATGGTGTAGGTCTGTTTTGTACATCATAGTGGAGTTTGGGAAAGTTATTAGGTTAAGAAGTAGCAGGGATCCAGTGGGCTGACCTGTTACTGTGCCCTGTCCAGGGAGCACAGGGCAGGTTTGATCTAGTTCTTGACTGCTCTCCTTGGTAATTCTCTCCAAAGCCTTCATAGCAGTCTGGATTTGGACAAAAAAAAAAAAAAAAGAGGACACATGAACAGGAATTCTACACACATATTCCATGTCTGTACGAACAAACAACAGTTTTGAACAAAAATCATGCACAACAAGCAGTACTCAAGATTGCTAAGCTTCTATAAACCTGCATCAGCTAAACAGTCTTTTTGTATTCTTTGCCATACAGAATTGTTGTACTATAAAAAACTAGGGGCTCATCAGTTACAAGCAGAGGAATCCAAACAACTCGTAGTTTCTTATCCATCACGGCTGTCATTGGATCTAGAGCTGGGAACACAAAGAAGTCATCCACAATGATATCTTAGAAAAACATGGGCCATAAATAAGGTTTTGAACCTCTCTGTCGCTCTGCATCTCATTTCTATATGGGAACATATTCAACCCTCAAGGGTAGACCACAATACAGCCTCAGAGAGGGTTTATAATCCCAATGCAAGGCCACACAATCACAAAGAAATACCCTTAAGATCCCTTGGGAAATTTGAATTTGTGTACTCAGCCATAGATCTGCGTCTTTTGCTTCCAAAGCTCTTGCTACCCCAGAAACAATCCCATCCAGCACTAATCCTTGAACTCCTTCTTTCACTGTCCAGTGAGACCTGACAATCTTGAGCTGCTGTCAGAGTTGGTTTATGTGAGGCGTGGTGGTCAGTCCTTCCCACAGTCCTATAGGGCTACAGTTCTCCACGGGGACGCAGTAAACGTGCTTACAAAACAATGCGTGTGGTTACGGGGTCTCGTGTGAACTCCACGGTCCACAAAATATGAAAATGCCAAAAATTCCTCTGCTGATGATGTAGGGAAAATCAGCTTTTTCCTTGCTGTTTTGAATGTTAGATAAAGCTGTTAAATCTCTCACCACTGACAGGCTTGTTTTGGGTGCCGCACTGAGGGATGTTGGTGCAGAGCATTGTTCGGACCCTTGGGTCCGTTGTGAAGCACCAGGGGAATTCTTGGCCATCTGGATTCCGACAGTAGTTTTCTCTCAGGTCCCTGGAAAACACAGAGAAAGTCCTCCCGTAATCTGCTTGGATATAAGTGCATGCAGGTGGGTGAGTGAGTGGATGGCTGTCTTATGTGAGTGTCTGACTCACTTGCAGGGGTAGGCCTGAGGTAAAAATGTGTGGTTGTGGGGATACTGAGAGTCCCAGCGTTGGCAGGTGAGTCCGGTGGGTGTCACATCCACCATCCCCCTATAGCCCTCTCCTCTGCCCTGGTAACACTCGGTTGTTTCCACCACATTACTTTTGGGAGGTGTTTCTGTGGAAGAGCAAAAAATATTAAGGGGTTGGGCTAGTTTGGTCAAGATAAAGTACAATGTGTGAAACATAGTTTTTCAGCCTTTTCCCACAACCCAAGCTTACACAATTTTACAGGGTAATAAAAAAAACAAAACAAAACAATATAGAACATAGTGTATAGTAGTCAAGGCTCTAGATCTTGTGGTGTTATAGTTGAAACATAAAAGACTAAGGTGTATTCTGTAAGTGTCATAAGACAATTTCAATTTATGCTTAAGCTAAATGAGGAAACCTTAAAATGAAAATAGTCCATCCATTTTCTATCGCAGAGGAGCTGGAGCCTATCCCAGCTGACTATGGGCGAGAGGCGGGGTACACCCTGGACTGGTTGCCAGTCAATCACAGGGCTGACACACAAAAACAGACAACCACACATGCACACACTCACACCTATGGGCAATTTAGAATAGCCAATTAACCTAACCTAACCTTTTTGTGATTGTGGGAGGAAGCTGGAGTACCCGAAGAGAACCCACGAAAGGACAGGGAGAACATGCAAACTCCACACAGAATAGCCCAGGGGTTCAAACCTGGAACCCTCTTGCTGTGCTAACCACTGCGCCACTGTGCCGCCCCATGAAAATAGTCCTTATTGTAGATAGATTATTGTAGATAGAATAGATTATTGAAACAACACACACCGAACTATCCACACTAAATCAGTTCTGTCCTACTGCACACACAAATCAGCTGAGTAAATACAGGACAACACAATAAACAACAGGTAGCCTATGATTACAGTCACATCGTTGAAGGCAACCCCCATATCCCACATCAGGATAAAATGTCACATGTGACTTTACCAAACATGGAAATGAAATCCATCAGAAATTGTTTGGCTCGCTAATTTCTCCTGCAATTTGAACAGAAAAGACAAAGAAATGGGTAAAAGCCAAATTTGGCTGAAATGGATTGATGGAGAGATGTAGAAAACAATGACTGTAAACTACATAAAGAGGTTGGACGTAAGTGAACTGCATAAGAGCGAAGCAAACTTCAGATGAACTGTGGCACTGCGCTGAAACCTTGATGAAGTAGATTGTAGATTATAAAATAACACTCATGGTGCACCACACAGTTTCCCATTTGCCTGCCATTTGTAGATAGTTTTCAATTATTATTTCTCCTACTCAGACACGTGGTGCAGAGGTCCCAGTTACAGCTGTAACAATCACACAATGCAGGCTCGACAGCCTCAATGTCATGCCCACCTGCTTTCCTCCGAATAGCTCCCCCTACAGGTTTAGAGGACCTACTGTATATTGAACCTAATATGGCCAACACTGGAAAAACACGGCAGGACATGTTATCTGCTCTCCTTTTTTTTTATTTATTTATTTTTTATACAGGAATTCTTCTCATTACGCACAAGTTACATAAGTTCATTAGACTGAACATTGTGCATATTTGTATCCCAGCAATGTGCAAAGCTGCAGATCTTCAAGAGTTTTAAAACAGACCTTTTCTGCCCATACAATATGTCTAAAAATAGATATGCACTAGTTGTGACAGTAAACAAAAGAGCAGGCCTTGACAAAAGAACACTTTGTCTCTCTGTCTCTTGCTCTCTCCTCTGTGCCTTGTTTTGATTAAGGCTAACTGGGTCGTAAACTTGGTCTGTTCTCAACAAACTCCCATATCAGAGAGAGAGACAGAGACAGAGAGACAGAGAGATGGAGAGAGTGCAAAGGGTGGGAGACAGTTTTTAGAGGGGAAAAAGCAGGGGGGAACAGTGAATCACTGGGTCCACATGGACAACTGCCATCTAGTAAACATGGTGCCAGGACTGCTGATGATTCTAGCAGGCAAACAGGCCAGTCACAGTCTCAGGAGAAAGAAGCATGCTTACCACAAACTTTGATGTTGCAGTACTCCCAAGGCGTGTTTGGGTCTGTGGTAAAGCACCAGGGTCTGTGGCGTCCATCCGGGTTCCTACAGTAGTTATCATCCAGGCCCTTGTCAGGGTACCTAATACAAACCATGCAGCATAATATAACCTCAGTGTTTAGATAAAAGCTATGTAAGAGTGAAAAGCTTAGCAGAAAATCCCATTGTTGCACGACCCATAGTACCGCTCTCTGACTTGAAGTTAAGTAATAGTGGCAGAAAACATTCATTGTCACATCATTCTTAAAGCCCAGAGGTACCTGAAAGGAGATACACATTTCCATTTTCCTGCTGAATCCTTATGAGAACAGAATAGAAGCAGAGAGGTTGGTTGCAAGCAACCAAAGCATTAATAACTGGAATGGTGCAAGAATTCCATCTGTGAATCTGCTCAGAGCTCAGGGGTGCGAGGGAAGATAATAAGCTGCGCCACTGCAGGTGTTCTACAGTAAGTCATCCCCAAATCCCACTTCCCTCCAGGCCTGCAGCCTCCAGGCGTGCAGAATCAGGCTGTGGGACCTTCTCATTACATTAGTGCTATGGGCAGTCTGGGACCTCGTTTACACAAACACTGGGATGATTAAGGATGTGTTAACGAGTCCCCACTAATCCAGACCACCTGCCGTCCGACTAGTTGGAACACAGTCGGCGTGCACACACACACACACACACACACACACACACACACACACACACACACACACACACACACACACACATAAAGAGCATGTAAGGAATACTAATGCAGACTAAAATGTATGGCCTCACTGAAATAGGTATAAGCTTATCTCAGGGCTGGACACAAGTCTGCTTTATAATCTACAGAGAGTTTGAAGGAATTTGGGCCAATTAAGTCAGAATGAAGAGTTTTCCCAGCACAGCACTGCTAGAAACACAAAATTACACACTGGATTCTGATGGCATTCCTTCAGGGAAAGGCACACTGGCTGACTCCAAATCACTTCATCTCCAGAATTAGTGCACCACAACTACATGAAATTGTTGTATGAACGTATTGTTACATAAAGTATTTCTCATGTTTTTTGCTATTACATTATATGTATCTGTGTGTGTGGGCTTAAGTGTGACTGAGCAGGCACAATTTAATGTGATGCAGATGCATGTGTGCGTGCACAAGTGTGTGAGTGTGTATATGAGTGTGTCACCTCTTCGGGTGGTACAGGTGTTTGTGTGGCTCATCCAGGTCCCAGCGCTGGCATTCTTTTCCACTCTCTGTGTGGTCCATGGGTCCCCTGTAATCTTCCCCATTACAGTTCATACACTCCACTATGGAGCAATGACACACACACACACAGAGCACAACAGTTCAGAGAGAAATTCAGACGCAAACTAACAGCAGTTGAGATTTTGCCCCAAAATAGTTATGCAATATTTTGCAATAAAACCCTTCACACATACTTAATAGATCTCCCTTAAGTTCAGACATTATATACACATACGCTTAATGTATGGAGGCACATATTATCTCTTACACTAATGAAGGCAAGGCTCTCTTTGATGTAGGGAAGGCACCATTTGTTGCATGGTGAGTAGAACACACTGTCTAGTGTAAATAACAGAGAGCATGCAGATCAGAAACAGATGTTTCTGAGTCCACTCCTGTCATGACAGAGCACATTTAATACCACTGGCTGCATTCGTATGTGTGCTTGCGCACGCCATGTTTGCGTGTCTTTGTGTATGTTTCCTATTAGGACCATCTAATTTCTGGAGAAACCCTTCCAGTCATTTTTCTTCTGAGCTAACGGAGGTCTTCTATCAAAATAAAAAGTCATTATCTCTGTTGTACAACTTGTGATAACCCAGTGGGACGCCATATGCGAGCCCCAGAGCAAGGAGGATTCCCGTCCTGTTTTATCGAACCACAGCCTTGGTTCCTCATTAACGTGATCCAGTGTCATACATGCAGAGGAAACAGCCCCTCTGACAGCACAAATCCTCAGGGATTAGATAACAGAGGTCATTATCATCCCTTTCTTCAGGGAGACATCAGTGCCTGACAGTAATATTGCGTGATGTAACGCGGAGACTGAAACACCGATGGGAAAGTGCTTTTCTCTCATCACAGCCGGCTAAATATCAGAGTTTTATTTATACAGACTCATAACTCGAAGTCAACGGTTTCCATCCATGTGGACCACGGGGGACATAAAACAGCTAATAATGTATGTGGAGGAGACGACAGGGGGACTAATATCCTCTTTCGCTGCAACACCAGCCTCTTTAGGTTCAAACCATTTACAAAACCTGAACCTGATGGAATGAGAGAGGACAGAATAAACTGAACCACACACCTGGAAATGGCTGCAGCTGGCCTCAGTGAATAAAGAAAACCTGTGCACCCACACACATATACACACGCAGCTGTAGAGCGGAGCACAGTTACAGCCAGCGTTTGTTTCGTCCAAGGTACAGTGTGATTGCCTAATTTGCTGCAGCTCATTTCAGGCTATCAAGCCTCAATTGGTGAGGCAATTTGCAATGTGGAATGGGCATTATCTTAAGATGAATGTCCGTGCAGACATATTTTGTGTGTGCGTGTGTGTGTGTGCATGTGCATGTGCGTGGGTGTGTATAGCCTACCCTGTGAACATTGTGGTATGCCACACTCCTGGTGTCTGTAGCTTGGCCTAGGGTCAGTGGTGAAGCACCATGGGCCGATGGTGGAGTTGTCTGGGTTGCGACAGTAGTTTTCACTGAGGTCCTTCTTCCTGTACCTCTTAGACGTGAATCTGTCAGAAGCAGAGCTGCAGTTACACAAACAGACACATGTACCAGGGCCGGTTGCCAAATATGTTAACTAGCATGCAGCTCTTTTTGAAAAGAAACACCCAAGGCCACATTTCTGTCGTCCTTTTTATCTCTGACAGAATGATGAATCCTTTACTCATTTTATGAGAGAGTTGCTCCCTAAATCTGCCGGCTGAAACCTGCCCATAAACATGACCAGTGGAAAAGTGCAAAAATAACTGATGTCTGTGCTAAAGGATCAAATTGCTGATGACATGATGTTGTTAATAAGAGAAAACACATTAATACGTAGAAGCAATGTTAGTTTTCCATGAGGCAGGTTCTGGACGTAGTCTAAACACATTGACCGATGACTCACATCTTCTACATCAGGCAGGCACATGGCTGTGGTCCCCGTTTGTGATGATGGACATAGTGTAATCTTTGAGTCAAGTCGTATTTTTCCATGTGACGATGAAAAGATTAAGTTCTGAAGGAGGCGTTCAGTGGAGTGGGTAATGACAGGGGCAGAAACGAGAAGGCCTTTGCAGGGCAATCAAAAAAGAGGAGAAACCTTCCACTGATAAAAATGCAATTTGTTCGTGTGTGTGTGTTTGTGTGTGTGCATGTATATTTGAGTGTTTCTGTGTGGATGTTAGAGTTTCCCATGCCTGTAAGTCGACTGATAAAACATACAAAGCGCCTGGGTTTAATTACCTCATCTAGAGAGACATTATTAGCAGTCTGATAAAGTAGGTTCACTGGAGGTACAATTGTACACTGCCCTCTTTGATTCATTTGCTGCAGTGACAACTAACTACAAAGCCTTTCAAAATCATTTAATACCTCTGCGGAGAGGGGAGTGGAGAAGGAAGGAGGTAGCATGAGATTAGATGAAGATAATAAAGGTCTAAGATGAGGTGTATGTTTTGTGTATAAGGTTCTCTAACGGTTCCAAAAATCTGGCACGTGATAAACTTTGTCCTTTTTTTTTTTACTGCTGTTTTCTTTACACTGTTGCCAGTTCTTTGTTGTTTTAACATAATAAAGATTCAAGGGAAAAGGACAAGATAACCTTTGAATCAGCTTAATTAAATGTCATGTAATGTATTTTCTTTTTACTAACAGAGTCATTTGTGTTATATCACTTTACAAACCGTGATGGGAATTTTTTTTTCACTTAAGAAAAACTACATTTAGTAGCAGACTGAATATAAAACACTTTGGTAGACATACCGTAATTTCCGGACTATTGAGCGCACCTGAATATAAGCCGCACCCACTAAATTTGAAAAGAAAAAAAAAATTACATATATAGGCCGCACTTGTGTATAAGCCGCGGGTGTCTACGTTGTAACATGAGATATTTACACACAAATATGGTACACCAAAACTTTTAATTAAATAAATGCTCTTTTCCGAACAGTGCCTGTAACACGGCAGTAACACAGCAGTACCATGGCAGTGAAACGGCTGGTTAAAAAAATAAAAAATACAGTAGTATTTTTCAAAGCGTGTGATAGGCGTGTGAAAAAAAGTAGCAGCTTATAGTCCGGAAATTACGGTATTTGTAAAGATAGATGCAAGTGTCGTGTCTAGCGGGTACTTACTAAAGACCAGTCCTAATTTCAATTTCATAATCCCATAGAAGACATTGCTTCACTTACATCTTATGTTTTTATACTCCACTTAATTGGTTCTTTTTTTCTATGAGGACCTGCACTGTATCAGACACTATGCCTGCGTATTGAAATATGAGCTTTATCTGGAAATTTAGCTGGGGGACGTACCTAAGGCTTATCCAAAGGCTGCATATTAGATATGATCCTAATCCCGGTAAAACACACACACATGCATACACACACACACACATGCGCGCGCGCACATGCCTTGATAAACCGTAGGACCACAGCAGGAAATGATCTGTGACTGTGTAAGTTACAACAAGGTCAGTTTTGATGAATGACTGCTCCCAGGAGCCTAATCAAACCTTAATATATCATAGTCATATACAGATACAGACTTGCCTCTGGCTACTAGCTAATTGCATCATTAACAGGCCCACACTAACAGTAAGAACAGTAAGTAACAGTAACCGTAAGAAGCAGCTTAAACGCTATTTTTGTGTGACGTTGTGGCGAATCTTACTTGTGTTCATGAGGAAAAGGAGAAGCCCAGGCCTGGCACCGGATCCCACTCACGGTCACCGACCTCCGCCCCCTGTAGCTCTGACCTGTACCCACAATGCACTCTCTAACATAGTCTGAAAGAGAGACAGAGAGAGCGAGGATGAGGAGAAATACAGACCGAGAGACGAATGACAGTACAAGAGAGTGAGTAGGTGTGATGATCCAACAACCGGAGAGCAGTGTTTGTGTACACAGAGCCAGTGTAGATGATGAAGAAAACAGACAGAAGGAGATGTTCAGCTATAATACTGAGCTTAACAAGGACGTGACAATGCCAAAAGCCAAATCTGTTTTCCTAATCTTCTGCAAAGCGTTTGGATCGAGTGAAACAGGCTACACAGCTTTTGTGTTCACTGTTGTGGTCACTCCAGAGTCAAGTGGGGCGGGAGTTTCCATTGTTTACACAAACACTGCTTAATGACAGAAAATTAACCATAATGTGCTGCGACGCAATAAACACGACAATGGTCCTTGCCCTTCCTCGTCTTCCTCTTGAGGACTGCCATCATTACAAAGCTAAATCACACTGAGGAAAATGGATATGTATGTATAAAATTAGCTAACATATTTTAAAGCAACAAGGGGCATACACGCTGAAGCGAAGCGAGACTGTGTAAAGAAGCTTTTCTGATGAGAGGATATGGTGACGGGGGGACGCACTGATTTGGTGTCAGCTGGTAGAGAGACAAGGTGGAACGGTAGAGGGCACCTTTCTTTTGATAGAGTTGGTAGTTGAAGTCCTGTTGGCTCTGAATTCCTGTTGAGTTCTTGTCATATGACAGCCACTGGCATTTCCTGTTTTTATGATCATAGAGGAATGCTCTGGAGAATAATGAGGAAAGGAAAGGAGGCAGAGAGAAAGGGGAAAGAATGAAGTACATAATGGTCAGTTTTCTGCAATTTCTTGGGGGCAAAAAGGGCAATTTAATCAGCGGTTACATGAGTATGCAAAGCATTTAGGAGCCCTGCAAGACCAGACGGACAACACTGAGTTACACCTTTGAAAAGCATAATTAAGGAACTTGAGGAACTTTACTCTCTCTCTGTATTGACAGCCATTCACATTGTAGGATGCCATAAGGGCAGACATACTTGCAGGCGAAGGGGAGCCTTTTGTTGCGGCTGCAGGATTTGGCACACCTGGCCATGCTCAGCTTCCTGGTTTTGCTCAGGTAGGAGGAATCAGGAGAAGCAACAACCAATCGGATGCCATCAGTCTTCTCATAGTCCTGGAGCGCATTTCGTCTGCCCTCTGATACACAGTCACACAACATGGTCATTCAGCAGTGTTTTATTTTACATTTTATACATTTCAGCTGGAACTTACCTACACATAGCATAAATCAGAGAAATGCTTAGTTATTATTCATTTTTAAACATGCACACTAGCAGACTGTTCTCCGTGGTCTGAGAGGTACTGTGAATGATCTGCTAATGAGCCCAGTCAGACTGAGAACACCGGGCAACAGCATTACAATGTGGGAATTAGTCTGTGTTAACTGTTATTAATCTGCAGGACCTAATAGGATGCACAGTCATTTATCACACACCCCCACCCCTTCAGTGAAACTAAGGCTCGCTCACACACACACACACACACACACCGTGAGGGGAATCAGTGGTGTGTCCGTATGTTGCCTCAGTCACTTCAGTCTGTTTCATCAACACAGAAAAACTTAACCATCATGTGGTGTTGGATCTATCACGTAGGGAACAGAGAGACATCAGAAGTGATCGGCTCATCTGATGCGATCGGCTCTGACGTGATCTGGAGTTTGGGGGATGCGGTGAGTTTAAAACCTGAGGATCGCAGAGGACCAGAGGCGGCATCATGCTTGTCTGCCTGAGTGCCGAGGAGCAATGAGCCGCGAAGTCGCGCTCTGTTAGGACTGCTGGATGACCGATTCACTAATTTGACCGGGTCATTTTCTGGAACTCGCGGTCCACTCAGATCACCTACTGTTTGTCTTTACGCGTCCCTGTGCGGTGAAACGCGCGGTTGCGTTAAAAAAAAAAAAAAAGCCAGTGATGGATCGTCAGTTATATCGACCGCATCGTTTTCATCTCTCCGTCCAAAAGGCCGACGCATCTGTTCTGAAACTAAGAATCACTTCAAGTACACCATCATATTAGAAGTCGATGCGAAAATAACTAAGAATTTTCCAAGAGGATCCATCAGTTGAAGCAGCCCACACACAGAAAACACTAAACACTGCAGAGCTGCTGTTAGAATATTACACACAACTGAGCATAAACAAAGTTGTACTAATAAAGCAACTCGTGTTTGACAGTTCTGTTCTGCGTTCAGACACCAGCTCCAGCCCGGTGGCAGGCGATAGGCAGCGATTCGAGCAGTTGTAAATAGTTTTTTTTTTTTTTTTCTCGACAAACTTACCAGAACAAGAGATGACGAAGAGTCCGAAAATGAGCTTGTAAATCCACATCCCCGCGTCACACACAACAAGTTTTTCTTCTTCTTTTTCTTAATTCGGAGAGACAAATTGCTGAGATATTGCTGCTCGCTGTGCTGTCGGTCTGCAACCAGGAGATGTTGCTTTCACCACTGCACAGATGATGATGCGTCTCTCCTCTCTAAGTACTTCCTCGGCTCCCTCCCTCCCCCCCCCTCCCTTCCCCTGTGTCTGTGCGTGTGTGTGTGACTTTATCTCTCTCTCGCTCTCCTTTTCTTTTATCTCTTTCTGTCTCTCCTTCTCTCTATCCATCCTCACTCCTCTTCTGTTCTCAGTGTTGTTCGTTGACAATGTTTAATCTTATTTGCATTCATATTCATATTTTCCATGTTTGTGTATGTTTCAGACCCAATAACCCCAGAGCCCATATAAACATTTATCTGCAACTTGTTCTTTATTTCTCTCTTTGTGTCTTTCTTTGCCTTTGTCTTGTTTACTTTTCTCTCCCTCCACCATTCTCTGTCACACAGCAGCATCCCACTCAATCAAGTATCTTTAAAAAAAAAAAAAAAAAAAAATTTATTTCCCAGATCACCCAGCAGCACCGTGTGCAGTGTCATACAACAGATATTGGCAGCCGCTTGTCAGCGATGGGAAACTCAGTAGGGATGTGTGTGTGGGGGGGGTTGTTTATGCTACTTCCCACCACCCCCTCACTTCTGTTTCAGATAAGAAGTGAAGGTACTGGTGGAGGAAGGGGGGGAGAGGTGAGGACAAGAAATCTCAGTCCATCTCCTGAGTGTCATCTCTGTTTCCAGCGATGACAGCATGCGATAGGAGACATGACACTTTGCTGGCCTTAGCATTTTCTCTAAACATCTCTGATGCGGCAGTGGCACAGCGGCGCTCCCATCCCCCAGTGACAGTCCGATGGGGTGCACGCTAAATAGTAATCACAATAGTTGCCACAGTGCAGATTGAGAGTTGCTGCATCGTGGGGATTCCCGGTATTTTCTTTAAACTCACACCGTGTGGGCAAAACAAAACACGGCAATAGATGGATAAATATGTAGGGGGAAGCAGGCTCCATCTCTCTCTTCTCTCTGGTTCAGTGAGTAATGCTCCTGCGGCTTCCTGAGAGGACCACAGAGTCATTCGCAATTATAAACAATCAGCCATGAGTCAGATACTTTCACTGGAGCGGCGGACACATCTCCTTCTTTCTCTGTCTCTCTCTCTCTCTCTCTTTTTTTTTCTTCCTCGTTCTCTACCTTCCCTCATCTACATACACATGCAACAAAACCACATACATTGTCTGCTGCAGGCAAACATGCATTCAGACTCATTCTCCCATCTTACCCCTCAAGTGCACGTAAACGCACGTTCACAGACACGCGTGCTCGCACATAATGAGCAGCAGATGACTGGATAACCTTCACCAGTTTGAGCTCACAACAAAAAAAAAAAAGCCCTCATCGCCACAATCTCATTACTGACTCTCCTAGCAAGAATCCTGTGGGTGTTTTTTTTTTGTTCACTTTGTCTGAGAGCCACGGCTTCTGCTATAAGATGGAAATTAGAGAGACCCAGTAGCCCACTGCCTCGCTCATATGAGTGCCGTCACCATTCAGGACTCCTCACATCTGTGCTTGGTTACTGCCAGAAACTTCATATCTTCATGCAGCTGGTAATGGAGGCAGGAAGTTCAGCGGGAGATGGGGATGATATGGAGAGTGTATAAGTTGGTACACAGAGAGTGTAAATGAAGAGCAAAGTGAGAAAAATGGATTTACAGTCGAAAGGATGTACAACACAGACCAGTTTATCGAAGGCTGGTCTGGCTGAGTGCATATTTGTGGAGTGTGTGGAGTATTAATAGACTTCCTGCAGATTTGTTTGGAAGTTGCAATGTGTGCATTGTGTGAGCCATGTGTTGTATACTATTATTTCTGTGTGCATGTGTGTGTATGCGTGCATATGTGCGAGTTTTCAGCTGCGGCAAATTAGCTGGACCTCGTTGTGACCTCTAATCGTTCCAGCTTCTCTTCCAGATTTCATCCACATGACCTTCTGTACAAGAGATGGAGTGAAATGGAAACTGGGAAGAAGGGGTGACAGGAATAGGGGGGCAGACGGTGTGAGGGAGACAGGGGAGATAAGGAAAGTGGAAAGAGACTCAGACTGAGGAAGCGTGGGAGCACAGAGCAGAGGTGGCTCAGGTATTTCACTCTAAGGAGAAAAGAAAGACGTTTAGGACTTTTGTGTGTGTGTCTGTGTGTGTGTGTGTGTGTGTGTGTAGGGGTTAGTGATGACAGTGGCGGGGATAGACGCTGTAAACACAGATAGTGTGTCAAGAGATCCTCCTTTAAACAAACACACACTTCCTGTTGTCAGTGCATGCGATTGTAGTCACTGCTTGTAATTGAGAACTGCTGACAGTCACGGTTAACACAAATAAACTCCTCATACACACAATCTGTCCTTACAAACAGTTTAAAACTATGGCTTCTCGGATAAAACGTGTGTAAAACCAGACTCTTTTTTTTTTTCTTCATTGCAGCACTGTGGTTGGCCTTCAAATCATATTTTCATTAGATTTTGCGACGGTGAAAGAAAGCTGGAGTTTTAATCGGCTGATTATCATGCACATTAGCAGAGTGAGTCACCAACACATCCCTGAAAATAGATATAAAGAGAATCAGAGAACCCTAACAGATATTAAACACTCAATATGCCATTGATTTTCCTCTCAGATAATTCACTCCCTAACAGCGAACAACTGCTTTTGTCATTGCCACTGACATACTGAAACATACTCTATCGATCACGGAAAGTAGAGAGCAAAGTTTTACTGATGACTCGTCTTTGAAGTGCTGAATCATTTATAAGTTTAACAAAGTTGTCATGTCTGCAGATGTGTCTTGGAAATGTCATACGACTTTGTTTTTGCAAAAGTGATTTTACTCTCCGCAATAGAACATTTTGTCAGACTGCAGCTTTTCAAACCCACAGCCTTCAACAAGATCATTCTTATGCTGAGAGACATTGAGTCCTAAGCCACATGAACCACTTCAACAGAACGCGTCCAGTTCAGTGCACAGTGCACAGTCCTTGTTCAGCCTTTTGTCTGTCCCTCCTCCTGTGTTTATGGGTGTTGATGTGAACGTTTGAGACAGAACCTTGGAACAATTCATGGACAAAATGGCCTGGTGAGTTTGTATATCCACACAAACCATAACTGTTTAAATGACACATCCTTTAGCATGCTACACATGAAGTGTGTCGCGCAAACACATCAACATCCCACACGCACTCTATTGTGCCGGCCCTTTGACGGTAGATGTCAGTCACTCAAACGTGCACTACAACTGAAACAAGATTGAAAATACACACAAATAGGTCATGTTTACATACACAACCTATGTAAAGGAAGGACTATTTTGTGCTATTGTCTTTCATTCAGATACAAATGTTTATTTCTGAATCAAGCTTCCTGAACACCGTGGTCTGTAGTGGTTCTTATAGTTCCCTTTGGGACCTGTTAATTAGAGCTTGAAATTTAGAACTTTGCAAAAATACAAATTTGGCCCTAACCACATACAATGAATTGGACTCCACTTAAAGATCCAGTGTAATCGCTAAAGATATCTAATACAGTAAAGTTTTTACAAATTTCAGCTGCACTCAAAGAAACTATCCAAAACCTGGAATTTAGCTTCAACTGAAACACTTGAAATTCAAAGCATCTGTAACTACAAAAGCGTTACTACTGCACGGTAACAACATACAGCCAAGATAGGAAACCAAACACTGCCTGAGGACAAGGGGAAAGGGGTGAGCAGGTCTTAAAAAAGTGGATAAACCTGTGTTTCCTCATTTCTCACACATCTGCTAACAGTCAGCTTGTGTTGTCTGCTGCTTACTGCTAATTTACCCCCGCATGACTCACGCAGAACTGGAGACACACAGGGGAGAGAGGGTGGTCGGTAAAATTAAAGAACGGGGGAGGGTGGGGGCGGGGGGCAGCAGCAGGTACATGTCATCCCACATGTGTGTGTGTCAGACCTCATACGTGTAATTAACGTGTTGATGGTGAACATGGCAAGAGGCGGGCAGGTCTTTGCGTTCAGCCTGGGTCTTCAGAGCCCACCTGAGTGATTCGCCAGACACGCACACAGGTAACTTGAAGCATGAGGCCACACAAAAACATGCACGCACACACACAAACAAGCTCTGTGAGGTCTTTCGGAGCCAGCTGCTAAAGTTTTACCACTCCACCCCTCTGAGCCGAGGGCTTGCACTGTAAACTTACCAGTGGTACAACACTCACCACAAAGTGTCTACAACCAGGTGACCTTTCTTACTCTTAACTCCTCCTTCTTTATGCCCTCTCTCTTTCTCTAACTAATTTCAACTTATTCTCTTGGTTTTCTGAGCATATGTGTGGGAAACAAAACAAAAATCAAACATACAAACACGTTTCCAGCTTGGATATCTTTTTTTTTTTTTACAAGAAATACGTAATTAATTTATGAATACTTTATACATCAGTTAAGTTAGTGCAACATTTGTGCAGTCAGGCTGTTAGCTGATGAATATCCTCCTCAAGTAGTTAGCAGTTATATTGAGATGATAATAAATATAACCCTGTAATAATAACTTAATCATACTTACAGCTGCAGACCTGATTGGTTCATTATATAACTGCAAACAAAATGAAGACTTTTATATAAAGAGACTGAACAAAATAACTGTTCCGACGTTGAGAATGACATACTCCTAAGTCTTGGTGAATGGACATGCCACCCACAAATCTAACACCTCATGTTACCAGTTAATGTATGTTAGACCCCGCTCGAAAGGCAGGGCAAATCCACAAATCAAGCCGTAATCTGGGCTGGAATGGTATGTGTCCCGTTGAGACCGCTCACCTGGACAGAGTTTTCCAGTGTTTCGCCTGCCAGTCACGCTAAGTGCACGCACACTCAGAAGCACGCACTGCCTGCTTAGAAGAGGAGAGAGAAAAACCAAGGTAGTGAGAACAGACGACTGTGCGGTCATGTTAATAGGTTTGGGAAAGCCCGTGGCATTTCCTGATAACCCATGCCAAATGTGTGTTTGGTGTTCTTTCCAACCCTTGGTTTGTCTAACACCATCTTCCTCTCTCTGTTGCCAGTTTGGGTGGGGGTTCATAAGAACAGGTGCCAAAAAGTTTGAACAATAACAGGAAAATATTTGAAGACTATTTAGAATCCTTTTTCTGTGATTAACAGCTTATTTGACGCTATCTGTATTTTCCTTTTGTGGCAATCAAAACCCATTCAGAGTTTCATAATGGTTAGTAAAAACATAAAGATTTATCTACAAATACTGTTTGATCCAAGCATGGGGAGAAAGAGTTTGCCTCATACAGGAAGACACACAGTCCAAGCATGGGACTGTGTGTCCCAAACACTCAGTCAGGCTGCAGTCACTGACTATACTGGAGGACCTGAGTGCGCAGTAAGGGATTGGTTTAGCTTTTTTTATGGGATGTCAGAGCTCCACTACAGAACCTTAGTGACCCTGATGCCCCTGTGTGCCCTGTGTTTTATAGTGATGGAAAACTGTGGCCTCTCTGTCGCAACTTACAGGAATTTTTTTTATAATTAGAAAAAAACAAATGGTGCCAATTAAAAATGTTGCAGCTGATGTAAACCACATTATAGTTACCATGTTCAGGGAAGTTTATTCAGACTTGGGTTGATTGCCCTGAGAGTGTCATGACCCAGAGGCTGCTGAGAGTTCTGGGGCTTACTTAGAGCTAATGATAGAATCACAGTGTCACTGAGTTGCAATGTTGTTCCGAAAATAGCCTTTGCTGGTAAAAGTCTACGCAAATGGATGTTATATTACTATCAAAATAATGTTAATGAACTTTAGAAGGGTTTACTAATGCTGATCCCTGCAGATCCAGTCACGGGTCATGTTGTTGATGCAGCATCAATCTCATGTGTCACTTCCTGCAATTAGTGGAACAAACCCAAAAAGCCACTCTCAGACTTTAACTTTACCACCAATGAGTCATACAGTTTCAGCTTTAAAGGGGTTAGACTCTGTGAAATGTTCTTCCTCGCGGAACTTAACACTAATGGTATTTTGCAGAAATAGGTGGATTGGATCAGCAGTTGAGTAGAAAAGCTGTGTCTGTGTCTGAAAAGGGGTATATTGGGAACAGTGTGTTTTTTTTTTTCCCAATTATAAAAAAATAAAACAAAAACTACCTGTCACTCAAATTAAAATTCCTCTATTATCTATCTATCTATCAGTCATTGTTTTGTTTGACATCACAACAACAGAACAATGTCATCAACATGCTGATTGAAGTCAGAATGGTGTTTTCCTATCAGACAAGTTTTAAATAAATCCCTGATTTAACCCAATTATCTGAACCATTCATTTGGAGGCACAGACAAAGGTGACAGGCCCAAAAATGTCAGTTATAATCATCTGCATGCACACATTTGCTGTGCTGCACGTTTGGCAACTCAGAGTTAAACCAGAAGTAAAAAAAAAAAACCATAAAGAAATTAACAGGGGAAAAAAAACAGATGTTTAACAAGCAGATTAGGTAATGACTTTAATGATCGACTTTATTTTCTTTTCCAAACAAGTGGTTTAAATAACATGGTAAAAAATATGGGCTTGTTTTGTTTTTGGCCCGTGGTCTAAGACACATGCCATAAATTCAATCCCATGGTTTGATTCTGGCCTGCAACCTTTATTTTGTCTTCCGCTTTTGCTCTCCAACCATGTCTCCCATTACTTTTGACTGTTAACTTTCTAATAAAGTAGTTATAAGAAGATAGAGTACAAAAAAGAGGAAAAAGGGCAGTTGTTGCATGTGCTGTATTGACTTAGTTAAGCTGGAATTAGCACAGTAACTGAGAACCCATATGTAAGAACAGAAGTTGGTGAGTTGTTATAATTAAGAAGATTGATGCCCAGAGCTACAAAAATAAGGCAAGTTGTAAAAAAAAAAAAAAAAAAAGTCCTGAATTTTCATTTTTAGAATGCTACTTTTAATATAAGTGGAGTTCATTCATTCTCTTAATGTGGTTTTTTGACTTATGAAGTATTCCAAATAACAAATTGAAAAGAGCTGTAGAACATGTCCCTGCTTTTTCCTGCGTCTGTAACTTCTTAAGCCAGGCATGTTAAAGGGTACGACCTCGTCCCCATTTACAAGAGTATCCTGTTGCAGCCTCCCTTCTAGATGATCGCTATATAGCACACATACAAAGACCTCCCAGTCTGACACATCTCCAAGAAAAACAAACGCCTTTTTACTCTCCACCCCAAACTGTGGCCGTATCGATTCTTAGATTACCAGCAGATAAACAGAAATACCATCAAGTGAAGTGCACGTTATGTACAGCTACTCTGAGACTGGTGTTAGCATCTGGCTTTCCACTGCTGCCCTGAGCAGGAGATGGCAGAGCTGTCTGTGTCAATGTTTCCAGAGGGGTCAATAAATTAGAAACACAGGGACAACAAGTCCTCAGTCAGAACTCAGAGGGACATACTCTGCCATGCTGTGTGTCATCATGCATGCAGTTCGTTGCTTTTAAATTGGAGGCAGCTTCGGGCGTCCTGCTCACTCTGAATCACGGGAAAATTCATGTCTGTGTGAACCAGTTTGTAGTACAGGATGGAGGAAGAGGAACTCAGCAAACAGGAAATAATTAGTTCATGGATTTTTTTTTTTTTTTAAAGAGCAATTTGGTATTCTCCTGGGAGGACATTTCTATTGTCCATTAACGTGTTTATGTACTGTAGAGCAAATCCCAGTGGGTTGTAGACTGAAATAAATATGTTTTAAAGGACATCATATAAACTAATTCAAATTTTATATTATATAAGAGAGAACAAATAAATGAAAATTACTAATCTCTTTGAAACTGCAGTTTCCACATTGCCATTCCATTTCCATTTCTAGTAAGTACATAATGTATATGAATACTTAACTTAAAGGACCTTCATTGGTTTAACGTCTCACCTTCCTGCAGCGATGTAGAAGCGTACCCCAGGGTGCGACAGTACACTGTGACATCACTGTCACAGGGCGTGGTTACAGATGTAACGTAGCATGCTTTTACTTTGTGCACAATTACAGATATAGCCACCGCGAAACCCAGATGCAGATGCTCTTCCCTTTTTCAGCAGCTGTCTCTCTCTCTCTCTGCAGGAAGGATGACATGTTTGGTCTGCTCCCAGTGGAGCCAAAACAATTGGCCAGACATGACAGCATAAAAAGGTGCACCTCGGGTCATAACAATACAACACTTTTATTGTGAATATATTGGATTTGCACAATAATCAACACCATATTATAAACATTTTTCTTTTCCTTCATTTTCTCTTTTATACAGTAAATAGTATTAGTGTACAAATGTATACAAAATTTATTCAGGCTAGTCAAGTTCCACAAAAGAGTAATTCATGTACAGTATTAAAGCACAATCAGATATCGGAGGTACACGCACATGCCTGCACATAGACACGGGACCCCCTGGGGTAAAACACAAGTTAACACGCGACTTTGATAGACAGGCATAACCTGACTACTCAATACCAACAGGTCACCATGAAGGTGAGGTGGAGAGAACTCAACTACTACTACTTTAACGGGTAAAATAGCAAAAAAAAAAAAAAAAAGGAAAACTAAAACACTTAGGTGTGATCTTTATGAATCATGGCAAAGTAAGGCTATGTAAAATTACTACTGGTAGTAATGTAGAGTTCTCTCAGTTCTCCCCAGCTCGCCCTAATGCTGACCATGGGCATAGACAGGCGTTCAAACACAGAACAAGCTCATCCCATGACATTGCAGCAGTTTCGACACTGAGCCTTCAGCGTCTGCTTCACAGCACTTATAGAGCAACACAAAGAGGAAACAAGCATAAGGAAGAGAACAGCAAGGAGAAGAAAACAAAGAAACAGTTATTTTGATATGCTGATCTCATTCACAAGTCATCTTGGCTCCTGAGTCTGGTGATCCAGAAAGGGAACAGAAACAGGACTAATAAAGAGAGGTGTTTGGAACGCAAGCTCTAGTCTGGTTTAGCTTTGTTTTGACCATGGAGGGGGAAAAAAAATGACGTTCCTCTTCCATAATCAAAATCATTGGTTGTTTCTACTGTTTTCTGGGCCACATAAATTAGAGTAACTGCAGCAGATTTGGCCCATTTCACAACAACAACACTGCATTACTTCAGGGGCTACCCTCTCTGCTATGTTGCAGCAAGCATTAGCATAGAAGCATACATGGGAAGAATACAACTCTGATGCATTGCTTCATTCAGATAACAGACTGTTTGAACTACTATTTAGGCACTGGGAATTTGATGCATCAAATTGAAGACAACCAAAGCTGTCAGACCAAGAACAAACATATGTGAAATTGTAATATCCTAATAGATTTTGATTCACACGGGTGCTCTCTGACCTCACTTATTTCTCAGTGAGGTATCTAAGGCATCTATCTATGTAGCTAACATTGTATCTTGAATACTGATGTACACCCACATCTTAGGAATCTCTTAAAATAAACTCGCCAGCAGATTTTCTGTAGTAGGTTTGTGTGTATCTGTGGTCCTTGGTACTGTGTGGAGCTTTGGTGTCAGAGTATTGGTGTTGTCTTTAGCTCTGTACTGAGCACATGCTGCTACAATACAACACCTAGCTAGTCACGAAATGCTTATTAATTGTGAGTACAAAAAAAACAAAACAAGTTGAAATAGATAAATAGATAGGTACAGTACATTTCAAAAACACTCAAACGAAAGGGATATTCTTCATACTGTAGTTGCACAGGTTGTCGAAATAAACAATCATTACAGCATAATGATTCATACACAATAAATCTAATAAGCAACAAACAATACTGACAACTACACAAATCAATGCTGTCAGTGAACATACAGTCTTTGAATGGTATTTAGTTGGCATAGTGGGACAACTCTTCACCCTCCGCTAAGTAAATCAGAGAAACAAATGAGGCAGAATTAAAGGGTTTGGTTAGCTCTTACTCTTGCACCATAGGAGAGTATTAAGGAATAGATCATGGAAATGAGTACAGCTGAGCACAGTAAATGTGTCTCTATTTTTGAAAATGACAAGGAGGAAATGAATGAGCACCCTTTGGCATTGGAAAGTGGAAATGCTGATACGGGTAATTCAAAAAGAAAAAAAGAAAGTCTTGTTGCAGATATTCTGCATACATCCTGGATGGCATAACCGGAGTGTCTTCTGGCCTCCTGTGAAATGAGATGATGCTCAGTGTGTAACAGTATGAATGTGTGTGTGTATGTATGTGTGTGCAGGGGTCATGAATGTTGTAAAGATGTGGTGAGCCACAGCAGCAGCAGTTGGAGCCCGAGCATTGGCCAAAGACACGGGCTTAGGCTGGTCCCTCCTCCACAATCAGAATCATCTTCCTGTTGGACAAATCAGTTGTCAATAAATTACAAACATAAACAGTTTTCTCCTACATCCAGTAGTTCTACATCGATACTTCTGCCACTAACAATTATGAGCATTTTGAGATCATTTTATATCATAACCTATTCTATCCTATCATATCGTATCCAACTGTTTTGTACTGTATCATACGCATAAGTCATAAGTCTAAGCCTACCTGTCACATTAATGGCATAGTTCAACATTTTAGGAAACGTCGGAGCCAGACATTTTTAGCTTAGTTTAGCACAGAGAATGGAAACTGTGTATGTGTATGCACATGCACCTGGATATGAAGTGTGAGGCTTTTTTTTTTTTTTTTTTTTTTAATGGGTGTAATCAGGATATCCGTGCATGCCAAAGGCCTACGAGAAAGAGGTGGTGGGAGGCTTCTGTGCTCAAAGGGCAAGAAAGCCATGTGAAGCTTCCTCTGTTTACTCCAGTGACAAAATGGACTGGCCTAGACACAAACTGTCTTCCTATGAGGAGCTGAGCCAAAAGTAATGGGACAGAGGGATAGAGAAAAAGGGACGCGGCCTACTTTTACTCTGTTCATCCACTTCCTCGGCCATTCCTACCCTTTCCTTTGCTTCCTACCACAGCCTCTCCACAGTATAAACACACAGGCACATGAATTAGTGGCCTGTTGTGTGTGTGATCTACGCCTTTGCAACACAATGAAAGACTCAGTTCACAAAGATATGGGAAATATTTTTTCAAAATATTTAGATGTCTTATAAACTGTTCAGAGTTGGGTGGTGATGCAATGATCTCACACGATTTATCCACCTTGCTCCTTTGTTTTACTTGTTTAGTTCCCTTTAGCTGCAGGAATTTCCATTACATGTTTCAAGGGCATGCACGTAAGTGCATTTGTTTCTGAATCAGGTCTTAATACTGCATTTTAATCCCTGAAACTCTGAAGTACCTCCCTGTTTAAGGGAATCCAAATGTGCTTTCATAGTTCTGAACTAAGTTTGTTTGACAGCATTAGGAGAAGTAAATAAAATGGTGATAGCTGCAGATATATTTCTACATAGTGTACGGCCATTATCGAGTGGTGGTGGTGTGGTGCTATTATTTCGAAATGATTTAACACGTTTAACGGCCAAGATTGAATCTGCTCTCCATCTGTTGGGGTAAAAAATAACCATAAAAAAAGAAGAAAAAAAAACAACAACATGCCAGTAAAATAAAAGATGTAGCATTCTGTTAGGGACATGAGCATGCAACAAATAAATAAATCCCAACTATTTGTTATTGTGTTACTGTGTTATTTACTTATCACAGTGGGCCATTTCCTCCTCAGATTAAATTCATGTGTCTGAAAAAGTCCAAAATGGTAAATGCCACAGAAAATATATAAACAAATGTAAATAAATATCTTCGTTTGTGATTAAATGGGTAATGACCCAGATATTACACAGCAAACATTACATAAGAACTATGAATAAATAAATATTAAGTTCACATGACATCAAACCAGCTATGAGGATTGACTTGTCACTGTGCTGCCTGATTTACCCTTCCAGAGCACATCGTAATAGCTCAGGAAGAGCTGAGATCAAAGGGGTTAGTGTCAGGGCAGTCAGTAGTGAAGCATACATAGAAACCAACCCTGAACTCAGCAGCAGAAACAAGGAGAGCGTTGAGGGGCTCAGTGTAGAACCTCTGCTGATTGGGCACAAGGGCTCATCCTACCAGACAAGAGCAGCAGCCATTGGGATGCAGAATCATAAAACAAGAATGAAAGACGATGAGTGGAAAAAAAAAAAAAAAAATCATATAAAGCAAGAGAAATTAAAACAAAGTAGTGATAATTGCATGCACATTTCATAAAGCAGAAGAAAAAACGGTTCCAGTGCATAAATTAAATGAATAAATCAAGTATGGATCAGAGTGGAAGAGCAGGCGGCCAACAGTGCTTTGAATCTATGCAGAAATCCTGATGAAAACCAGACAGAAATTGACAGAGGCCAACTGCAAAGCCTCACTAATAGAGCTGTTTCCAGCAATATTCTCTGCACCAAGGCACATGTGTGGTTGTTTCTTACGTTTTCATTGTTGTCAAAGCAAACGTCCGGCCCTTTGCGGTATCTGGGGTTCTGAGCCAGTTCGCATGGATCTGGACCTTCAGCTGAACACACACACATGCTCAGGAAAAATGCGATGTACCATCAGCAGTGCACATTTAACACTTTTAGCAATAACAGCGAAATGATGTGCTGACTCTTAATTTCCCTGCCAGAAAGGCTTATGTGGTTTCCAACTCATCAGCCTTGGCTAGAGACACCCTGATTTATTTTTTCCATCTATTTGCTGATCTTCTGTTAACATATAAGAGAGATTAAAAAAAAATAGAAAGGCAGTCCTAGAAATCCTTATAAATGCTCCTTTATGTGGTCAAGCAGTGTATATCTTTATATCTTTAAGCCATGTTGTGTGTGTGTATATACATCTACTGTGCTACAGCAGCATGTGCATGTATTGTGTGTGTGTCAGTGTGTGCGTGTATTGAGTGCTGTCATTATTAGCAACTGGAGGCCCCTGTTGTGACCCCATGGCGACCTCTGATGATGACACCTTTACTGTTACACCAGCAGGAAGCTACATTCAAGACACATCTGTCAACCAGATATCCTGAACACACATATATGTATATATACACACATATATGTATATATATGTATATATATATATACACACACACACACACACACACACACACATATATACATATTGTACATACACGCAAACACACCCCTGCTCTTAACCTTAATTCAACCTGATGGCAGCATGCAGCCCAGATGAATTTAAACAAAGAAATCTAATCTGGGGGTAACTCGAGACTGGCTTTCATATGCCGTGCATCTGGTTTACTGTTCACCCGTGAACATTCAGGAGGGACCTACTGCAAACTCCTTAGGTGTGTGTCCTTGTATTGAGAGTTTAAAGCTCCGCTGTCATACGGGTGATGGATGGAGGGCTGGAGAGGAGAAAGAGGAAGTGTAACTCTGTGTTCGATTTTTACGAGTTGAGCGAAAGGATACAGGGTTGTTCAGCCTGTCGTAGCGGTCTGGGGTCACACGACAAACATGTTGCCTTGGCATCAGTGATCAGGAACACCAGGTTGGTGTTTGGCAGTTTCTCAGCACGATACATCCTAGAGAGCCACATACATACAGTATGTATATGTAAACATATATACAGTCTGTGTCTATACAGTGATATACCTGTGCTGTAAGGATATCATGTAGCTCCAGTAGACATGCAATAATAAATCCCCCACAGTAGACTGCATTTACATATAGAGTATAAAGTACACCACATACACTTGCAGGTATGTGTGCAATTGTGCACATTTATACACGTTCATACCTCTTCCCTCCTCCTGGGATTGGCTTTTTATGGTAGTCATGAAAGTTTCTGTGTCTGCAGTCGTTAACATTGGGGAGTAAAGCACCAGACACGTGGGACTCATAATACCCAGTAATTATAGCCATATTTAACCCCTTCAGACAGCCCAAATTGACACAAAAGGAGGTTAGAGCAAAGTAAATGTGCATTGGTCCGTGAATGTGTGTATTTGTGAGTTTGAACTGCAGCCAGCGAGAGAAGGAAGAAAAACAGATAAAAGAGCTTTTGTGTGTCCTTCTACAGTTCCGGTCACTGACAGATGAAGGTAATCTGTGTCTGATCAGAACTCATCAGAAAACAGCTGCCTGAAATCAGGCTGGAAAACAGAGGAGGCCAGGAAACTAACACTATTCTGGAGCCATCCCCACAGACCATTAAACAGAAGGATGTCCAGGAAGAAGATACAGTAAGAGGTGGAAAATCTTTAATAACACAGCCCATTTACGAATACAAAGAGATAAAACCACTGGAATGGGAGCTTATGCTGCACTGATTTTATACACATACACTCACCTGAAGAAACATGCACATACCTGGAACAATTTCCACAATCCAGGACACCCGAGTAGGATCTTTCGTCGTTGTCAAAGAAGTATTGAGTCTGCTCTGTGATACAGCTCTCCTTAAACATTGCATCTGGAATGTCTTCATCTGCTGACTCTACTGAAAATATGACACAGGTTTAATAAAGAGAAATATAGGAAAGGATAAGTGAGAAAGTGGTGGGATTAAAATTTATCAAACCGGGAAATGGGTAGCCAGATACTATTTTCTTATCTCAAGAAGGCTGTTACGGTTACATTTTACACAGTTCACAGCTTTCATTGCTCACCTGCCTGTAGAAGATTGGGGAACATGAGACCAAAGAAGAGCTGCTGGAGTATTGACCTAAGCAACAGAGGATGAAAAACAAAAACCCAAAATGAGTCATTTATGAGCCAGTAAGCCATCTTTAACTCATTTACATTGAGCAACCGAACACTGATTAATAATAGCGATGCATCGTTCAAAGGCTAGAGTCATTGCTAATGTAAATGTCAAGGGAAAGTATCAGTCATTCTTTTCTAAAGGCTGGTTTTGTTCTAGTTGGACAGTCATACAGGTAATGATGCAGTATGATGTTGTGTAACTGCCCTTGTCCTACACTGACCCGGCCAGCTCCATCCCTCAACAACATGCAAACCCACTCCCATACAAACTCCTACCCTAAAGTACAAATGTTACTCCCACTCTAAAACACACAAACAGACGCCAAAAACTGAAAGAAACAAAAACACAGAAACACAAAAGCACAACTTGTACACTCACCAGGCAGCACTGGAAGCCCACCAGCCAATACTGAGCAGGTCTGCAATGGTAGGCTGGAGAGGGACAGGAGAAGAAAGTCAGGTAGAGTAAATTCCAAAATAAAACATGTAGGGATGGAAAAAATTAATTCAGTCATGAATCATGATTTTTTTTTTTCATTTGGCCATTTTATGTTCCAGTAATGAATCCAAACATATGTAATATACAATCACAATGTTACAAACTATAAGAATCAAGAATATAGTTTTGTATCAGTAATGTTTTTGCCGTACGAGTAAGTAGCATAAAGGCTGGCTTTACTCTAAATGTGTAAACAGTAATTATCTGAAAGAGGGGGGCGTGACTACTGTCTGACAGCTTGTGTGAGTGAGTATCTAACCACATAGACGGAGCGGGGTCCTGCTGCAGCCTTGCTGTCTTTCTCTGGGTCGCAGACAGACTGGTAGTCATAGGTCTTGTTAAAGGAGTACAGGGAGGTGTTGACCAGGTTGATCATCAGCACCGGATCCACCTCGCCAAAGAACTGACCTATCTGGATGAGTCATGACAAAGGCAATGTAAGAGTGAGCTTGTACAATAAGAAAACAAAAAACAGCTGTGTACTATTTACTCTGACAGGGTTTTGTTTAAGTCTTAGTCATTCATCATTGCATGGAGAAAATTAGCATTTACAAGCCAATGAGGATGAGCCCATTCAGTTGTTTTCATGGAGTGTGTTGCTGCCATGCCCTTTCACTGCCTGATGGAGCAGCTTAAGTGGAAAGTGGCGGTGTGCTCCAGTGCCACCTGCTACATGTGTTGATGTTGTGTTGCTGTCGGTGTCACAGCAGGTTTTGTGCAACAGTTCGCTGAACCAAGACTCTAGTTTAAAGGTGAAGGCCAACATAGCAAAATCCTGTGTTGACAGTCAGAACAGGTCACGTTTTAGTTTCACAAGCAGCTGAAGACCAGGTGGATGAGCAATCTGCCGTTTATGGCAGCTGTTATTCGGATGAACTAGCTCATTCTGACTGGCTGAGCATGTAAAGTGTATGAAACTGTCTGATAAGCTGATATGTAGAGGAGCGGTTTAGCTTGTTTGCGATAATTGAAGTACGGGTACAATACGTAACTTTCGTTCTACAACAGCACAAAAGCAGCCAGAGATTTTTTCACAGTCCCAACGGACACCAAATGCATCCCAAGATGTGAAAACAAGAGAGAAGGGTGCTTATTCAAAAGCTTGAAGAACATAAACTGTATGCCAGACACGGTGATGGGTCGAATGGATCAAAGACAGCAGATGTCCTGACATGAAATGTTGCAAAATCTGCGGCGTATCCTACCACTGACACACAGGGGCCTATAGCAGCCTGAGAGAGTGGAGTTAACACAGCCGAGCTGACTTCATAGATACACAGGGGACTCACTTCACTACAGCTTCCATGACTGACTAAAACCCGTCAGAACCTTCCCTTTGATCTTCCTCCAGTGGCTAGTGCATTACTTTACCCGAGAAATGGATGTACTGCTGTCCTACAGGAGCTTTCAAACAGTTCTGAGCTAACAGGCCATTCCCATAACTTAGCTGAGTCCTAAGCCCTTTATTTGACCTCTATATGAGATGGATGGATTCCTGTGACAAAGGTAAAAGAAGCCAGAGGTAGAGAGAGAGAGAAAAAAAAGAAATAAGACTGCTGACAAAGTCTTCATTTTGACTGACTGTGTGGCCCTCAGTGTTTTATTGTCTGATGATTTACCCATTACTGATCATTTAAAGAAAGACAACAGATAAGTCGTCCATACATGGCTATGATAAAGTAAAGAGAAAGGTTGATGGTAGCTCACCAGGGTGATGTATTCATCCTGATTGGACATGAGAAGAAATCCTCCATCGTCCAGGATCACACAGTCCACATGCTGCAGGGTAAAAAATGGTTAAACAGTTTAAAAATACAATAAATCTGGTTGTAATCATGTGGAAGTTGAAAGTCATCTGTCAGTATTGTAAAAAGAGATATCCTACTCAAGGCTGTTACCATAGCCACAGTAAGGGCTAGATGATAATATGAAAAAAAAACCCAAAAACAAAACTCAGATTAGATTCAATGAACTACATTTCTGTACCTTGTCATTCCTCAGACAGCCACAAATCTCATCCTTGCACTAAAAGGTAAAAAGTGAGAGAAAAGTGAGCCAAGGAAGAAATTAACACTTTACACTAACAGCAGAAGGTGTCAGAGATAGTGTATACAATACAAATAAACTTTATTAACACAGCTTACATTCATTTTCAGAGTAGCATTCATGAAAATGTTCATCCAGAAGGAGACGTTGAGTTTCACTCCCACCACTTCAGAGCAAAGCACAAAAACAGACCGAGGTACAACTTTAATGAATAGCTATTGGGTCTTTTCATTTGTGTTGCATCACAAGACGCAATCAATCTGGCATTAGTGAGACTGACCTGCGGGTTTGAGTGTGACTTTGTCGATGGTGAGGTCCACTGCTTTGCTCACTAGGATACCTGACTCAGAAACAGACTCCCTGCTCTCTGCTGCAATCGAGAAGGGATACACAAGGGAAGAGAAACAGTAATCATGGCAGTTGTGCTGGAATCATGTTGATAAGTACATGGAGAGAATGTGAACCACAGTTTAAACAGGAATAATCGCCTGTCCATTGTGGGGAATTCCACACATTTTTAGCTGCTTGTAATTTATGCCAGTGGAGTGGAGTCCGCTGGGCCGGAACATGTGTTAATCCAGTCAAGTGTAGCTATAAGAACGGCTACATTACACTGACATTTGCCTGGTGTGTGTTAGAGAGATCAGTGGAGATAACAGGAAGTATACAGGGCAGGAGGGAGGGAGGGAGGGTGGGGATGAGTGCTGAAAGACACAGCAGGAAGAGGAGAAGGATAAAGAGAGTGATATCAGAGGCCTGAGAGTGTGATCTTTGCCAGTAAGGTTGGGATGGCGTCCAAAGGCCGAGAGGAGGATAGGCTCAGTGCCAGACCACACTGAAGATCCTCACGCACAGAAAAGTGTGCGCGCATACACATATCTGACCCTTCAAAAGAAAAAAAAAAAACACAAAAAACTTACTGTTGAAAGATGGAGCTGTGAAAATATAAATTTCATTGTCCAGGGTCCTCTTGTAGAAGCTGGACTCGTACGTCTCAGGATTCTCAGTCCACTCTTCCCCAGCACTGAAAACATTAACACAGTCACGTAATGTTATATAGAGACAATTATAGGCATAAAACACAGAGCGAGTCTGTTTGATCTATCTGAACAATTTATATTTTAATCTGTAGCCAAATGTTAGTCATCGAAATACGAGTCACACCCAGTGCTGCTGATATATGACGAGGGCATGATCCAGTAAAAACAATAACTGATTGTATTTCATGTTTTATAGTCAGGAGGAATATACATTCATCTTCTTTTGGAATGTTATATTCTCACAAAGTGGAACCCCCAGATGTAGTTCAGACAAAAGTAGCAGCAAGGAAATTGAGGAAAATGAGACGCATTTGGCTGCTGGATCTGTGGATCTGACCCATGTCCTGTATTGGTCTGGCAAGCTCTGGGAGTTCAGCTGAAAGTGTCTAATCCTTTATGTTCTGGAAAATAACCCAGTGGAGCAGGTGAGTAAAGCAGCCAAAAGCGCTCAACCTAAGAGTATTACAGTCTGTATCCATTTTCATCTCACACATTTACACCACCAGATATTTGGGCAAAGTTTGCTGTGCCTTTTTTACAATGCAAGAGCTAAAGCTAGGAGTGAAAACTGAGAGAGGAGAGAAGAAAGAGGGGAGAGTACCTTCTTGGGTAGACTCTTGTGATTCCTCCATCTGTGGCTACAAACCTGGCTACTATCCCGTCCCTGAGCACATGGAAAACAACGGCCAATCAAACGTCAAAGTCAATCACACTGGCAATTATTGGAAAAAGTGTTTGTGAGCTACGAGGCACAAATGGTTTTATGCACAGAGTCACTTGTCTCTGCATGTCCTAATGTTAAACAGATATCCCGCAGTGTGTGTGTGTGTGTGTGTGTGTGTGTGTGTGTGTGTGTGTGTGTGTGTTCAAATCATTTCAGACAAGTGGGCATAACATGAAAAGAAACAAACTGATGTAATTATTTTATTCGCAAAACTGCATGTCTTGGCAGCGCTCAGAGTGGTTGGGTGTGATATGCATTTTGCGCTTTGCTTTCATCATGTTTCACTAGTTAGACGTGATCGATTCACCCGGAGTAGAAAAGAAAGAAAGAAAGAAAACTCCGGCACAGTCAGTAAATTGTGCTTGAAATAAGCATCAGCTATGGTAATGCTACAAAGTAAAGAAGAGGTTTATGTCTTTGCATTGCTTAAGGCAGAGAAGAGCAGAAAGGTTTGGCACTCACACTGTCTGCTCATTCCAAAGTTTAACCAGTTCAGCTGTCAGACCTGCATCCAGGATCAGTCGACTCACAAGGGACACGTTACCTTAAAAACGAGATATATTTTACATATTGCGGACATTACACCACTACAATAACAGTGCTTAATAGGGAGATATGGTAATGGAAGCAATGGCAGCCTGTTGTTTGCAAGTCCGGAAAATGCAACATGAATAACAAAAGTTTTGCTTTTGGCTTGCACAAGAATTAGTGCCACTGAGCGGTGCACTTAGCCCGGCATTTCTGCAGTAAATCTGTTCACTGGCAGTGAACAGTAGGGACACTGGGAAGAATAGTGATTAAGTGTACGAAGGTGGAAGTCAGGGGCTGAAAAAGAGCAGGTGTGTTCAGCCAAGTCCTCTCCCTAGATAAATGAGGGGGAAAAAATTGATCTCATGGCACTTGTCAGGAAATCATCCAGCGGGGAGACATGTTTTTGTAGGTCCTCTCTGAGTGACCATTAGACATTCAGACAGCAGGAAGTACTTGTACTTGAAGTACTTGTGGCTGTTGTAGCTTTAGGAGGGAAGTGATGCCAAGGTATTGAGTTTAAATTCCACTATCAAGAAGAAGTCCCTTCATTTTGTTCAAGGTTTCAACACAACATCTCTCGAGTTTTCTTTTAAATCATGTCCATAACTTTTTCACAAAGACTCCATACACTGCGCAAACAGCAGCAAGGAAAGCATTATTGCCTAAGTGTATGACGTGACCTTGGGTTAAAATGGGTCAAGGATACCTAGATCCATTAGCTGGATGACGGTGGTAAACCATACTAGGGGTGAGATCCATTAGATGATGACAAATCAAACAATGTGAGTCATTGTGCAGCATGACAGCATCAGGCTTCTAGGAAACTCAGTCGATCTGGCTGATGTCACCGTGCTTAGACCGTACTCATCTAACGACCAAAGTCACGCTCCGACCTTCAGATGCTGACCATCGTGAGATCAGATTAGAACATTTCACCACGACTAACAATAAAACATACTTAATATCGAATCGTGTGAAATAGTGCGCGACACTGGCATCATAATAGTCATATGAACACAAAGAGTGCAGACAACTGACATCACGAAATCGTGCAAATGCGTCAAGTGAAAAAGATGCATGACTCACATGCATCTGGAGTGTTCCTATCAATGTACTGGTTGAAGTCCAGGAGAAACTGGGTGTTGTTGAGTGACAACTTGAGCTCTTTGCAGTACTCCCTGAAGAAACATTGTTGATCAGTTTCAGTCTGGGCCCCTTGTTTGCTGCTGTATAGTGAAAGTTGGTTGTACAGTAGCGCAGGAATCACTCACCTTGGAGCGATGTAGGTGTAACCAAACTCATCAAACCTTTCCAGCTGTATGGTCTCCATAGCTTTTGAAAACACAAAAGCACCTGGTTCAGGCTCATCATTGACAAAATTGTGAAATATCTCTTTATATTTTATCACAGTAGGTAGATCAAGTGCAATTAAGCATGATTTCTATTCACAAAATGCTGAAGATACAGTTATTCATGCTGTGGAATGACTTTATGATTCCAGATACTCTCGACAATTGGGTGGTCATATAAGATTATAAGAAATGCTGGTGGGCGATACAGTAGTACACATACTCAAGCTAAACGGCCCCCGCAAATATGCATACACACAGACACACACGGATGCATAAAATATAGGACAGATATGAGGTGATGGATTTAAGGTGTGGATGGAGGTGCAGTGGGGAGGCACGAGAGAACAACTGACTGAGAAATACTTGCCTCCTTGCCCTGTTGTGACCCCAGGGAGAAAGAGAGATGAGGGGAGGAGAAAGTAGGGAAGACAAAGGGTGATAAAAATTCATTCATCATCTCACAAATGATGTCATACCTTGGAAAATGTGCTGAAATTTCTGAATATTTCCCACAGCAGGTAATAAGATACTATTCTGCAGTGAAATCACAGAAGAGCTAATAGACAAACTTTAAATATAAGGAAAGATGCATTTTCTAGAAACACAGAACATGAAATGAGGACTATAGCATAGGCATGCAAGCAAACAACATGTAAACATACAGTAGTGATAAAGAAAATTCCTTCTACTCTATGCATTGTCTGCCCAGCCTCTGGATCTCATTTAAAATACTGTCTGGTAATTCTTATCTCATAAATGACATGACAGGCATCAATGGCCATCATTCACTGGTCTCTTAAAATGAGGACGTTTTAGACGTTGCCTTTAAAATATATTGAGTCGTGTGGAGCAGTCTGCGAAAACAATTACAGAGCACCGAGTTTCCTCGGGGTCGTGGAAATCTGGTGCAGGATGAAACAATGTCCTTCACATAAAACGTAACAGGCAGATTCATTGTCCTTCTGTCACTATAGACTAGGCAGGGTGTCTCTATGTCCCAATTGCTTTCCACACCATACACTCTTTCTCTAATTTCTTGCTCTTTACTTCTCTGTCACCATCTCCTCAACCCCAGCATTAGGTCATTTACTCATCAAATACAGTATACTTGCTATATGAATGGAAAAAAAAAATCAGAGTTCATCCATCACACCCTTGGCTGGGGAACCTCCCTAATGTATTAGAAGGACAGGTGGCTGCAGGAACCACCTACTACAGGAAAGTGGTAAGATGGATCGAGGTATTGGTGGTCTGGCTCCAGTGTGAAACTCTATATGGCTGTACAGAGTCCCAAACTCCCTATCGGAGTGGTCTGCGGCAGCAAGGCATGGTGTGTTACTTTCTTTAACAGGCCTGTAAACGTTCTGACAGCCTTTATGGCACGGTGACAGACTCGTTATGGCAGAGAGGGAGTGATACAGAGGCCGAAACACTCCAAATCTCATCTGTTGGAATAACTGCGCCATTAGCAGTTTATGCTTTGTGGCGTCACATCAAAGTTATGAAAACTCCTCTAAAGCCAGATGGTTATGTGCTGAATCGTGTGTTTTCCTACTAATTACATCCCGTGATCAAAGACACCATCCATCCATACTTCTATAAAGTCATCATTAGTATTCATACTCCACAGTCCTGCATCCACCCATTCATCTATTCATCTATCCGTCCGTTATACTAAACACTGTGTGAAATATAACCATGTGCACGTAGAGAACAAGCATGCTTAGACAGTGGTGGAGCATCACATGAGGAAGAAGAAGCCAGAGGACACAGAATAGTGAGTACTTGCCCCAGGTAGAAGCTGTGAAATTCCAGCATAGAAGCAGGACAGGAGGGAAATAAGTTGCATCAGAAAATGCAAAGAATTGTATGAAGAGTTACAGTTGCATGTTCCTCACACAATGGATTCATTTTAATGAGGTCTGTGCTTGTGATTTATAAGGAAATTATTAGTTGTGTTCTGAGCTGTTAGGAGAAGCAGCCAGAGTGTATCATACAGTGAGACAGCCTTGAGAGCACAAACAGAGCAGGAAAAAAAATGAGCTGAAGAAAGGGAAAAAAGAGGGAGGGGAGAGGGATGTTAGGAGGAATAAAGACAACGAGGTGAGGACAGGTTTACAGATTAGATAGAACGAAAAACAGAGGGACAGACAGGAAAAAAAAAATCAGACTTTAGCCTGTCTACTTTAGGTAGCCTGTGACTCAGTTAAAGATGGACATAAGGACAGGGAAGTGTAGAGATAGAATTGGCCAGTGAAACATATTGAAAAGGGCAGAGTGTAGAAGAAAGGAAAAAGAAAAGTTTGGTACTGTAGGAGAGGCAATAATGAGCAGGGAGAGGAGGTGAAGGAGGTTTCGTCTTCTCCTAAGCCAGAAGGAGGGCCAGATGAGGGGAGTGAAGAAGGAGAGAAGAGCAAAGTGTAGACAAGATCAAAAGAGCCAGTGCTCTGGGCTGGGTCTGGGAGAGGGAAAGCACGTGGTGAGTGTGTGTGGGAGTGCAGGGCGACTGACCAGTGGGTTACACTACAAAAGAAAAGCACCGCAGGGATCCACTGATCTGTGCAGCAAATACAAAGGAGTGGTTGTGTTTCCAGCTAGGAGCGAGTAATACAAAGAAAGCGGAGATACTCAAGATTACGAGCCAGGGAAAGTATGCATGGGAGTTGGTTGTGAGGCACCAGCAAAATCAGATGTGATTGACTTGTTTGTGCACTGTTTATCATGAGGGTGTATGCTATACTCACACATAGCTTGTTTCATGTCATCCCCCAGTTTAGCTTGAATGAAATGTTCACTGTATTTGGGCAGAACAAGAGCCAGGCTGCAGAAAACACAATCACAGTCAGGGTGATGATGATGATGATGAAGGAATTTTGTGACTCATTTGAGTAAATAGTTTGTTTTGGAAAACTCAAAGTCAGCTGATTCAATGGTCATTCAAAGTATTCAGCGTTTTCTAAAATGTTGTGTGGAACGCTTTTAAAAACTTTAGCAGCAAGTGATATCAACAAGATACACAACTCATGTCCATGAGTGAAATGCAAAAAATAATAACTAACAGTAAATGTATTTCCCATTAACTAAGCAGAGCCTGATGTTAAAAAACAAGAGAGTGACCCCTGTTGGCTTAAGTAGTGTCCTCCAACAACTGGAGCACTCTCAGCAGTTAGTGGCAGTGAATAGTGTTAAGTGATGTAGTGACAGCTTAGTGAACCACTAAAAAAAAATATTACAAAATTGCTGGGATGGCTGACTCACCTGTAATCTGTTTCATTGACTGGTGCCCATGTGTAGGTCCTGACTCCTCTGTCTATGTACCTCTGCCAGAGATAATACACACAAGAACTGGCATTCAGATCTGCTCTTTATGTTCAATAGTAAAAACACCTGCGAGTCAGATTTTCAGAATCTGTATAAAGTCTTGATACAAATGAGGGTAATAATAAGACGATTTTCAGCTCAAACAAAAAATAGTTTAAATATTCTTGAGGGAAGTCTGGTACATAATCAGCACCTAATTAGTGTTTTCTCTCAGTGTTTCTCTTCCATTTGTATTAGCGGATGGGTATTCTGAACTATCCGCACAGCAGTGAACTACGTCGTCCTGTACCAAGGAACATGTCAACTTTAAATGTGGAGAAACATAAAAAAGCAAGAGGAACGTATAAGATTTACAGTTTCTTTTTTTGTGAAATGTATGTATACTGTTGAAATCGCTATAACAGAAGTGTCCCTCATACGGTGAACATAATGCTGCTTTGAACACGTATTGTTATATATTTATGTCAGCCCCAATTTGATTCGATTTTACAACATCTGCAGCATTACTGCAGAATATGTAACTCCAGAGCAAAAGCATGATAGAAGGCCTATTCAAAAGGATCCAAACAACCCCCCCCCCAAACATACTCTAGTGTAATATGTTAAACCCCATAAGTACTTTCTCTTACCTCATCCTGAGTTTTCACCAGAGTGTGAATAGTTCGTTCTCCTGTCTCACCATCGATCATCATTCTCCTGATCTACAGGGAGACACAAAGAAGCAGATCGTATAGATGTAGTTCCAGTGACACTGATTCACTGAGTATCAACTGATTTGAAAACATTCTGTATCATCACCTCATACTACGAGTTAGAGACACTAACTAAATCACTGGTGAGGACTGATCATGATAGCTTTATTAGGAGACACGAGACATCTGCACCTGGATACCTGCCTTATGTGTGTCTTTGCTTGAATTTGTGTGTGTGTGTGTGTGTGTGTGTTGGTTGGGGGATTGCCATGTATTTGCATACTCTACCTCCACTTTGATGTCATTCTCCAGCTCAGCATCCAGGAAGTCGAGGGTAACAGGTTCCTGGAATTTAGGATTCTGTGGAAAGGATGATATTTTGGCGTGAAGTGTGACACAATTTAAAAAATACAAACAAATCAAATGACATATGGCAGGAACACAACAAAGAAGAACCCATTACTTTAGGCTTATTCTGAGTTTAGCTGGAAGCAAAGTTTATTAATAACCCACATTCAGATCACTCTATCTGAAGCCTGCTGAGCTGATGCAGTAAAATATTATAAAATGCAGTGGAGCATTTTACAATTGTTATTCAGAGATAGGTTCTTATCATGGCAATCAGCCATAAAGACGAATATTCCTCTGCATCTCAGTACTTCCATTGCATAAAATAACATCTAGTGGACTTTAATTATTTAAGCCACAATGTTCTTTTGTATTCAGTTCAGGAGCAATGCCAGTCATTTTCCTTAACACATGAATCTAATCAAATTCAGGGTATAAAAAATAGAGGGTACCATATGGCAGCATTTTGACAACATATCTGTGACACCAGGCACAGCTGAATCAGATTTGATACAAAGTGACACTGGACCCTATTAATGTCCTCTCTTAAAAACCCTATACGTCTGAGTGGCTTTATGGTGGTATAAAATGGTAGCAGTAATCTAGTGCTTCTCTATAAAACAGCAGTACATGGAATCTGATACCGCTCTGTCCCCCCACAGCGTTCTCGAAATGTGGGGTTGTGTGGCGAGAGCACACTTGTGTTGACACAGTGTTTTCTACATAGCCTCCTGTTTTTATGTTGACATAAGCAAGCAGTGACTCCAAAAATAAATGGCTATGCATTTCAGTTATAAAGGAAGCAAGGGAATGGGGAATAAAGGTTCGCTGTTGTCACAGCAAAGCTTAAATGTTAAAATAAACTATCACCAGATAAAGTGTGGATCAGTGCGTGGACAAAAGACTCAATTGAATGGCACGAGCTGAGTTCCTTACATTTGATGGTAAGTGAAATCAAAAATGGAGCAGCAAAGGAAGATGATGGAGATGAAGCATCTCAACATGAAAATGAGAAAAGAAAGAATGAAAGATCAAGAGGTACAACAGTGGGTGATACAGAATGAAACATCAAACATACACAAGAAAGACAGTACAGAATTTGAAAAGGAGGAAAATGGGAACGCTAGATGTGTGAAGAGCAAAGTGAAAAAGATCAAATAAGAAATAAGGAGTGAGAAAAGAAGAGCAACAAGATAAAAAAAAAACAAAGAGAAAAACAGTGAGAGAGAGAGAGAAAATACTGTATGTTAGCAAGAGATTTGTTGAGGTGAGCTGAGGTGTGAGATCAAAATAAGAACACTACTGCAACAGGGAGGATTTGTGTGATGAATATGAAATATGTACAAACATAATGGAATACAGAAAGAGTCACCGCTGAGAGAGGAGAGAGAAAGAGAGAGAAACACACAAGGGAAATGTTCAAAGGGCCCAAGGTCAACATCAGCATTCACACAGTCTCCCATTTGGCTAATTCACTGAGACAATGAGTGATTGACAGGGAGCATCCCCCAAGCCTCACACACACAAACACACATACACACACACCATACTGAGGGCTGGCGGTGACGATATTAATAATATACTGTCTTGCTTGAGTGCAACATTGAACTGAGATAATTCGGATAATGCCTTTATGTGTGTGTGGGTGTGTGTGTCTGTTATAGCACTAAGGTTGCTCCACGCTGACATTGCTGTGCTTAAAGTCAAAGTATTTTACTGTATTTTACTTAACTTTCAACTGTCAGTTGCAGTTGAAACCCTGTCAGTGAACGCATGCATCAAAACAGGTGCACAGTCACAACATTTTCCAGGACCACAGCAATCATTACAAGCAACAGAAGAAAGGAATTCAGACATACATAAACTATGGTCCAAAAGGTGATAGTAACCTTCAATACTGCTACTATATCTATTGAAGATCTATGGTACTATACAATACAGAAAACTCTACATGGCTACTTTTAGGAACTGCTATTTCAGTCTACAGTACTGTATCTCTACTTTGTCTCACCTCATGAAAAGTGACAGCATACTTATTATTGAGCCTGAGCTTCCTGTTACGAATCCTTTTCTAGGAAAATTATAGACAGATTCATAGTGATGCATTTGTCTGCGAAATGTCACATTGTGGGGGGTGGGAAATTCTCCAAGTCTACCATAATCACAATCATAAGAGTCCACCAAAGGAATATGAAAAGAAAAATACTGTACTACATACACTGTCTCACTTCCAACTGTAACTCAAAGCCATTTTTGAAAAGTATTTCTAAACATAGAGACACATTCAACTTTGACCAGAGTTAATTTTTCCAGTCAGGGTGAAAAGATGTCAGGGACAAAGCCAGGAGGAAAATCCCCCTCAATCCAGGGAAAAAGTAAGGAGCGATAATTATACTGCTTTATATTCCATTTCTCTTATCACTGCATTAAAAGGGAAAACCAGAAGGACAAAAACATAAAGCCATTTATAAATACCCTGTATGTCTAGTTATTATGTTTACTATTTATAGACTAATTTTTTTCCCACTGTCTCTACAAGTCATACTTATATACTAAAACTTGATTTATTGCGCTTTGACAGCATGTGAATTACCATGCCAATAAAACTAATTAAACTGAGAATTAAAATAATTAGATCCATAAGTGTTTGTCTTGATGGTTTAGACTGTGGAGAGTGGTGGATTGAAGGATGATATGTGAGCGTGTGCCTCTGGGGATCTGGTGTTTCAGATCCAGGGAGGTGCTGCTCTGAACACCATGACCTCAAACACAGAACTTAGTCCTGTGTAGCACATGGCCACTAAGAAGCCCGTCAGGGCCTGCATGGCCTCGGGCCTGAAGGTGGTGCGCTGTAGTGGGATTTTCTGAATGGTGGTTTGGACCCTCTTTTTGGGTCATGGCTAATTTCTGCTGGGTCGCATGTTAATACCTGCCAGTGGCTAGAAGTTTTGGCTGCATTCATATGAGGTGTTAGACTACTCAGGGTCTTTGGCAGGTCAACACACACATCAAAAAATTAGTATGGTGACGTTTTTCCACATCAGCTTGCAGTGGAATTGTTGGATATTTCTTCCATATTTCAAATTTGAGCCTCGTGAACACGTTTAATATTGCTATTAAACATGTTTAAAGAATTGGATTGGTTGAAAGTAGGCTAAAAGTACAGTACAAGCTACCTTAAAAAATGCATTACTTGTTTTAGCTTCCAAAACCTCATCTATTTAAGTGAGAAAATACAAACAGTAGGAGCATGATAGACTCTCTTGGGGGAGACAAATTCATTTATATTCTGGGGTGTACTATTTTCACTTTAAAACACATTATCCCTACGATATGACACAGTGCTTCCATTTATCCTTCATTTTTAAACATATATGCCCGTTCGCTGCCAAGTCTACCTATTTAATTTATCTCACATGGTAATGGGTGACCTTCTACCCGACATCTGAGGACTGATGATATCAAGTCATACTCCAACTGGGGAATGGATTCTCTTTATGAGGATTGATGAGGTGATGGCACATGGAAAAGTTTGAGAAGAGCCTGCACCATCTGCTAGCCTGTGTATTATTCACTGGGTTCACGCAGTTATTCTGTAACCGCGTGGAACAGTCAGAATATAATATAATGTTTCGAGACATGGACCTGCTGAGCCACCCAAAGTGATGCATAGCGCCAGCTGCCATACCTTTGGCTGGAGATTGGGGTGCAGCAGGACGTAGCCATTGGGATCGATGGCAAAGTAGTATCCATTTGGACCAATCTGTTACAAAAGATGAACAGAGGAGAGGGAAATTCAATCTTTGTGTCCAGGAAACCACATGGTGACAGTACATGTGCTGGACAGTATGACGGCAAGACAACTGGTATTGGCTGTTAAAAAGTGTGTAAAAGACGGACCTCGGTGGTCCCGTATAATAAGAGTATTACATGCAACAAAGGGGCTGTAATTAATTACAAGGACATTTTTATTTGAGGATGATTTTATATAGACGTTTGAATGGAGCCATTGAATGGAATCACATCACTCATTAATTGCAACGCTGGGAAAAGTCCGAGCGAGTCCTTCTCAAGAGAGAAAGTCAGAAAGACTTTAGTTTGATAAATGTTTTTGTCCGTGTGCATGCGATCACATATGGGTGTTAAACTCACCGTGAAGCGTGGTGTGAGCTTCTTGATGTCATCCAGAGACACGTCAATGCCCATTACGCCAAGAATCAGCTGATTCTGGTGCTGAGAGATAAAGAATAAGGAAATATAGTTATCAGGTCACGCTGCTGACTCCACCCTCAATGTGTTCAAGCAATTTTTTTTTTTTTTCACTGCACCTCGCCATTCCTGTCATCTTTGGTCTTGGTTTTATTGAAGACAGGGAGTGTTCCAGTGATGACCAGACCCAGTTCCTGATGGAGACACGAGCGAACACATACAGACTCTGGAATCCTATCATGTTAAAGCAAGAACCGTGGTTCTACACATTAAACTTTGGTTTATAGGACACAAAAAGTGATGTCATACCAAGGCATCAAGGTACACATTAGTCCATTGGACTTGTTTGGCCTGCTTGTCTGCCAGAACCATGGGTCTCCCCAGGACATCCAGGTACTCCTAAATTGAACATAAAACACCATCTTATTTCCCAGATCAATGCTTCCATGCAGACAGAATGAATGCCTTAAGTGCTTGATGAAGGAAGAAACTGATAAATCATCTTCTAAAATTACCTGCGTGTTTATTCTGATGGCTCCGATGGACGGAATCTCATAGAAGTAACCTGGAAAAATGATCGGACACAAAGCTTTGAGGAGACAGTAGACAACAAGTGTATGTAAAGCAAATAGGACCAAGTGGGAGTAAATGATGTAGGATGGAACTTTGTAGTGTAGTCAGGTGAGTTATTTATACATGTATAAAATGTATTTGAAATATTCACTGAGATCTAAAATAATAATCAACACCTAACCTATACCCAGGACTGATGTGTACTATGAGCTGTGCTATACCTTTGTTGGAACAGGCCATCCACTGAATGGGTCCTTTATCATAGTTGTGTTGTCCCACTGAGAAGGTGAAGATCCTCACCTGGAGCAGAAGATTAAATTCAACAATATTTATCTTGACATAGCCTCTTGCAATGTAAAAAAAAAAAAACACTCTAGCAGGATAACTGATATATTTTTCTTATAATTTCTCTTCATTTAATATTAATTTCACTTAATTGAAGATTGTCTTCTCCCTAATATAATGTAATTAGATACGCTGATGTCTAATATTATGTTGAAAAGACAATCAATTTAAATTAATGAGATTGTCAGTCACAATTAAAATATGTGAAAAAAAACTCAAAACTTGCTGTAAATTTTTAACATTGAGTCTTTTTATTTTATTGATGTGTAACCTTGTGCATGCGCATATTTGTGGTTGTTCATGTGCATGAGTGTGTGTGTGCGTGTGTGTGTGAGTGAGTGAGTGTGTGTGAGAAGGCCTTTGTTTCATACAATATGCAGAAAACCTCATGTGCCTACTGCATAAACTTTTGGGTAAGGGGGATATGCACACGGAAGCTTCAACCCACAGGGAGCTCTGAAAAGCTGAGTCTCATAAAAACTACAGCGGGAGCACATCCACATAGATAAAGGCAAACAATTCACACTGCAGTCTCATACGCCCTTGCCTGTGTGTGTGTGCTTCTGTGCATGTGTGCATGTGTGTGTGAGAGATCTACTGATCTACAGACCTTTTTGTCAGCATTGTATTTCTCCAGTATGGCCTGAGCTCTTTCCTCTCCTCCGTCGGTAAACAGCATGATGATCTTGTTGCAGTTTGCTCTGCTCACATTAGTCTAGTAAAAGGAAATATACAGAGATTTTATGATTACTGCCTATTTATTTTCACCCCAGTAGCTTCATGGCCTAGGGATGACACTTTGAATAAATCAACCTTTTTTTTGTCCGCCTAAAACATTTGGCCCAGTGAAAGACTGTTGACACTGCCATAAATTCTGGCTTACCTGCTGTTTTGATTGTCTCTTTGTATATTACACCATCATCGTGTCAACAATCCATGTTAAGGACCCCATTATGAGGCTCCTCAAAAACTAATACCTCTATAGGAAAACGGCAATATTCACAGCCCGTTTTCCTTTAAATGAGTGTATATGCATAATCCCCAGGGGATGAATCCCAGTTATTTTTGGTAATCTCCACAAACTTCCCCTTTATCCCATATTTAATTTTCAGATCCATCTGCTTTTCATCTAGTGCCACTCTTGTTAACAGGGGTTCAGACTTTAGAAAGCTCTTATCCAACCATACCTAACTATGCAACATATCTATCCTACTGTATCACTAATAGTCAGTCAAAGACCAGGTGTAGATGTTATGATGTTAGCCTTTTCAGGGTGGTCATTCATGTAGAACTATTTATTAGTTTTGTCATTGTCTGGCCAGTTGAGGTTATATGGTCAGCCAGCAGATGGCAGTGAAAGACAATACTCTGCTGCTGCCGGAAATATGGAGGCATCACATGTAACATTCATTCAAAAAACTTATTTTAAGCCTCTAGTCCCCTCAGCTACACAAACTAACTTGTTTGTTCATTAAAAAAAAACAAAACAAAACAGGAAATTAGAAAATCTCACCGCAGAGAGCTGCTCAAAAGCAAACTCGAAGCCTTTTGTGTAGTTTGTAATTCCTTTAGCTGTGATGTTCTGCACAGCGTCCTTCAGCAGCTTCTTGTTTCTCACGTTGGCTTGAACCAGATGATCGAAGCACGCAGTCTTCTTTACCCTGGTGTTAAACTGGGAAGCAGGGATGAGGAGTTTTAACCTACAAATTATTGATGCAACTACAACATGTATACATATGTAACAGATGAGATAAATGCAACACACACACACACACACACACACACACACACACACACACACACACACACACACCTCCACTCCCACCTGGCCTTGGCTGTTATCAGGCAGTGGTAAACAGACACATTCATCAAACCCAACTAATTGCTTCACATCCTCGGAGCTCAACGATTTGGTACCCATGGAAACAAGATTCTGCTATATAAGAACGAGGTTAGGCAGCAACACCATCTTTTTTTTAAAGGTGAGACCTCCTCATTTCCACCCCACGGCACACACACACTCCACCCAACATTAACCAGAAGCCTGCCTCCTTCTACACTGAGCTATTTCCCCTTGTTAAATACCAGAACTGAAAATTTTAATTTGGCCTGGAATTAATACACAGGGCATTTTCAAAGAGCTCACGATGGCAATAAGTAGAAATGTACAGAGTAAATTGTCTAATAGAAAAGAATTTAGAATAAGAGTGTGTGAAGGACACGGGACAGCAGAATAGTAAACCAGCACCAGCTATTGTGTTGCAGAACTCCTCTAAAACAATACTGCACCTCATCGATCTCAACTAATCAATGTGTCTCTGTGAGATGGCCAGTAGGGAGGCTGAAAACACTGATCTGCACAGACAAGCAGGGAGGCAAAAAGAGCTCTGACTGAATGTGTGCGTGGGTGCGTATGTGTGTGTTTCCAATGAGCTTGACAGCCTTGAAGTTCCTTTTAGATTGACAGTAACAGACATACACATCTCTATTGCACTGAAAGGCAGTATCACGATGACTGAATCAACACGACAAGCACACACACACACACACACACACACACACACACATACAAACATAATGGTAGTTCACATAATTGCTCATGTAGACCAGACGGGGATCTTTTGTCATGTAATCTATTAAAAGGAGACGTGAGGAAGGTGAGACGGGAATGTGGGAGTGTGAGGAGCAGAAAGTGAGAGGAAGAGGACAGAAAAGGGAGGGTGTGAATACAGGATTTAAACGGATGGATTCTCATAGAAAATAATGGGTTCACAAGCTAAATGTGGAACATCAATCATATACTGGCTAGAAAGGTGCCGTGTTTGTATATAAGACAAATACATCTCAAAAACATGTTGTGTTTACTGTAAAAGCACATTATTGCTTTGTAGGATAGTGTTACTGGCCTTGCACGCAAACAGTCTTCTACAAAATCCACTGTTTCCTTGTGATCCTATTACAACAGCTCTTGTAACTGTGTGTGTGTGTGATGGTCCAGGCTTCGGGAATGGATTAGTGATGACACAAGAGAGAAGGCTAATCTTCAAGACCTAATCCCACTGGGATTTCTCCTACTCTGTGTTGGTAGTCTGGCTTGCCCACTGGACTGACGCTGGCTAAAGGCACTGACACTGGCTGACACGGCTGAACAGGCTGGATGAAAGTGACGGCGGATCAGTGAGGTGGAAGGGCGAGGGAACATGAAAACACACGTGAGAAAAAAATAAAAACACAAACAAAACAGAAGGGTTGAGGATTTAGAAGGATCTTTCCTTCTAAAGGAGCAGAAAGGAACAGCCATCAGCATTCTTCTGACCTACCGCAGCTGTTGAGGAAGTTTGTGAGCATCCTCCATGACCAAATGCCAACTTAGTCCCTGGGCTACTGTTAATGAGGAGGGATTTATGGGTAATATCAGAGATTAATGATTTAGTGTCAGGTTACAACACCCTCAGGGCCAGACACAGGGCGCTGTGTGTGTGTGTGTGTGTGTGTGTGTGTGTGTGTGTGTGTGTGTGTGTGTGTTTGGGTGTGTGTATGAGTAAGTGAGTCAATGACAGAAGGAAACAGATAGGGGGAGAGAGGGTGACAGAGAGAAAGAATAATGAGTTTTGGTGGAGGAAGACCAAATTGACCACCACTGATTTACGGTTTGCTGACTGATATATTGAGCGGCAGGATGAAGGTAATTAAGGGATCACTCCCGTTAGTTATAATTTATTTATCATTGTTTTCTTATGTTTGCAGATTTGGAAATACTTCCTATTGGTGATGACAACATCGAGTTACATTGCTGACATATGAAAACATGGCAACATTGCCAAAAATAATAATAATAATAATAAGATGGAGCAAGAAACACAATCAAAAGCATGGCCACACAGATTGTAAACAAACCACCAGGTTAATGAAGGGAAATTATAAAAGAAAAGTGAATATTAAAATCATGGTCCAGATTTTCTATTACAAACGTCCATCTCAGTTTACATACTTTTCTGATCAATTCTGACCTTCTGACTGCCGTAGTTGTGCTCAAACATAGCTCTCCTGTGCAGTAAAGGACTAGTAACATTTCAGGTGTACCCACTTTCTGTTTTACTTCCAGGTAAAGTGTTTTAGGTAATCTGGCTTGTTTAAACCCTGTCTGATTGTCGAGCTGCTTTCTACGTTGTTGAACCTCGTTGTGGTGATGTCTCTGTGTTCTCAGAGCTCAGAAAAAATAACCACACTGTACTAAACTTAAATGATCCTTTCAGCACTTAACACATCCAGTGACGCTGTGCATCCTTGTCACACCGCTAATGCATAACAGCCACTGCACTATAGTTTTAGAAGAAAGAAGGAAAACACTTCAAACAAACCAAAAAAAGTTCCAAGTCAAAACTGAATTGCACTTCACTCTTAATCTCTCTCTCATTCAGTCTCACTTTCTTAAGCACACACACACACACACACAAACATACACTGAGCTCCCCGACAGATTCCGATAATTGCACATCTTTGCAGAATCACAAGTCCACCGTGAAACAGAATACATTGTGTCCAAGACAAAGGGTCCCTGGGGAGAGGAATGAAGACAGCTCCAATCTCTATAAAGACCCATCTCAATAAACACCTCCACAGGCACCCATCTACGCATTGCACAGTCTCCTGACTCTCACTGAGTGTAATCACAAGCGTGGAAGGCCTAGAATAGATGGTCAGAGAATGAAAAGCTGGGGGGGGGGGTGAGCAATGGAAGTGATTGGTGGGTGAGAAAAGTAAAAATGAAGGGAAAGAAAGTGGGAGCGGTGAAAAGAGGAAAGTTGCGGCATTGTACATAGAGGAGGAGAGGTGTACAGTGAGATCATTCATTGACACAAAGAGATGAATGGAGGTATGTGGTGAAATGCTGAGAGGAATTGCATGACTCGATGAAAGGAAAAGTCTTGGAGAGATCAAGCAGGTGATGAATGAGTCACTGCAGTCAGAGGTTCAGTTTCAATTCCTTTAGGAGCAGTAGGAATGCACACACATGCACATGCACACACACACACGGGTAAAGGGGTGGGGGTATGTAGTGTTTTAATCCTGTACACCAAATAGTTCAGTAGGTGTTTCATTAAAGCTCTGTTTCAGAGTGACCAGACCTGAGAGAAATCCATATTTCATTACTTCATCCATCTCTCCGTCTCTCCTGTGTGTGTCCTGTGTGTGCGTGTGGGCATGTGTGCAACATCTCCGTGTGCGTGACCTCATTTAAATGTATACGAACGTACGCGAACGGGCTTGGAAATGCATACGCCCATTCACGCGCACACTCTGAATCTGTCTGTCATGCTGTCCCTTTTCTCAGCGTGCATCATGCTCTCCCCCGCCGCCTCACACAAACAGACCACCCGGTGCTCAGCAAGTGGAAGGTTTAATAATACTCACGTAAACTACATTGACGTAGTCGTCATCAGACAGAGTCTCTAGCATCTCGCTGACGGAGGTCCTGATCAGTTTGAGAGTCAAGCCAGACACACTCCCGCTCCTGCAAGATAATAAAAAAAGAAACACCTGACAGCTTCTCGCTGCTATCTGTCTTCTCAGGTCTTGTCCTGTGAGGTTTTACTCTGCGTAATTAGAAATGCCTCTGCCCTGGGAAATACATTACATTACGTAGCGACTCTTGAAGGGCATGCGTTATAATCATGGGAAATCATGACTAATCTGAGGAGGTTATAGATCAGTGAGGTTATAATGTAACTCACGCGTCTACGAGGATTAGCATATCTTTGGGAGAGGCAGCTCCTTGGATGTACCTAGATGGATGTTAATGAATGAAAGGACAAGCTGGACTGAGACACACACTCAACAACATAGCTCAACAGCAGTAAAAAGCATGTTAAAGGCCAGTGATTTACACTTGGAGATGACACCATATTACTTATACACTTCGAGCCATGTTTCTGAGGGTAGTAAAGCTGGGCAATGTCTTTGAAATTAATATAGCAATGGTAATATGAATCAGTATTTAACTTTTCCAGAGCTTTAAATAACTTTTTACAATTATTACAGTTTGCTTGGATTCATTACTAATTACAACAGAATTGTGCAACATAATTATATTGTCATAATGAAAGTGGAAAGAAAAGTAATATTGAATTATCTGCCAGTGCCTCATACACTTCGTACACTTACTGTAACTAAAAGCTACATTTATTTCTTGTAACCAACTATATCCAAACAAACAGGCAAGTGCACAGAAGAAAATAATTGTATATATTCATCTGAATACATTAAATGAGTCACTTTAGGATTGCATTCTGACTGGCATTCAATATATATTATGCTTCTTGCATCTGCATTTGTGCCAGTTTTCTTACCACGGCCTCCTGCGGACGTCGTACAGGTCAATTTTACTGGGGGTCTTACGAGCATCCATCCAAGGAGAAGCTTTAGGAAGAGATTGAATGTGTGTTGATTATCATGTCTTCATAATTACAGGGAATAAAACATGAATTCCTATTTTGGTCTGATTTTTAACACATCTGACTGTCAGACTGAGGTGTTGATCTGCAAATATCTGTCAAGATGCTGTGTCATATTCAGCTCAGCAGTGAGGAGTCGCTGTCAGTCATTGTGTAGATAAGAAAGGCCACGTTTTGGTAGGACACAAAAACAAAAAGCCTACATTTCTGCTATAATGACAGTTGGCTTGTTGGATAGGATCCTACATTTCTTTCACCATCTACACTATATCATGTGTTATGCTCACTGAAGTTATTCACAAAGAGGTAAACAGCAGGGAAATAAGTTAAAATATTCATCTGAGGTGCAAAGCACAGAGCACTGGATTCACTTGCTTTGACAACGATCAGTTGCTTTCTATCTGTATGCTATCAGTGAGGGGCACCATGAAAATAAGCCAGTATGAGAGTGTGTGACTGCTTATCATGCATGCTAAAAGGCAGGAACAAAGAGGAATAAATTCAGGGCCAATGAAAATTCATGAATATTAGACATAAACTTTTCCCATAAAGCTATATGGAGTCAATGATGACAGCAATCTCATGAATAGAAATTGCTTGGTAGAGAAAACACTCACGATAGAGAGCAGCACGAGACTAATGCAGTTAAAGATAGTATGACACTATCTATGGCACCACATATAAAATCTCTGCAAGTTGAGCAGTGGAGATTATTTACTGAGCTTATTCGCCCACTGATGTGTGAACAAGGCAAACTCGTGAATATATTCCCTGGCTGTTTGTAGTTATGATTAAAAGCCACATGCTGTATCTTAGGTCAACCAAATAATAATCAGCTGATGAATGCAGCTCAAATTCGATAAGAAAGCGCACACACAGCTTCAGTATGATATGAACAGATAGAACTTAGGAAGCCAAAAAATGAATGAAAAACTGCTTTTTTTCCCTTTTTTTTTTTTTTTACCTGGGTAGTAGCGAGCCAGGCCTGTAGCACTGCCAAACACCTGCCAGAGAAGGGTTGGGTCATCCTCCCTGTTTTTTCTAAACACTTCCTCCAGTGCCTCTGTCCAGTTCAGCTCATTCAGCACAATGGTGGCTGGAATATCCACATGGACACAAAGCATACACAGACATACATGTGAAAAGACAACTTACTAGAAAGACAGACCTGCCTAGGGACACACTTGCACAAACATATACAGTATATTGCTTTGATTTTCAACAGCCCTGTGAATGCGTTCATGTCTCTATGTGTACAGTATTCTCCATTAATGATTAAAGGACAAGGAGCAGGTGCGCAGGCCATTGTAGACTGTCAAAGACATACGGACATCCCAGATTAACACATTCATTAAGATTCACACGCAGGCCCACTCAGTGTCGGCCACACATGCCCAGTGGGACTCCTGAGCAAATATTAGGCCAGCACACCCAGCAGGTGTTGATATTGAGGTATAGTATTCTGGCAAGTACTGGGTTTGCACTGACAAAAATTAAACTGCGTTTAATTTTACTTGAAACGTAAAGCGATGACCTGTGTGTCTATGTGTGTGTGTGTGTGTGTGTGTTCGTATGTGTGCATGCATTGGATTGATAGTGTATGTTGTGAGAGGCAACAGGCATTATGGATGTAATGGCACAGCACCCAGACAGTTCAAAGCCACATAACACCCACTATGATGGATGGAGACACAGAAACATGCTGCCCCAACTCTATCCTTGCTGTCTGTCTCTTAACAGCTCTTCTTTTCCTCCTCCTCTCATTTCTTCTTTTCTCTAATACTAATGGTACTGTACATATATATGTTATATATGTATATGCTTTTATGTGACTCTGTATGTGTATATATGTGCATGTGGCATGTGTGCATGCGTGTGAGATGGATTGGTATCCTGTATTGAGTGTGACGTGGCTCATTGATGTGCAAAGCAAACACTGTTCATTTGCATGCATGCCTCTAGAGGGACGAGTTAATGAAGCCTTGGTTGCCAGGAGTGCATGTTTTTTTTTTTTTATTATAGAAAGAGAGGGAGGGAGACAGAGAGAGGGGGAGAGAGAACATGTGGTGTGTGTGCACAGTAATGTATTTTCCTAATTAAGAGTAGAATTTTAAAGGGAAAGGGGAAAGAAAATAACACCACAGGCCTTGTTAAGTAATGAGAAAATTACAAAGTGTATGTGTGATTTCTGAGTGAAGACTGATAATGACAGACAGATAGCTGGAAAGCTACCTACACAGTCCCATTAATAGCTATTTAACTAGACAGATACCTACAGAAGACATGCGTACAAAGTACAGGGCTAAACAAGCATGCCAAAAATATCTAACCCAGTAGTAATATGTTGGATTTTTTTTTTTTTGTATTTCCAGTGGTTTTGAGTGCTTCTGAGTTAGTCATAAAATTTAATAAGCTAAACTCCACTGCTGCTTCATAGGGTATACAGTATCCTCTTGTTGCCCATATTGCCGCTGACACTAATGAATTCCCTGGCTGCGCTCAGCATGGCTTTGATGGCACACTGAATCTACACCCAGTGATGACTTCATTTTGTTGGGGCATCACAGGTGCAATCTAATTCAATTTATATAAAAGGATAAGTGTATAGTTTTTTGTTTTTTTTTTGTCTAGAAAGGAATGCTAGCTCCACTAAAGAAAAACTCACTCTGATGTCGTGACATGTTTCATCCAGAAGTGACAGTGAGTTCAACAGAAGAAAGTTTCAGTTATCAAATCATCAAAATTTCAGTAAATACCGTTTTCATCTTTCTTGCTGAGAGTTACATGAGAAGGTCTATACCACTCTCATGTCTGTATGTGAACTGTGTAGCTAGAGCCAGCAGCCTGTTTGCAAAGCTTAGCACTGAGCAGAAAAATGCAAGGAAACATTCAGCCTAAGAGTCTAAGGGCATCAAAATCCAAATACCAGCACCTCTTAACCTCACAGATAACATTATATTTCTTTTGTCAATGTCAATAAAAGGGGATGATGTCTATAAAAGTTCTATTTTGATTTATGATAGAAACTATTTGGGGAATATCATGCTGTCTCAGCCTGAATAAAAGAGTAGCTTTTTTTTCTGAATTTTTTTTTTAAAACTTCTTACATTAAAAGACAAGACATAAATGTGAGCGATTTAATACGTTTTGTCTCTGTCAGTCTCCTTCTGTCACTCTGAGAGTTTCTGTCTTTTTTCTCAGCTCAACTGCTAGCTTGCACGGTATCCTAGAGGTGAAGAATATCATATATCTTCTCTTCAAAATTATTTTTTAAAAACTGTGTCTAGCCCTGGGGTGTTATATATACACATTGTGCATCTCTCCCTCTCGCTGTCTCATACACTGTGTCCTTCACTGGACCACTGGCTTTTGTGGTGATCTCTCTGCCATCTGAACATCTGTTTCCTATCCTGCACTCGTCTCACACGTGATGTGCTGCTGCCTATAGAAGGCGATTTCATAAACTTGCTTTCCACTTTACCCTGAAAATCCAATTTTCTTCGGCTGAGCAACGGCTATTCCTGGAACATTTATAGGGTGGGGATCAAATTGAAGAGCTGAACCCTCAATAACATATGAATCCTCCGTCTCCTTTTTTACCAGGCATACAAAATACATACTCCTTCCTATGTGTCCATATCTGACACGCACTGCACACTCAAAGACACACACATTTTCTTGCTATTCGTGTGGGGATCCTATTCATTTTTCATCAGCACTGTATGCCCAGCCTTAACCCTACTCTAACTCTACGGCAGCACGCAGCTGCCAGTAACACACTCCCTGTTTTAGAGTAGCTTACCAAAGGTTCAAAGAATATTGTATGTACAATCTAAGTAGTCTATCTAAGCAGTTTTATGGACATAATTGTGTTCTCGGAAAGTGTAAGTCCCACTGAATCTAAAAATATGTGTATCGTGTCTGTGTGTTCCGGTTTGACTGAATTATGACTCAGACACTGATGTGATATCTGATGTTTAAGACGTTTTTGGTACAAAATGTGAGTTTTGGATATTGATATTTGACAAAGGATTACACAAAAACACTTGCTTTTCCAGCTGGTGTGGAGATCAGTTAGAATTTTTCCATATGATGTGTGAATAAATATATCTAGTGATATGAGACATAAGCAGCTCTCAGCCACTTGCATTTGCAAAGGTTGGAAACCCCTGCTCTGGTCTAACTAATTCTAACCTAAATCCTAAAACCTCATCTCAATCTCAAAGCAAATTTGTCGGGACTGGCTTTTCATTCCCCATTATGGAGATTGTTCCTCACAGTGTGTACTACAGGCACACACACTCACACTCACACACACACACACTTATAGTTTCTTTCATCTCGCTCACATCAGACGTCAGCCCTGGATAGGTCCCAGCAGCTCAGCGTATCTATGCATACTCATTACAGGCTACCAATAAACAGCAGCCTTGAGAGAAAGGGAGTGTGACGAGTCATGGCACCCAGCCCAGATTATGGCCAGAGAGGTGTCTCTGGGAAAAAAATGACAAAGCCGAAAAGCATGCTAATACACCAGGCTTACACTTCTGTAGATAACAAACCCCAACAACAGTATGAGCCCATCCCCATCCCTCATTTAGGCCCCTGTATCTGGGGTCAGTGGAAAGGTGAGGTGCGTAACCTTGGGGCCATACGGTTCCCCAGCAGGCTGAGGGCCATGCTGAGGAAGTCACTCCATTCTGCTGTCCCTCCGAGTCACTGCTGACGCACCACATCCCACTGCACGCTAATTACTGAATATCTAAACATGTACACACAGAGGGCCAGTCTCACACAGACACAGATAATAAATACACAAGCAGAAGCCAAGCAGAGACAGTGCAGCTTGCTGGTCAGAGAAACTATCCTGTAACTGCTCTCAACTGAACCACGTGTCCTGGTAAAGTATTTAAGCAAGCGACTGAATACTTTATTGCTTTCTGCTTGTAAGTTACACTATGATAAGAGCATCGCCCAAGTGCTTAAAATGTAAAAATAGAAGGGGAAAAAAAAGGCCATTCAAATATAATACATAAATCAGACCACAGTTAAGATATTCAGACCATCCTTAAGTCATTGACATTCAACTTGAGCTGTGCTAATGTCAGAGGGACTCTAGAGAATGAAATTATTCTGAACCACTCAAGATAAATGTCACCACATGATGATGAAATGATCAGAAATGTACTTTTATAAAAAACAGGGCAAATACACTTTTTAACAGATGCACATACGTCTCATTTTAATCTTAAACTGTTCTGCGTAGGACATGATCTACAGTTCCAGACAGCTGGTGCATGCGACTGACAGCATGAAGAATACACACACAGACAGCCATCAAACATAACAAGGCCTACAATCTGCTTTATAACAGGACAGTGAAGTCACCCTTACTTAAAAAATGACAATGGAGCAAGGGAGAACTTACTTAGTACAGCCACCTCGTCTGATTTCACAATTTAAAATGTAAACACAATGTATTACTAACTATAGCTACTTTACAAAACTATGAAGAAAGACACATTTCCAAACCCTGGTACTGTTGGAAGATGTAGAAAACCTAAAGTGAAGTAAAGTATGTAAAGTATATAGTCATGTATCGTACGTATTATATGAGTTCGCTGGCTTGAATTCATATCAACCAAAGCTTTTATTTATGACTGCATTATGCTTCAAAGCTATTAATAACGAACCACAGAACACAAGAAATAAATTCATTATCAAAACTTTTACTGAAAAAAAAAAAGTGCCTTGCCACACACACGTTTGGAGGTTTGTTGAGACAAAGGCTGAAAGCATTCGCCAATCCATTTGCATTAGATGATATTCATTTACATCCCAAGGAATCACATCTTGGCCAAGAGTCAGGAGAGTACAGGAGCAGATCTTATTATGCCGTATCACTTTTTTTTTTTAAACCATCATTTGGCTATTGGCAAATTTGCTCGAGGGACAGTCTGTAAACAACATTTCATAATGGGTTGGTGTGTCAGTTGTATCCATGGTTACTACTGGGGTTTGTGTGTCTGTTGGTGTGTGGGTGTATGTGTGTATGTACTCACAGCCATCATAGATGTCAGTGGGGATGTGGACGGCCGTGTGGTTGTAATCAGTCAAACGTTTAAATGATGGGTCCTCTTTAAAGTCTGGTCGGATCCTGAATTTTCTTCCCGATGTCTCATTTGCATCCAGCTTGGAAAAAAAAAAAAAAAGAAGGAGATGCAGACAGTAATGCTGACCATAGGTTTTAGGTATCATACAAAGCATCCTTACTCTGTTGCCTGAAGCATCATAGCATGCATGAAGCAGTTTGGGGGTTTCTTTAAAAGCAGAGGACCTTAATGACAGTCTGACTACATAGATCACCCTCATCAAATCCTGATGAGATAATGGCACTTTTCACACCTTCCCAACTTGTTTAAGAAAATATAGCATCATCAGCCGTGTACTAGATGATCTTGTTTTTTTTACTTTTATCATCTTCAGTTGGGAGGAGTAGCAGGAGACAACCCAGATTGCCTATGCACCTTGTGGAGATTTATAACTCCTGCCGTGCGTTCGCCAATTTACATCAATGAGAGCGGCACAGACAGATGTATGAAGAAAAGCATGATGAGATATGGAGGAAAGAATGCAAGGTAGAGAGGGAATGAGGTAGTGAGGTGGAGAGAGAGGGGGAAAAAAGCAAGAGGGGGGAGGGAGAGAGACTGCGAACAGTTACTTCCTAATAAAGCAGCAGTGTAGCCAGCTCATACATCTCATCTGTCAATTAGAGGAGAACATGGCGGAAACCTCTTCACCTGAGAGAGGGTGGGAGGAGGGATGATGGCGAGGAAGCTACACGGGAAGAAAAGACTGGGGAAGAGGCAAAAGAGGGAGGGACTGCAGTAAAAGGCTGTGGCAGTAATGGAAACCGAGGGTGAGCAAAATAAGACATGAATGTGGTGAATAGAAGAAGAAAAATGGAGGAGAGGAGGGAGGATGAGGAGGTGAAAGGGAGGACGAGAGAGAGAGAGGCTGCTGTGTAGCAAAAGCATATTCCATATGCCATCTCCGAGTGTGACCTGTGTGTTTGCATGGGTTCCAATGGAAGGAGAGCAAACAGGCAGAAGGGAAAAAAAAGAAAGCACACTCACATTGTCCTTTGCGTTGTAGTAGGCGATTTCACCATCCTGTAAACAAGTCACACACAAGCACAAATATCATTTTGTGGATGGTTTCGGGTGTTGCACCGAGAAGCGCAACATTTATGTAACCATGAAAAGCTTGAACCATTTCTAAACAATTCTTTATTTAGTTGGCAGGCAACTCCATTGGTTATTTCACCAGTTTAATGTTAATGAAGACACTGGTCTGTAGTTCCAATTGAATGAATACTGTATGAGTTAAGCTGAGTGTGCGGAGTGTTCCTCTTTTTTTTTTTTTCTGTGTCTGTGTGCTTAGATCCATTTGCAATGCTCCAGGGAAGCATTTCCTTGCCACTGAGAAGGCAATATAGTTATTCACTGCTTAGACACATATATACCTGTCTCTGTGACAAGAATTTTTCCTGACCACTGCCTTACTGCCCATTTACAATTGTTTGCCACTGCTGTTCTGAGAAAGCAGAGTATCTGTCATCTGAAATCAGAGACATAATGCATCATAGCACAGTGTGTAATGTGCAGTGAACCTATTTACTAATGGAGCTGTAATCACTGCTGCTCACGACACAGAGACACAAACGTATTAAACCTACTCAGACAACCAGATGAATTTATGGCCAGTTAATGCATGTGCCAACATAATGTTTGTGTGTCTGTGTATCTCCCTGTGTTTTACCAACATACATTATACACATATATAACACATACACTTATGTAGGTGTTCCTTTAAGTGTGTGAGTATGTGTCTGTATTTTTGTGTCCCTCTGTTACCTCAAACTCGTCTTTCCACTGATGCTCCATCTGGAATTCCTCAGCAGCTGTGGCCAGTTTCTGGGGAGTGAAAAATGACAGGGATTTAGACTGAAAACTGCACAAGGTATGCCTCCTTAACAGCATCAGTCTAATTATAGACAACCTGAGCATGAGAGAGTATGTTAAAAGGCACGATGGAGACCATCCCAGAGACAGAGAAATGATTATGATCTCACTCACAGAGCTCAAACCACAGGGCTATCACAGTTCTTACAGCACTGTCCACTAAAGGCCACACCACAGAGTGTCATAATGTCAGAATGAAAAGGTTGTACTGTGGGTGAATAGTGTGTGTGTGAGAGAGAGAGAGAGACAGAGAGTGTGAAAGAGAGAGGAATTAAGAGAAAAAGGGGGTTCAACAGTGTAAGAAATGGCAGATCATTGAATAAAGAGCAAATGGATTACCAACTGAGAGGCTGTCAATCAAACTGCATACTACTAAATAGCAAGGGGATATAAATGTAATTAATTTGACCTTTGCTCTACACATCTCTACATTGTACTCATACACAAAGCCATACAATCCAGAAAAAAGAGAGCAGTGGTAAGAATAGTTCTTTAAAGCACAAACTAAACTGTGCATATTCACCGCTATGGGAACAACTGATGGTCTTAACTGCTCTGTAGACGGGGAGAACATATATTTATTACTTAAACATCATCAGTTTGGGATTGAGCTTAAAAGTCAACCAGGATGCTGTGATATTGTCATATTTTGATATTGCCTTCCACTTGCACAGTACGCTCAACGCTTCAGCCGAATTTCCTTATCATCTTTCAGTTTGATTCCATCCACATTCTTTCCTTTGTAGGGAAACGACAGCTGAACTAAGAACAACCCTTACAAGAACACAATGACGCACGGTTGAGGTGTGAAACAATCTAACCATTACCGCTCACATTTCCTGCTCAAACTTTCACTCCTATTGGCAGGAACACTGAGATGGAAAAGGTACCTGGTTAGAATAAAAAGAACAGTGTGTTCCCAAGGCAGACAGCAGGCAGAGAAGCAAACCAAAACAAACACTTTTGCACACCTCTGTGTATGTGTTCACCCAGGCAAATCCCCACCGATCAGATCTTAGCCTGGCCCTGGCCTGCCCTGCTCCGACTCTACTGGGTAATGACAAGCCTGAGGAGGAAAGGATTGCCCTGAAATAGACCCACCTGTCGGACACACTGGCTTCCTTCACAACAAGCAAGGTTACAGTAGCCTCAGAGAAACTCCACCCGGGGATTTATTATGAATTACGCAAAGCAATTAGAAATGACGAAGATAAACTGTATTTATAGATGAAGGCCATTCTGACATCCATCTGTTGGACTGTGAAAGTAGGAAAGTATAACATCAGGCATGCCAGATCCGTGCATGAGCAATAAATGGTTGAGATGCTTATAGTATGTCTAATTCTGTGCTTCGTCTGAGTGTGGGTATGAACGTGTGTGTGTGTGTCTGTGACCACGTGTCTGCTGTCAGCAGTGGTCCCGTTCTTGATCAACAGTCCCATCCCTTTGGCCTCCAGTCCTGGGCTCTGTTCCAGACCTGTCTCCACCACCTCTGCATTGGCTGTCAGCAGCTAAATATACCCCCTGTTCCAACCATAAACACACGCTTACACGCACACACCAACACAAAATAGCGATCATGAAATTATTACACGTCATGATTACCCTACACAGAAATAGCTAGTTCTGTCACTGCATTAAGCACTGAATCATATGATTTCCATTTACAAACTGTCTGCGAACACTCGACACTGACGGTGTTAAAACTATTTCAGTGGTTTGATCTGGAGATTTACATCTGCCATAATTAAAATATTTTATTATATTATATATATATAAATATTTCATTTTAAGGGTAATCTGAAAACACGATTTAGTGATTTAAAAAAGAGATACTTGGTGTATTGTTATCCATAAGAATCTCCACAGCTGTGCTATTGGCAACTTTGCACCAACAAGATGTAACCTTGCAAAAACGAGTATCAGTAAAAGACTGCTTTACCGATGTATTACAGTGCCTTCAGAGATTTTAACAAAACAAGATGTAAGAAGAACCCAGGCAGAACTGGGTGGTCGTATAAAATCCCATTCTTTTCTTATTAATAATTAAATTCAGCGACACCTCAGCGGCAGCTACACCCAAGGTTTGACAGCTTTCAAAACAAAACCCTGGTTCTTCATATTTTCATTCCTTAATGGTTTCATGAAAAAAAAAAAAAAACAGGAAAGATTTAAGACTGTAATAATCTGCCACCTCAGGGAGGACTAAGGCCACAGTTCATATCTGTGCTGAAAAGGCCAGTTGCGGGAGGTCTTGTCATTAAGCTAATGTCAGCCAGTGTCACAGATTGAGCTAAGTCAGTTTTATTACTTGGGCGTAAATCAATTTACCAATTTGCTAAATGCATATTTATAGTACTGTGCCACAAAATACACAGAAAACCGCACGTGAACAGCAGCTCATGAACATATGAATATTGATAACAGATCTCTCCTTTGGTCCAAGATTTCTCTCTGGGCACATTGTTGTATGTGATGTGATACAGGAGAAACAGCTGTTCAGTATTTCATACATCATACGTCATGCCCCAGCAATTTGCGTGACATTAATGAAGAATCTAGGATTTCGGTATTTTGTGTCAAAATACCCTTCGCCCTCACACGTAGTGTATGTGAACATGCACATGCAAATATGCACACACACACACAGACATGCACACACACCTCCTAAGAGAGCAGACCGACAGGGTCGTTAAAAATTCATGACAGGGCTTTGACAAGGCTCCTCTCCCCTCTGGGAGATATGGGGGAGGGTAAGGATGAGTGGGTGAGGAGAGATACCTAATTACCCTTCTCTTTTTCTTGGTATCTCTCTTTGTCAAACACGTACACACAGAGGAGGTTATCAGGCTACCCGAAGAAAGCGACGGCACAATCAAATCCGCTCTAGACTACAGAGTCTTGATTTGATGAGACTCACGCTCACTGAGTGACAGTTCATCAGTTCATTACAGAGCTGCTGCAAGTTGCCATCGATGCCAATAGATGCCAGCGTTGCCCTGTTGAAACACAAATTAAGCACTACAACAGTTTAGTTGCCGTAGTTCTCACTTGCCGTAGTGTAGATACCCGAGCTCCACACCATAATAAGCCCACTTTGTCACTGGATGACCACTGGAGACCTGAGGAGAGCCACCACTCCCCTGCAGCCTTAATGGGGAAAGAGGGCTTCATTGATAGGAGACTGGGAATTGGCTCTAGTGCGGTCGGAAAGTGGAGTGGTTTAAGGAATGAGGTGCTATAGTGAGAAAAAGGAGCAAAGGGGGGAAGAAGTTCATTAAGAATCATGAAATCTAATACTAGGAGACAAAAACCTTCGATATTCTCCACAGGCAGCATTGCTGAGACAAGTTGGTTAGTTATATCCTAATCCTAGTTGAACATAAAAACGGCCCAACAACTGATTTGCCTATCAATATTCCTAGATCCAAACAGGGCACATAATATAGTATTTCTCATTCCACGCACCCTCCACTCTTCATGCACACTGATGTATGAGATCATTATGCTGCAGCCACTGAGAGCCCAGAAACATTTGGAGCTGGCCTGAGTGTTGGATGCCACTGGAGTCCTACCTGCTAGCCCCACAGAGATATGTCTACCCTGCTCTCACCAGTCTTAGTTGTCATTCTGCCAGGGCAACCCTGCAGCCCGCCATGCATTTAGTGAGAAAGCAGAGCACAGCTTAAAGGATAGACAGGAAAGATGAGACAGGCTCTACTAAACCTCACAGAGCCTCCCAGACTCCCTGTGTGTGTGTGTGTGTGTGTGTGTGTGTGTGTGTGTGTGTGTGTGTGTGTGTGTGTGTGTGTGTGTGTGTGTGTCGAAAGGCTCCACACGCCTGAAATCAATGGGCCATTCAGAGCACACTGCCCCCCCTCCACTCAACCCCAGACAACAAAGCAATACTCCACATCCATGAACGCTGGTTATCTACTTGCCCTAATGAATCCAAACTCAAAAGGGACGGTAAGAAAGTAAAAATGGTCGAGGTGTAAAGGGTCAGTATGAGAAGCAGAAAAAAGAGGTGTCCGTAAAGGGAAGAGGGAAAGACATCAATTATGAGCAGACGGATTAATGGAAAGGACAGTCCTAAGTAAGAAAAACAATATTCAGACTCAGCATGATCACAGTTCTCATTAAAACTTAGCTTAAGAGAATGAACAATAGGATGATGAAGAGACCGATCTAGAAAGGTGGGTGGGGGTTGTTCAGTAAAGAATGAAGGAGTCTTAATCTAGCAATGCATTTGTTTGCTTCCTGTGAAAAGGACAAAGAAATACACCCTCCTGTGTGCATGTCTAAATATGTTATGTTAGTTTGTGTATGTAAAGACGAATAACAGAAGAAATGGAGATTAAAAAAAGAAGAGTAGGAGACGAGGAAACCTGGGGAAGACAAGACAAGAAATGTAGAAGAGCAGAGATGGACAGACAGTCAAAGAACAGGAGGAAGAGTAATACAAAAGGGCACAGAAGAGTAAAGAGGAGATGAAGAGAAGATGTATTCAGATCAAGAAAGGAGGAAGTAGGGTAAGAGACAGACAGAGGTCAGAGGAGATAAAGAAAGTCTGATTTCAAATTTCAGTTTGACAGGGAGCTGTGCCGAAAGGCCAAGAGCAGGAGAGTTACAGTAGACTGAAGAAGGAGGCTGATAGAAAGAAAGGGAAGCCCAGATTGAAGGAGAAGCAGGGGAGATGAGCGAAGGGAGAAAGAGAGCATGACAAAGAGCAGAGGTATAGGCAGCTGTGAGAGCCCAGGGGAGAGCCATGCTGCTCCACATGGCTTCCCTCAGAGGCCAAACCCTCCGATGGGAGCAGTAAATCTACAGCTGCTCCCTGTCTCATCCACTCTCTTTCACAGGGAATATTTGTTTACAACACTGAAACACTGAGAGCAATGTTCTTCTAATATAAAAGAAGGGGGGCACTTTCTAAAAAGGCATTTTTATAAAGTTGTAACTTATCGATTTATCAGTGGTTTATAAATAAGTTACTGATGCTTTATAGATCAGTTATAAGACATTAATAGGAACAGATTGTCAGCTGGTGTTTATCATCCATCCGTGGTAATAAGGCAGTTCTAAATGTTGGTAATCCATTAATAAATGCTCATTGGTTACAGCCAAAAATGCTAATGCATCTTTAAACCTGCCAAAAGTGATTTGTTCTTGGCCTCTTGAGGGCAGCGGAATCAAACTGTGAACACAACAATTACATATCATCACTTTTTAAGGTGATACGTTAAACTTGTTAACATTAGCGTTCATTTTGTGTCATAATCAACTGGCAAATGTCAAATATTCACCCCTCTTTTGGCTCTGTTTTTGGTCTCCTGAGGTGAATATCTGACTGTTCATCTGCTAAATGCTTCACTATGTTCTCCTGCTAGATGTAAACTCTGTCTGCCTAAAGTTTGATGCTGACCGGGTAGTTTAAAGTGGGTTTTAGAGCTTTTTCACTGAAAATATTTTGCCTTTCTCAGAGAGAACCAGAACTGTAAAGTTGTGTGCTGCACAGCTAAACAATGAACTGGAACTCACTGTAATACTCAGACCATCACACTGTCATTTGACAAATTATTATAAAAACACTGATTATAGCCTCTTTGATACAGGCTTTTCAACATCATGTCTGCAGTTGTAACTGTTAATAAATTCATATTTATGCATTTTTAATCCACCCAGGCTGTCTGCAGTTCTTTTCTAGAAATAAGTGGTGAAACAGTCTAACCAGTCAAAAGGAAATTTCCCAGCAGCTCAAGAGTACTATGTAGCGAGTGTCAGTGTCATCGTGGTTGAGAAACATTAGCTCACGCTGGTATAAGACAGAGAATAGTAATTATCTTGTCACATCTCGATTACTGTAATTATCACAAAGTATCACAATATTGATTCCGAAAAATGTTATATGCCGCATTTAATTAGTGTTGATTGTTATTAGATATAAAAAACTGCATGTCTTGATTGCAAAAGGTTGTAGCTGTCTCCAAATCATGTCTTCATGAGCATGTTCTGATCCATCAACAGTTTGAATTTCTTCTCCATGAATGTATTAGACGCTTGTCCCTGGCCTACCATAAGTCTAGTTAGAATTCCCCATCTGCACTGCTCCCTCCCACTCTCTCTTTCTGCCACATACACACGCACACACACACAGACATGAATGCAAGCACACAGACAGAGACACGCAGACACCTCTTGTCTGCTTAGTATGATCAGCGCAGAGCGGAGATGGGAGGTTGAGTAACATCTGCTCTAGAGACTGGAATATCTCTGATCGTATCATAGCCTCTGCTCATTACTGCCTTACTTTGGCATACACACATACACACACATACACATGCAAACATCATAAAGTCACATCTTGTGCTCATTACTATAACACTGTGACAGCAGGCAAATGATTAATAAAAATATGGTCCAACACCTGGGACACAAAGACTCTTATTAAATCCAAGCACGAATAACACCCAAAACACACACCTCTGATTAAGGAGAACTAGATAACTGGCCTGTTTAGCATTACATTAGGAACATCGAATATGATTACATTATAAATATGACTACTAGAGAATACAGTTGTTGACATGGTTACAGTTTGAAGAGGAAAGAGTAATGTATCCTGTTTACAGTAATGGGAGAGTGTTCTGAAAGGTGTCTGGCATTTATTTATTCATTTATTTAAGTTCATTTATAGAATTCTTCCAAATATGCTTGCTCTGTAGAGATGGAGGAACAGCCATATTTCATATTGTGTTGTTTGCATGGAACCACAGTAGGGCTGAACGATTTATTGTTTTCTGATTGAAACTGCGATTTCAGACAACGCGATCATGTGATCGCCAAAGCTAAAGCAAAACAGCACCTCGGTCATTTGGGAGTATTTCTGGTTTGAAATACCTGCAGATGTACACCAGAAACCTGTGCAAAACATCCAGCGGAAACACAACCAATTTATACCGGCACCTGAAAAATCACCACAGGTATCTGCATGAGGAAAAAGTTCCAGTGAAAAGTCTAGAGAAAATAGAAAAATAACTGCCATTGGTCAAGGACTTTATAGAAAGTACGTTTCTTAAATACATTTGAAATCAATTCTTAACTTTAGTTTTCATTCTTGCATTAGAGTAATGGCATTTAATGCTTTAATAGTATGATGTAATTTTCTGTCATGTTTGTAAATGTTACTGTACATTGTGAATATTGCACTGAAGCTTGATTTGAAGAAAATTGTCAATCAAATCGAAATCACAATATCTGCCAGAAAAATCGCAATTAGATCTTTTCCCTAAAATCGTTCAGCCCTAAACCACAGTACACACTGGTAGCACATTTTTCCCATGATGTCCCTTTAATGTAGACTTCAAGGTGACATCATGAATGGAAATCCTCATAGAGTGGTACAAGGAATAGAAAAATAGAGAGGTGATGGCAGAAAACAACTTTGAGTCTGGTTGTGTCATGTAATGTGCATGTGAGGCACATTATTGGTGATAAAAGAGATTTGTTGCTGAAGAGCTTTCTGGTGAGTGTGACACGCTGTGCATTTGAGAGACATTTGCAATGCAAGACTCTGAAAGCCTGAGCTCTTTACACAAAATGTTTGATGAAGCTGGGGAATTAGCTGCTGTTCTTAGTGAAAACTGAGGTTGAACATCCAGAGGAGAGACAATATTTCATAATATTAAGTATGATCAATTTGTCAGTGTTGTAAGTTTGAACGCTAACTGGGGCAGTGGCACTGAGATTATCTGTAACAGTAGGGAATTTAACAGATTTCATTGTAGATATTTGTGACAATAATTGTGTTTACAAGATATTTAAAGTAATTATGTGGTGATAAAATACCCTATCCAGTAAAATGGCTGCTTGTAAACAATTTTACATGCTGTGCATTAGTAAAGCCTGTGACACATTATTATGGCTTGATCACTGTCACTATCACTGATACATATGCTATACTGGCCAGCATTGTGATCTATGACAGGGTAGGCCATGTACCTGCCTTCAGTGGCTGTGAATAATGAGACCTGAGCTGCATTATCTACTGAAGGTGACAGTGTCGACAGTCGTGAGCAAAATCAATAGTCAAAATCAAGACAGAAGAGTATGACAGGCATACTGATCTTCTTTTAAATAAAAATTCATTCATCTGTTTAAAAATTAAGTCATGTAGAGATGTAACTAAGAATCTACATGTATAAAGGAACTATGATGTGTCTAAGACACTACTGTGCAATTAGTATTAAAAACAGGACTCAACCATGAGTCAAAGCCTAATCCTGACAATGTAGTAGTCACTTAATGTCTATGTTTAATCCACAGGTGATTGCATCCTTTAAAACGTGCCTAGTTCCTAAATGACATCCTCATGAAAGCCTCATCATTTCAATCATTTTCAGTAATGAATGTAACTTTCCTGCCAGCAGTAGAAAAGGACGATACTCCATTTTAAAAACACACACTTTAACCTACGCCTAGACACCAGTTCACATACACAGTAATGCACGCATGCATGCACGCACACACACACTCAGAGCAGTGGGCCACCTGTGTCCTGTAATGTTTTAGTGGTGCTGGTAAGTAATGTTGTAGACTGGCTCGTTAGTCACTGGAAAGAACTCTTCACCTCAGGAGAAGAATGGAAGTGCACACACACACACGCACACGCACGCACACACACGCACTCATTCATTTCATGCAGATTTTCAAACAAAAGCAAACAACTGCAGCAGATATGTGGCTGCTCGTTGTTAGAAAGAGAGACAAAAGTGAACTATGGACAATACCCTGATGCGTGAGCTTATGTGTAAGTCTGTTTTCAGTTTTTTTATCAGATGTCCTTTTGCTGTAATAGTTCAGCACCTTCAGTAATTAAGTTTTTGATTACAGTGTACACAGACAGCAAGATGAATAGAGAGCAGGTTGCGGACGGGGGAGGGAGAGATGTGTTGAAATGGTTGGATCTAGCTTCGGGCACATCAGACACTTTCACTTTGTGGCCAACAACTTTAGAGAAACCTTTCCTGTGACCTCTCTCTCTCTCTCTCTCTCTGTCTCTCTCTCTCACTCTCTCTCTCTCTCTCTCTATGTCAGTGTATGGGTTTATATTGTACAAGAGTATAGGGATGGATGTACAAGAGTATAGGGATGGATGTGCACTGCATTATCTACTGTCCTTGCCTACTCATACTCTATAATGACGGCAAAATCATTTGCTTTAATAAAAACTATATTATAGGCTAGAGGCACTGGAAATGTACAGTAAATGATCTGAGTTGACTGATATAAATGTAACTCAGATCACTCAGACACTCATGTAAATGGACTTTATTACACTAAAGTAGATATGTATATACTAAATGTGGTCTATGAAAAAAGTGGAAATGTAAATTAACCTAAATGGCAAAGAAACAGAGCTATCTGTTTAGTTGGTCAAAAAGGGCATTTCAGTCTGAGAGGGGTAAGGGGAAGTAACTTGAGCCCCCTATAGCTGCTATGTGTACATGTCTCCCATGTGTGCATACATTTGTGTGCGTGTGTGGATGTGTGAGTGTTCCCTGTTGAGCTCAAGCCCCGGTATACGTTGTAAGACCTTTGATAAACTGATCTCTCCTAACAGTGTGCAGCCAAGTACTCATTAATAATGCATGTTACACTGTGCCACACACTTATTTATGGAAGCATGAGTAGACACACATAGACACACACTTGTGTCACACACCTGTGGCTAGGTAAACTGTGGCCTTTCAAAGGTCGTCCATCATACAGAGTTAGAGAACAGAGAGATGGAGAGAGAGAGAGAGAGAGAAAGAAAGACAAAGGGAGGATGAAAGCGGTTGACAACTGAGTGAAAGCGGCTCAAAGTGCCTTAGGCTATCTCCAATTATATTGACATTGAGAGACACTTCCAACCTTATATCAAAGGGATTGAACAAGAAAGAAAGTCCGAACTGCAATGAAGATTCTCTCCCTGTATTCTGTCTGATAAACTTTACAGCCAAATCTCTTCATTTAACTTAGAAGATTGGTCAGCAAAAACCAGCTCAAAGCAAAACTGCTGTCTGCTGGGACAGTGTATGTATATCAGGATCTGATTTGAGCTTGCTGGTGTTGCTTGTCACAGTGGTTTAGCCTAGAGGCCGAAGAAAGACCGAGAAAGAGTTAAAATATGGGACCTATTACATTCTGAGCTCAATGCCTTTTTTTGTTTCTCTCATCTGCCCTCATTGTACCATCCTGTGCACCCATCTTCCTTTGCTCGCCTGTCCATCAATCCATGCATCCATTACGTTCATGCATTTTGCCCTTCTTTCACATCATCCATTCATCCATTTATCTCCCCATCCATACATCTCAGGACAGAGAATCCAATATCAGTGTGCCTTGAGGTTACTCGTAGGAGAGGATGAGACACAAAGGCGCAATAAAGAGTGATCGATGTCCAGAGGTTAGAGTGACTGTCAACGTCGGGCTCGCTGACCCCCCACCCACCACCTAGCCTCAGCACACACATAAACATACACACTAACACGCCCCTGACCTCACAACCATCTCTTTTTCCTATCACTTGGATAATACACTGACGCCAGTTTTCTCCTTGCTGCTTGCTGCTTACAAGTTACCAGTACTCGGAAAAATGATAAGAATACCAGAGTGTTTACTTAACATACACAAGACAGACACTTGGCAGGGGATGTGTTTATGAACATTCATAAATACTCCCTCTCTGTTCCTAATAAGACAACAATGATGGGGCCTTATAAAGGCAGAGTAAGGGGTGCTGTGAACTCCCTCTGAATATATAAAAACAGTTCAATCTCGTGATATAAATGAGCATCTCTGACCCACTTCTGGGTAAAATAAAAGGGGGGGAAGAGAGAAAGAGAGAACCTCCCCAGGGTCAAAGCTCTCATTATCACATTGAATCCTACAAAAGAAGGATCTTAGTCCCTGCTTTTTACTCCTCTTCTGTGTGCATGCTTTACCCACTGCTATAAAATTATACACATATAAGTAAGTAGATCAATTCTATACATATTACCTCACCACTGAAATAGTAGTCGGCTGTTGCAAAATGACCTCAACTTAATAATACACACCATTCTGAGAGTAGTTTGTGACAATGTAAAAGCCAGAAGGTTGTTGTCTGGCTTCAGCTAATTATTAATATTTGTTTCCCTCTGAGGAACACCACAGAACCTGATCATTAAAATGTTTTGAATGTAATTGCCTCAGTTTAAAGGATCATTTCAACCAAAGCCACACCATTCACATTAGGAAAACCAGAGTGAAACCTCCAGCCAGATGAAAATGTAAATACATGAATAAAAGCCAAATGATGGTGGAACTGCAACAGGATGCTTATGAATGATGGATAACTTGTGAATTGGCAAATTTAAAATCAAGATTCATTGTTTACATAATTATGCTATTATGATTATGTAAGTACTGTTTTCTGTTTGTAACTATGATTCAGTTTGGCCTAAAGGGGGATAATATATAATAGCGGAGCTTCAAATATCATTAGATATCTAACAGATATTCAATTCAAATTATGTGAATATAGCAGACACGGAGCGGTAAATTTGCCCACCCCATTTAAAAGACCAAATAAAAAAGACAAAATAAAGAGATAGAGTTAAAGCAATATATTCAATCTTGGTACTTTGACTAGATTTCAGGATTACACCATTTCTCCCATTAGATCTTCTCACCAACACTAAACTGTAAGAGGTGTTGTACTCTCCAGCTAAAGCCCTCAGGCTCAGTGTTGCGGTTCAATCCAATTCTCTCATTTTTTGAAGTCAAACAGCTGAGAACAATGGGCTTATTTTCCACTGGAAAGGTTGAACATTTAAATCTCTGTTTTGTTTTGTTTTTTTTTTTTTTGTTAAACCTATCCCATCTTTCCAAGAATCTGTTTGTTGGAGCAACATAGCCCATGCTGCAAAATCAAGTTAACATAATCTGTCCAGTAAGATTCACATGTAAGCTTGTTGGTTTCAATAAAGGAACTATGTTGTTAATGCAAAAAGATTTGCATGATTAAGTGTCAAACATAAATATCTACAGCACTTCATGATGTCTTTCAGAGTTTTCACAACATACACTTTTTTAAACGAATATACATAGTCAAGTCTACAACAAGAACTGATGTAAAACTTCTCTCTGTTCTGTCGCAGCCCTTGTTAATTAATTTCTCATCCCGCTCAGCTTTTCAACTAACAAACTGACAGGTGGTTCCTCTGAGTGGGGATCAGTCTTACCCTCAAGGCAGCAGACCTCTTCTGCAGCAGCTGTTCAATCTTCCTGGCTGCTCTGGCCACCAGCTCCTCTGCGTCGTTTTGCTCTACAGTGTACAGGTGCTCGTTTCTCAGAAAAATCTAGACAGATTTAGGGAGTAGGGATGACATGCAATGACAAGCACTCAACTGATGATTTAATCTATCCTGATGTGTCAGATTTTTTTTTTTTAACATTTTGCTTGAAAACAAAGAATATGTAATTTCAGAAAAATTACATATTCAGAAAAATTTAAACAAGGAGCACTGCAACTTCTTTCGTGCACTGATATACGTGAGGGTTCATAGCAATGATACATTTGGTTTATGCCTTCTCTTCATGCATCTGTATGTAGCATTTAGGTGTTTATACCTGAGTGAGGCTCTTCCCAGCCGTGGCCGTGTCTGCCAGGGTGACAAGCTCTTTCTGCATCTGATCAACCCATTCTTTAATCCTGTGGGACAAAGAATGCACAAAATAAACCTTGTAACTCAGACGTAACCTGTTTAAAAGACACATGACAGACATTTCACAGCGCAATTAAACTGTCAATCAAGGCCATCTAGTCACATGGTCGTCTAAACAAACAAGGGCAACAAGAATCACTCTGATTCAAGTACAAGCAAAGTGTCAACCAATCGAGCTTGAATCACCGGGAACAAATACAATGTCATCTAATCCAACGTGTGCCACCGGGTGTCAACCAATACGATTGCTTTCTGAGAGTTCAAACATGAAGTCAACCAATCAGATAAGTGTCAGCCTGTGTTGTGACTGGTGACAGTGATGTGAGTGGACAGGTGAGAGGTAGGAGGCGGCCGGCACCGACGTGCTTCTGTGTGTATCAAAGGGCTCCAGGGACATCAGGTCCGGCCTGCTGGTGCCACACATTGGATTAAACCTTCCTCTCATCCTCCTCCAATCGTCTTGTCAAAGCACAAGAAGCTCACAGCATGCATTATAATATACTGACATAGTATATCCCTCCTGTCCCCCCAAACACAGTGGCAATTGATAGAGATAGGTGAGAGGAAAATGATAAAGACCTAAGACACCATGCAATAAGTGACACAGTGATCCTCATCTAGAGGTGCACTTAGTTTGAGAGGATTGCAGCAGTAAGATACTTATGTGTATGTAGCTGCATTGATTCACCATATATGCTGTAATGCATGTATGCACATACACGTAGACACTGAGACTGTGACATTAATGTTGCATGAGGATGACAACAGGTTGGCACGAGATACAGATGCTCTCGTTGCGATGTATTCACACTAACAGACTCCATTGTGATCGTTCCCATTGGCAAAGAGACATATTATACTCAAGCATACACACAGTGGAAAGAAAATAGATTAAAAAAAAAAAAAAAAAACAGATGTGCATACTCCGAAAAATAATGAGATTCAAAAAGAGAAAGGAACAGAAGATCAAGAAGCCAGAAAAGAAATGGGAAAGGTGCATCAGGGACACAAAATCCACAGTGGATGAGGAAAATTCAGAGCAGGAACACTTGTGGAGAAAGGTGAGACACTGTGCAAGAGAGAGAATACCAGAGGGGATAGCACAACGTGAAACTGTTTAGGAAAAAAGGAAGGTAGGTGGAGATATTAGAGGAGGGTCAGGCATAATTCAGCAGCTATCACTTAATTCCCAAAGCCAGATGGTTTAACGGTTGTGGGCAACACTGCAGACGGAGGCTTGGCAGAGCTTTATGGCTATGTGAAGGAAAATTAACATAGACGTCCAGCTACTGTATCCTATGTTGATTCAGATCCACCAATCTTATTGCTTGCGTAGTCTTTTTAGTTTGTAGCTGCCAACCGATCCCGCAGGGATCACTGGTGATGAATGAGTAGGAGCTGCTCACCAGGTGATTTGCAACCATTAAAGCGCATGAGATTTGTTTTTCATTCCGTTTATCAAATTCTAAAACATTTGAGAAACAACAGTAGAGAATATTACCTGACAATATGATATTTTATTTAATTATGTAATGCCTGCACTTAATTTCTTAATCAACTCACTGTTTCTTAATTAACTGTCTTTGGTGTTTCTATCCTGCAGTTTTTTTTGTTTTTTTGTTGTTGTTGTTTGTTTTTTTTTGTTACTTATCAGCCAATCTTGATATACCAGTGATAAGCTACAGTCAGTCGATAATATCTGGTGATGTCACCAGCCTGTCTCACTAACCAAAGAGTCTGAAAAGACTGTACTGAGTTGCATTATGGGAAGTATAGGACTGAGCTTTCTCCAACTCTGCTGCTCCAATTTTGACCATTCTTTCTCTTGAGAGTCCCCCACTTTATGGAAATATAATGCTAAATCACTCATGTACTCTTTTAAAATGGTAGGAGGCCACCGCTGATTTGAAGAGAACCCCTTTCGGTAAATTCAACCAGCTGATGAGGATTATGTGATATGATCCAAAGCTCCAGAAAAGCTTTTCTGAAGTGATTAAATATTCTTTTCCATTACTCATTGTCATGTGTCAAAGTGTACTTAGTACTGTCCGCTTGTACTTCCGCTTACATTTGTTTAAGTGACACTTTTCATATCTTATTTTTTTATACGGTACATTGACCTGATGCTTGGTCTGTTAACCTCTGTTTTTCTCTTACTCTGGTGGGGAGACAGGTCAGTTTCATTATATGTGAACATACTTGGCCAATAAATCAAATTCTTTATAATTCTAGCTATATCGTGAGATGCTGAGAAACTGCCACTCCTCTTTTGTCCTCCTCTCACCTCTCGTTCTTTCTCTTCTCTCCTCTTAAATTCTCTTCTGTTGATCCTCTCCTCTTTCCCACCCTTCCTTGTCCCCAAATCTACCAACGGCAAGCTGATTGTAAGGTATTTTATTGGACCTTGGACCCCTAAGCTCTCAAAGCCTGAAGCACTGACAAGTCAATTGTGAGTTAGAGTTTATGTGCATGCGTGTGTGTGTGTGTGTATGTTTGTGATTCCAGGGACCTGACATTCAGAGAAGCAGAGGGCCGTCTCTCTATAGCTTCTGTGAAATCTATTGCTACCAGTGTAAATCTCTATAACAAAAACTCTTGCTGACAAATGGATGAGACAATGCAGGCTGCGGTGCAGTGTGAGTGCATGTGTTCTTCTGCACATCCAATATGGATGACATGGACTTTTCCTCTGTGCAATCTGTTTTTTTTTTTTCAAAATCTATTTAGAACATTTTGTCAAAGTCTTCAGAAAAGTGTCTCATCTGCAGAACAGTTCAGCCCATTTCTCACATGTTACTGAATCTCTTGTATGTGTATTTGCTTTCTGAATGTGTGTCTGTGAGAGTAAATACCAAACTCTGCAATGTGCGGACAAAGAAGTCTTGGCTGTAAAGTGCTCACTGTGCTCATTATATACAGTAAAGGACCATAAAATAGACAGTTATGCAACTCCCCAAAGCTATAAGCCTGTTGCTTTATATGAATATTCGCAGTGAAATTAGCTTGTTAAATAAGCGTTAAACGATTGGATGTATTATCCATATGCACGGAAACTCTCTTCTTATTAATTCCTCATCCTTAAATCATGAATTTCGAAGCATCCCTTGAGGTCTCAACCTGTTTTAATGGCAATGCTTCATAAATGTCACGAGGTGAGGCCTGCTCTCAGTCTTTCATGGTTGATCTATGTGAAGTCAAATCACCCCCCTGCTATCAAGACTAATGCCCCCCATTTTAGCTCTTTCCCTACAAATATTATTATATGATATTAGGTGAAGTGCGGTGCTTATTATCTCATCTGTCACACTGTTATCACACATGTATTGCTAATGCTTATCAGTGGGTAATGATGATTCGGAGATGCCTTTACAATCAGAAAGTAATTGTTGATAAGCTGAAGTAGCAACATTTCTTCTGCTCTGGTTGCTGGGCGTTGATCGCTGCAGCCTCTGGTACAACGCTGGATAATTAAACACACACACACACACACACACACACAAACGCACATACAAATGGCAACTGGGTCAGACACTGCCCTACATTGTTTTTCAGACACAGGAAGAGCAAATGAGATCAAAACAGAGAGAGAGGCAACGAGACAATACAAGAAAGAGAGAGACAGATGTGGTACCATCACTTTGCAAGTAGACAAAGTAATGAGCTGGCCCATAGTGTGTATCTCCGTGGGAGGCTGTGTTAAACTACAGTCTAATTACACATCATTACAGAGGCAAAGACAGAAGCGGTCCAGTCCAGACAAGCAAAGCAGAATGAGCCATGGAAACACCAACAGTAATGCACCAAAACAACCCACTGTGCTCTGCTCAAGCTCTTGTAGCCTATACGCTAACACCCAAGTGGCCAAATTAGTCCCTCTTCAGCCTGGCCAAGATGCTGAAAAGTGCTTTGATATGAAATGGAGAGTTTCTGGATCAAGTTCTGACCAGCCCAAGTACCTTCTGTCTTTGTACGCCATTCATCTTGTTGGTGATATTCCTGGTACAGCCAACATGAGTAATAAAATCCCACATGATATGATGTCTTATTTTCAAGAAGGCTTTTGTCCCATTCTTGTTTAAGTTCACTTTGACATGTTGCTATGGACGTCTTAAGTAGTGCAAAATGTTTAGTCTCCTGAGTAGTAGTTCTTAATTCTTAATTTCTTTTCTCATTTTATCTTTGTTCAAACACTCTATTGCATCTGATCATCGTGCACACTCCAAACCAGGACCTGTTTTTTTAAATGACATATTACATCCATGATTAGATATATATACACCTCTTATACCACTACAGCGGTATTGAATCATGCAGACAGTCAGGCATGGTCATTAACTTAAAAGATTCATTTGGACACGATCATGTATATTTACTGCTTGTTTGTTCTAAGGAATATCTGTTAGGCAAGATGGATTATCTTTTTTTTTTTTTTTTTTTTTTACGGCTGCAACAGTTAGGAAGAAGGGGGACTTGGTTGTCTGGTAGATGATCCAGGCCATATGTTTTCCTCTGCTGAGGATTCAAAAGAGGAGCCCTCCACAACCTCCTCTACTGCTAATAGAAAATGAATTCAGCAACCATTCAAAAAAGGAGAGAGGCCATGGAAATAGAAAGATGGTGATGCCGAATGGTCACCATAGCAAACCAAAAGCAGACTAACAGCTTCCAGTGTGATGTACAATTAGAATGGATACTGGGGCCTGTGAGTTTTTTCTAGCACTTGATTAATTAAAAAAAACAAGCATTTTAGGACTTTACCTACAGAGCTCATGCCACTGGACATGAGAAATGCACTGTCAAATTTTTTGTTTTGTTTTTTCCCCCTTGTGAATCGGTTTTACCTGCAAGCAAATGACTGCATTTTGTTAATATGAAGCACCTAATGGAAATAACATTCAGACTTATTCATTCATACAGTTACTCACTCATTCACAAATTGCCACTGAACATCCAGCTGCTTTAACAGAGGGGGCTGTTAGATGTCCAGTACCTCTTCATTGCTTCCATCATTAGGCTGCGCAAATACAGGTATTTTTTTGTCATTGCTAATTGTCTATATACCCATAGACAGAAAAAATAATATGTTCTCTGCTACATCAATATTAGAGCATATTTATCAGTGAGCCTGATGGAAATAAATGTGCAGCCCCCCTCAAAAAAAAATCTAAACACATGGCTAAAACCGGCTGTTATTCCCATGTAAGTTGATGAGTGCTTTGGGACTCAAACAGCAGTTAAATCTGATGCTGTTTATAGTTTTAAACACAGGATGTTGATTTTCCATCTGTGACTCAAACTCTCAGTGAAACATGAATATACTTCAGATTTATTTTTGCTCACAAAATTAGCGGTCGGGCGTTTTAATTGTGTAGAGTGGCTCTGTATTAGGTGCTCAGGAGAAGAATGCAACTTTTGACATTTTGCCTAAAGGAACAGGACCAGGCGAGGCCACTGTAACTCCTCAACAACTTCATAAAGGAGCTGTCACGGTGCCCGGTGGCCACAGTCATCCACCGGTGACAAACTGCTGATTATGGTAACCGACATTAATCACCGCCTGGAGGCGAGCAGAGCTGTAATGTTGTCTACCCTTAAACGCAGGCCTATTTTCCTCCAGCTGACCACCGGTGCATGAATGAAAAGACCTGCCCCCCCCCCCCCAACCCCCTAACCATGCGCACACGTACTGTGCAGCCGACAAGCACTTGAAACAAGGAGTCTGCAAACCACAACCACAGGATTATATGGGCTATACTCACATGAGCTGTGTCGGAAACTGCGATGCCAAAGACCCGTCCTGCCATAACAGGACCAGAAACACCCACGCTCGTACCCTGCAGGTATCCATTGTAAAAAAAAAAAAAAAAAAAAAAAAAAAAAAAAAAAAAAAAAAAAAAAGAACGTGGGGAGCTTCCCCACCCCCCTTCAACCCCAAATTTTCTCCCCCCCAACTCGAAAAAGCGTT
>JBBMJY010000021.1:12623079-12686145 GCA_037833715.1 Toxotes lorentzi
TCTCTCTCTCTCTCTCTCTCTCTCTCTCTATCTATCTATCTATCTATCTATCTATCTATCTATCTATCTATCTATCTGTTTTTCATAACAGGAAATTATTTGCACACAAACACAGAGCGCCTCCACTGACACAGCTTTTACCACACAGGCATGCATGTCCAACAGATACGCTGAAACACATCACACCCCCAGTTATCACTCACTGACAGTGACGCTGTCTGTCACACATAACTTTGACTGAGCATCACATAACAGCACATCAAGGGAGGAGCAGATCAGCTTAGATGACAGTTTGTCCTTGAATTCAGCAGTGCAGTGTGTAACCTCAGTTAACACACAGCGAATCCCTTTACTAGAAATAAATGAAGGTCAACAAGTTTAATTCACACATGAAAATGAATTTAATGTGAAACAATATCAGTGCTCTTTTATAGACTTGATTATTTGTTCTCAGCTCCTGGCTGCTGTTGAGTTATGCTCATATTGTACAGCATGAAAAAGCATGATTAGTTCAGGGAATATGTGAAGAGATTCTGTCTAGACTAAGGGCAGACACGTTCTTTGCCTTCATGTTCACAGCGTCCATTGCCTATATTTGCTTTTAAAGGATTAAATAATTATATCAATAACAAAAGTAACAACAAAAAGCCTGAAAAAAAAACAAAAAAACAAAACTTGCACACCCGCATATTCACACACAGACATTCACAGACTTACATAAAAATCATTAAACCAGACATATCTGAATTAATTTCTTACTTCAGTTATTTACACATTTGGTTATATATTGATTTAATTTTGTTTCTTATCTATTTTTAGTATTTAGTATTTTTGTTTTATTCTATTATGGTTAATAAGGTAGGATTCAAATATTTATTATATTTTTCCTATGTTGTCTCACCTTCCCTTGACACTTCTGTTCCTCTCATGGTTAGCTGACCGCTTTACTCTCATTGGCCGGTGAGTACAGAGTGAGCCTCCTGTTGACTTTTGAATCTCGTGGTGTTTCTGTGTTTCCTGGTTTGACTGGTTCAGTCTCACATTTGAGTCCCCCTTTGTTTTAGTTGGCAGGAATGGGAAAGTACCGGGTAGGGAGGGGAGTCTGTGTGCCATACATGTGTGCGTCTGTTTGTGTTTTTAAGGGTTCATTCGTATGGCACACGCATGCACACACACAGACAGACTGCAGCATCACAAAGTCCTCAGTGGCCAGGGAACAGAAGCCAGAGAAACTGCAGCTGCATGCTTAAATAGTTCTCACACTGGGCTAACTTATCTCAGCAAGGGGTGACAACATAATTCATAACTTCATTTTGAGGACATCACACTATGGAAACACGAATGGACATGGTTTAAATCATTTTAATATGGTATAAGACATGTGAGGGATTGCCATCCCAGCTTGGTTTCTAAACTGGGTTTGGAGATCTCCACACTGGGGGTCTGTAGAAACCAGATGCTTGGGACTGGCACATGCACGCTCCACATAGAAACAGAGGGGTCTGGGGCTCTAATTTTGGAGCTAGTGAAATCAATGTATTTCTTAATTTTGTTATAAATTATTACAATCTTAAAAAACTGAATGTGCCAGATTTATAAATGTTTAATTTTAGACTTAAAGACTGAATAAAATCATTTTTATTATAAGTAGGGTTTGATATACAATACCTCATTTATTTGCCATTTTCATATGCCTTGGATTTCGGTTAGTGACTAGATTTTTAAGATTGGTCTAACTTGGAGGAGGCTGAATTAAAATAAGATTATTGATGATATCAAATCATATCAAATCAATTTGTGGTCAGTGCAAAAAAAGTAAGACAAGGAGAGCAGAAGGCAAAGGTAAAATGTTAAGGAGGTGATCACAAAGCAGTTCAGATTTTTTTCAAACGATCTCAACGAAACTCGCATGCGCAGGAAAAAAAAGGAAGCATATCACAGGAAGTGTGTCATGGGTAGGGGCGGGATTTACTTGGTTGCAGGCGGGACTGTTGCACAGCAGCCTCGGCGGCAGCAATGGCTATCCCAGCATCCTCAAGGTGGGCCTGAGTGACGCTGCTCTTGCTTTGGCTTCGGGAAGGGCCATGGGAGCGCAGTTGCCCGTCAGAGGAAGACTTGGAGCTGCCTGGGCTGCTGTGTGACTTTTCCAAAGGCATCATCTGCATGTCTGGAGGGAGACGAAATTGAGGTTTACAACTGCTAAGGAGACAACAAAGACTGTAGATGAAAATAATACACACTCTGTTTAGTGTACTTAATATTTTCTGCTCCACTACAGCCCTGATTGTGCCATGTAGCGGCTGATAAGCACATTGAGTGTAATTATATCTGTCAAGAAATGATTAGCATTTTGGTTTCTAGGGTAACAGCCTCTATCTCTATGACAACTGAGTGACCACCTTATAAATGACAGTTTTTGTCGGAAATGGAAAAGCTGTCACGGGTAATAGTATCAGTGTCATGATTCAGAATAACAGGTCATATAGAATAAACTGATTCACGGAAATTATAGAAACTGAGGAAACAGATAGGTATGGTGGATTATTTTACCTTTGGCTGGATCAGGGAAGATTCCATGACTTCTGCTCTTGATTACAGAGTTTTTAGGTGAATCATGAGTCCCATCTCCCTGTCCTGGCGCTTGACCCTGTCCCATACCATGCCCAGGCCCCAGCCCAGGCCCCATCCCAGGCCCTGACATATGGCCCTGGCCTTGGCCGTGTCCCTGACCGTGACCCTGACCTGACCCAGACCCTGGTGGGCCTTGAGTAGCATGGTGGGCTCTGCTGTGCTCAATACTCTCACTCTGCTCCTTCAGAGGCAGCCAGCGAGGAGTGTTGTCCAGCAGGGCTGTGTTTGACAAGTCGATCAGCACCTGATATACAATTGACAGACATACACAGAGAAAGAAAAAAAATAAGATATAAGACATTAAATCCAGGCCCAGCACTCAGATACAACAGGTAGAAAAATATTCACTGATACAGGGGAATAAGGAGAAGAATTTGTGTGATAATATCTAAGAAAGAGGCTTCACAGTGAAGTGTATGGAAACAGTTGATTTGCTAAACAGTTGTAGTGCACACTGTGTTAAACACAAGATAAAAAGAACTGCTCATATACAGATTTATAGGCATCAAGCAAAGACTGAGAGAGGAGAGAGATGAGGCTAATGTTATTAAACTGTTTAAACAAAAAAAAACAGAGATACAACAGGATTCAAATTCCGACAGCACTCACTTCTCCGAGGAAGTCATTGGAGGAGGATCTGTCATAGTCCCACACTGTCACCTCCAGCGTCTTTTTCTTTAACTGGATGGAAAGAATGAAGAGGAGGAGAGAGGGGCACAGATCATGATGAGGAATCCTGTGTGAATATGTATGTGTGAGGGAGAGAAATGTGCGTGAGTTTGTGAGTGTGCCTGTGTTTGTGTTTATGTGGGTGGAAGAAGTGTGAAAGAAAACAGCTCAGGCACACTGTGTGTGCAGTGTATGAATGAATGCAATCGTGGGAGGGTCATTTTCTGTGATGAGCAAAGAAGCGAGGAGTTACATTTGATTTGCTTCATTCCAGTGTATGTACATGCATGTATGCACGTACCTGTCAATGTGTACAGTATGTGTGTATAGGAAGTGTGGGAAGAGAGGGAAGCATATATCTCGAGGGTCGGAGAGTGGGCGAATAAGGCAGTGTTTTTAAAGCCGGCAGTGAGACATGATTAACAGAAGACAGCCTCAGAGGAGCCGATGAATCCACTGCTTTCACAGAAGGCCTTTTTTCCTCTGACCACAAAAGCTACCGCATCTGCACTCATCCCTCACAGTTGTAATTACTGTCTGGGTGGTGTCTCTGTCACCAACAACACATGCTCTTAGCAAACACAGAGACCCAAGAATAAACACATGCACCCAAATACACAGGAACACTCGCACAGTGACATATGAGCACACGGGCACGTGATTACCAAGTTTCTATAACTCTTTTTGTTAAAATGACACACAGCTAGGCTTTCTTTGTTGAGAGCGCGTGAGAGCAGAAATGATGGTTGTTAAGTTGAATCTTGGGAGTGCTGAGAAGAGGTTGCACTGGGATACTCTGAACAGCCCTGGTGACAAGGGATGAGGGCAGAATCTTAATAAGAGTATAAGACATCCACTTTGTCCTGTGTGGCCCACGGCACATACAGTAACTGCAAGAGAACGACACAGAGAAATTGTGTGTGCATGTACGAGTGTGGGTGGATGGATGGGTGTGGGGGTGTTAATGTTATTCTGCACAGTACCTGCTCCAAATGAATGTTCTTGTAGATGACAGTCTGGTTCCATTCTGGGTTCATGGTCTTCTGTGCATATTTGGTCCTTCTCTTGTTATCAGCACTGATAAGTCAGGATATTCAGAATGATTGTCAGTAATAAATTAAAAATTATTTTCCCTGTCTGACCCCATGGCAAACATTCACCAAACTGTGATGTGTACTCAATAGATGTGGACTGAATAGATGTTTGTAAAATGGTCAGTGCCCTTTTGCGGAGACATCAGAAACACATTCAAATGTAAGTGTCTTTTTAATTATCTGTTGTTTTGACTAAGATACAAAAGCACAAATTACTTCAGAGATAGAGGCTGAGGAGAGTTAAAAGTGAGAGGCGTGGAGAGAAAAAACAATGACAGGAGTGTTCTTAAACACCATGAAATAGAGCAGATAATTGGACAGACAACAAAGGCCACAACAAAAGGATGGAAAACCACTTTGGAGACGTAATTTACAGAAAGAAAAACATAACACCAACTAAAAGCAAAGATCAGCACCACACTACCTTGCATTCTGGACAACCATGACTTGTCTGAGGGAGTCCAGAAGAGGAAGAGGAGGGCAGATATCACAAACAAGAAAAGCAAAAACACAAAAAACAGTCAGAGAAGCCCAGAGAGCTCAAAGAAAAGCCAATAGAGGATAGAGAGCTGAGGCAATCAATATTCTATGCAGGGTGTATCACTGTTTTTGTGCTGAAGACCAAAAATACCCTCACGATGATTTTAACTGGCTCGCGTGAATTTACAATTCACTCTTTTGAACTGTTGTTGTGATACTGTGGCTGTGCCCTTCACTGCTTATGTCAGACAAATACATTTCAAATGAAACTGCAGGTGAACAAAACTGCTCTCCTACAGAGCTTTCATTTCTAGCCTATACAGCATGGGTAGAGAGGGGTTATAATCTCATAAACAGGTCTGATGGGGTCATTATCTAAGAGCAGATACTGTTACAGAGCAGATAAAGGCTGTATCGATCCTTTCTCCTGCTATTCACAGGCTCTGGGGAAGACAGAGCAGCAGATAGGGATAAGAGGAGGAAGCCCAGGACGTAATACTAGGGGACAATACTGAAGCAATCCCTTCAGTCAGTATGTTTGTTGCATGTAGGCTGTCTGTGACAAGGTGATCTGCCACATTATAATGCATATATATAATATGTATACTGCGTGTAGCAGCATAGCAAAGGAACTCCTCTCACAGCTTTGTACAGTGTTGAAAACACCCATCCATTGATCAAATTACACTACAAATGACTGCCTCATATCATCATGTCCTGTCTCATTCTCTCATACAAACTCAAGTAGTTAGTAAGTTCCATACAGCACAGTCAATACAAAGTCAGAAAGAAATAGGGGGAGAGAAAACACGACAGACACAGAAGCTGAAAGGCAGACACAGACCAGACATCACCGAACACTCAAACACACGCAGAACTCACCCTCTCCCCGGTAAGAGGTAGACCTTGACAAAAGGGTCAGAGTAGCCGTCATTGTCCCTCTGGGCTAGGTTTCTAGCCTGCAGGACGTGGACGATCAGGTTTCCTAGGTTCCTGTCATAGTTGATCTGGAGCTGAGGGAAGAAGAGCGGAGTGGGGGCTGTGTGAGAAAGACCAAACTACTGGGCTTCATCTTTATTCTGTTGCAGTTCAAAATTGCTCCAGTGCTTTTTGAGAGTGTTCTTTAACCTGAATTTCTCCAGTGATGGGATGAGGCATCTTCACCACCTCTGCTGGCTGAAAAGCGAAAAGAATAAAAGGGGGAGGGGCACACGATGGTTATACATTAATTGTTTCATGATTAGTCAAAAAGGCACCTACAGGTCTGACAGACCTGACCCACAGAGAGAAGTTCATAACAGACTTCAGCCATTACCCTGGGACCGGGTTGCAGTAAACTGGGCTCTCTTGAAATATGTAATGGATTGTCAGCTGACAGATGAATGGGTTGTCCTTGCAGAGTAAAGATTTCTCACTGGATCTATGAGCCTCAGGAGAGATTTGACTACCTGTGCTGTGTAATTGACTGGAAAAGTCCTCCACCGAAGTTTGAGAAGGTTAATCAATTAGTTGAGGTACTTAAGGCATTAATAGAAAGATGTTTATTTCAATTTTCACTGTCTAATTCATAGTTTACATATTCATCACCACATGTGTTACATAACACATATTCTTATATTTTATCAATGTGACATGTCTTTCAAGAATCAAGCATTTAAAGCTTTGCTTACAATGAAGCACTTATGCATATATTAGAAATTTCATGTGGAAAAGACAACCACAGTCAGGGTCATGCACTCTTAACACACAGTTTTCTTGATCTATTATAACTGGTCTGTCACTCTCTGATGAACACAGTCACACCATTTGACCTTCACATGCAGCCTCCCCCTTTGTATTGTTGTGTGATATAGGACTAATGGGATCACAGCGACCAAGGTGCATGACGAGGTTCCACAAGGTTCCACAGGCTGTGGCTTAATACTGATCCATACTAATTTTTTTTTTTCAGGCTCGACATCTGACATATGAACCATTTGTAGACTAATTATATTTATTTCTTTCTCTTTTTCTGAGATGAGTCAGCCAAAAGCGTTTCAACATGTCAAATCCACTACCTTGTGTCGCTGTTTTTTGTTTATGGCAGGGGACGCAGGCTGGCCTGGGCTTGGCACACCACTAGAGGCAGCAGATCCAGTCCCCGAGTGGAGGAGGGCGGAGCGCTCCAGTGCAGAGAGGACCCCCAAACCACCAGGTCCAACCCCTGTCCCAGCCACACCAGGAGCCTGCTGCTGGGACACCTTCTGCAGTTCTGCAGCCAACTGCTTAGGATCCACACCAGGAGAACGCTGCCCACCTAGTAAGACAAACGTATGTAGTAATGCACATTGTGTTTATGTGAAATAGGTACACAGATGCATGCATGCATGCAGACATAACAACAGATCCTTGTACATACCAGCCTTAAGCTGGACATGGTGCTCCAGGGCTTGTGGGTGCTCAGGGTCAGACAGCATATTAAGGTCGCTGTTTGGATCCATACAGGAAATTTATGATGGAATATCAGCCAGTGTATCTTAGCAGTAATCAGTCATTGAGTGATATTTGTCAGATGAAGGGGTGTGGAACAAATAGAGGGGAATGGAGGGAGGAGAAGGTGTGCAGAGTCACCATATTGCGACTAAACATGTAGGAGTTTCAGTGGGATGGAGGGATAAATGATGACAGATGTAACTCACAGTCTCACACAGAGCTCCGCCTCTGCACATGGCTGGCCCATGATGCATTGCACTTCTTCATAAGTCTTGCCCGTCAGCGGGACTCCATTCCACTCCAACACCTGCATTCCTGTGATTTGATAAAGGCAAGCAGGCAGATTCAGAGACAAAAGGGTGTTATCAATTCCCAGACAACATGTTATAGCCTGTGGGTAAATGCGTTTCATCCCATCTCTAAACAAGAAACACGATTCAGTGTGGATAGTGCAGCCTACATGCTCACACAGCAGCAGTAACACTTCAATCTGTAGCACACCCAGTGGAAAACTTTAATTATTTAATTTTCAACTTTGTTTTTTTGTGTTCACTTTCATTTTGTATCATTACACACAAAGCACAGCACCCAGTATAATAATGATATAATACAAATAAAACCAGTGCACAGCAACGTCAAACGTCCACCCCAAGGCCAGAGCTGTATGAGGCCTCACTTACACAACTGAAACCTCGTCTTCAGATTAGACTTCTGCTTACGAAGCAACTCACCAGCTGCTGTGACAGTAAAGGCTTGAATTAATAACTCTATACCCTTCTGTATGAGCCAGTACACATTAAGATTATTCACTCTGTTCTCTGTATAATTCACCATATCCTCCCCTACTTTATTTCTCTTTGCACCTGAAGGCATGTTCCACTGCCAGTCTCCTTCAACATAAACATCACATTTGCATAGTAACAATTCAGCATACGCTAGAAAGTAAACAATACCAGCCTGACCACTCTTCCTATTCCTATAGTACAACTAATAATGTCATGAAAAAATCCATTCTAACCTTATCTGTGTTAGTATTTCAAAGCAAAACAAACAAACAAAAAAGGAATGAAATACATGAAACCAATGAAAAGTACATTTGCTGATTGCTGATTTGCGGTGGAGCTGATCCAGTTGAGGAGAGAAACTAGAACTAATTTTTTTTTCCCTAAAAATATCCTCAAACTGTGGTAATTGCCATTAATATTTCATCTCCTTCAAACAACAAACATTCATAGATCGATGATTTGTAAACCCTAATGACTTAAAATACTAACTGAATAGGGATTCTTGAAGGGTTGTAAAGCTTAATTGTTGTGTACATGTGTTGCCTGCTTTTGTGTATTTGTGTGTCTGTAATGATGCTAAATATAGCCTAATGACTAACACAGCCCAGTGCTGTGGAGGCTGAGTTGACAGGCTTTTTCTGTGTTTGAATGTGATGTCTCGGGGAATGAGACGTGAGGCCTCAGAAAGGATCTTTCTTACCATGTACAGTATCATACCAAGGAAAGTCAAATGAATGCACCTCCTACGCCTTTGAATTTGACCTGCATATCTGTTCTTTTGGAATGATGGAAATGTGTCACTGTTTTTCTTACTAAGCCAAACATTCTATTTCTTTTATTATTTTTTTTCCATTACAAACGAGAATGTTGTATTTCCTGGTAAAAATTAATATTATAATAATAGTAAAACTAAAAAATACAGGATGCCCACAGGGGCAGTAAACTCTGATTCACACCATCTCCCGTTCTTATTCTCCTCTTACCCTCTACAACCTTTCCTGTTTGTTCTGCCACACCGCCAGGGATAACCTTGGCAATGTAGGCTCCAATCTCGCCTCTGCTTCCCGGAATGTCCTTACCACCAACTACACGGATCCCAAGTCCATTCCCTGCCAGAAAAATAAACAGACCAAATCCTGATTAGCAAAACAGTGCTAGAAAATTACTGTGTGCATAATCCTTGATCCTATGATATATCTGTGTGCTCTGTGTTTGCTTTATACCTGACACACTGGTGTCCTTCAGGTCTCTCTTAAGCTTGATGCGAGTGTGAGGGAAGGCATAAGGGACCAGTTTCATCTGAGAGAGATTTTAAAGAAATTACACCATCAAGAAAATAGGTTACCTCACATAAAAAAATGGTTTACATAAAGTTTTCTTTTTTTTGTAAAGAAACAGCATGCTGTGAAGTTCAGTGTTGTTAGTTTGGATCTCACCTGTCTCCGGTCTGACATGTGTCCACCCTGCGGATGCCCTTCTCTTGGCTTGTCAAACCAGTCTGTGTCCTCTCTCCTCAGGTGGTAGGCTAGACAAGGAGAGGTAGTGTTTAAAAGCCATGTGCATGCAATCACACACCTTCTGCAGCTCTGATAGCTTGATAAATCTCTGCTTTAAACATGGTAATGACTGCTTGGGCAGAGATCAATCTCGCAATCATCCTTTTGAAACAGTTTCTAGTATGCGTCACAAAGTTTGTCACACATCCATCCCCGCTTGCTCAAATAGCTCAGGAAGATCTCTGATCTGTCCTGACTGGATAGGTGAAAGCACAGAAGTAAAAACTCTGTTCTGCCCTATCCATACCGTGTGTGAGATCAAATGATCGCTGCACAAACTGAATGAAGGATGAATACATTTCAAGGGCATTTTAAGTGTGGCATGCTTTTGATACCATGCAGTGAGTGTTCCCCGTCTGAGTGTGAGGGCTCTTTTTTGTCCACATTTTCATAGCTGCTGTACATGAAACACTGTTGTTGAAAGAAGCCCTCAGAAATGACATGTTATAATATTTTATAATTTCAGTCAAAACACTGTGGATTGGAGTTGTCCCATTGTATGTTTTTACTCCACTGATAATAGTAGTAGCAGTCATAATAATAAAATAAATTAAAATAAACTGAGGGGGGAAAGGTGAGAAATATCTGCTCTAATTCTAGTATCTAATTCTTTACCTTCCACTATAGCGCATGGCATAGGATCAAAAACCATGTAACTGTACAATGTAAACGTATTTATGAAATACTGTTAGTGCAGTGTGGTGTGAAACTTCCCATCACTCATCATACAGACATCTAATACCTTTTTAACAATGATATATAACGTCTGAAAGATACTGGATGTCTTGTGCCACATTTTACCATCGTTATTGCAAAGCTCAGAAAACTTTCAACTTTCAAACTGATCTAAAACCATCAAGTCAGGTTAGTGGGTAATGTTCTACATTAGAAATATGAGTCATCGCTTTGGTGTTCAATGCAATAGATTGTCACTAAGGATAGAATGTGCACAGGTCTGCCAAGTGTCTCTTTGTATTATCAGTGATCTAATTTCCCCAAGAGGATGCACCAGTAATGATGGAGAGAAATGGCCTGATGACCATTTATGCTGAAGGTAAATGTTGCCTGTTGCCCACGTCTCGGATTAGGAAGCACTTGTCAGTTCTTGTCAGCTTTAGAGTTGTCTGATCTAGAACCTGTAAACAGTGGCAGCATCGACCTTCAGAATTTGGATAATATGCCTTAACATACTGCATATGCATTGAAAAGCAGTTTAAAGATATTTTTGTTGTAACACTTATGCACGATCACACAATATATTTCTTTTTTTACAAAGGTGCATGAACATGAACACAGGAAATGGGTCTGATATGCTTGCAGAACCACTGATGTGCATTCATTCCAGAATGATGTATAACTCAAATCACTACAAGATATGACACATAAAAGTCATATCTAGTGCCATTAAGATGGGGTTCATTCCAGAATGGATCTGACATGTCAACAACTACAGATCTGCTAAATGACATGTATCGTATACTATTGAGATGTGGGTCATTCCAGAATGAGTCTGGTATGTTTACAAAATCAACCAGAGAAGTGGATCATTCAGAACCATGATGTGCGGCATGGAGGCATACAGTCTCTATGTAACTACATGGGAATTGAATGCTGTCTCACCTTCTATATTCCAGTTTGGGCCTCCAGCTGGGGTACAAAGTTATATATATATTTTTTAGAAATGCGTCAACATATGTTCATTAATCTAACAAGCTACAGGAACTGTGCTAAGTCTAGATTTGTACTGTGAGTATACTGCAGCACATGCACTGAAAGCAGTAAAGATAAGATGCATGCTCAATTACTCCAAGTCTGACAATAGTATCGTGTCAGACAGTTTACAAATTTAAGCAGAAACATTATAAAAAAACATATGAAATATATTTTAGGGGGGGAAAAAAGCCATCTATCAATTAATGTAAGATTGAGCCATAGTAGTACCATGAGAGTAAGGGTTGTTAACTAGTACTGTAAGATACTCTACCGTGTCTGATACTTTCATGAAAGATTCTGGCATCATCTCTGTTCAAAGCCAGCATGGACTCACTTAGCGCTGTAATCAAGGCAGATGGACACTTTTACGTGGGGTCAGGACAGATATCACCTACTCATCAAGAATCAAAATATAATGAGCCATCAAAAATGGTCCAGGAAAAAAGCTAAAGTTGCTGAACACATTTGTTACTGTTATGCACTATGATACTTGTCCTATAATCAATGTGGATTACATTAAAGCATCTTAAATGTACCCCTAATCAGGAAAGTGCTTTGCAAGGGCCATTGACCCCTATTATTAACATTGTATTTCTTGCAGTGACTAAGTTTACTTGTTTCTAGTAAATGAGAAACACACTGTGTCTAATTAAATCTTAAGAATAATGAACTAACTTTTAATATTTCAAATTGATATCTAGAGAAATGGATTTATCTAACCAAATGGAACACTACCAATCCCACACTTACAAAAATGGAGATAATACATGTCAGTATTTTCTGTCAATCACTAGGGGAAATGGACATCTCACGTAGCAATGAGACATCCACAGCAACAACCAACAAGCAGAAAACATTCACTTTATTAAGATGGAAATGGAAAACATGTATTGCACAACATGCAAGGATGCAAAACCAGATACAGATAGAAAATTAAAGATATATAGAAACAAAGACATACAATTAACACAACACAAATGAAACACAATAATATGATGCTGAATGTAAATTTTAACAGTACACATAACTGCAAGACAGTTCTTGAAAGAAAGCCATTGCACTGCAGTAAGGGTTGACGTGCAAATTGGATCACTCTTAAATTGGTAGATGTATCACTGACTTGCCAGGAGTTAGAGAGAAATAACTACACTGCACCTGAAGAACATTAAAGTACATCCAGACCCCATGATTCAGCAGTACTCCTTTAAACTTACTGCTGCTAGTTGTTCTCCAAAATAGCTGAAAGGGTGCCTTAGAAAAGTAAACATACATGTCTTTCAGAGGCACTGACCTAGTTCTCACAAAGATACTATTTTGCTCTGCAGTCTGGTGGGGGAGGGCTGGAAAAAAAGAAAGAGAGAATCTCTAGACACTCCTTGTCATACTTTCATGTAAAGGTCCCGTACTGCAGGTTTCTGCAGCTTCCAGATGATGCATATTCTATGTATGTATAGGTCATGTTTATGTGATTTCTGTTTATGAGGCACTGAACATATGAGAAAATGAATATTACATTGTTCTATTTTTTTTTTTGGTCTAACAATGACACATTACAAAATGTAGTCCTTTTGCAAAACACAAAGCTCACTGAAAAAAATACTAATCTCTCAATTGTAGCTGTATCTCCCTTTTAAAGATGAAAAATATAGTCTGCCATTCTAGCCCTGCCTGTAAGTTTCTGAAAAACCACTCCTATCTGCCACTGTATGGTACAACCAATCATAACATAAATATTTACACAAGAGTAAATTCTCAATAACTGTGTTATATCTGCCTTGCATTCACTTAATGTACCCAGTCTAGATACTCTGTTTAGGATAAAATATGTATTGCTGAGACTTACATTAAATTTTGGACTCTCATTGAGAGTAAGGCAGCTGTAATGTGGACAACATGTATGAATAAGTTCAAGCTCAGAGATTATGTGCATAGCAATTCTCTTGCCACTAAGTTTTAAGATTAAAGATGCTCATTTAACTGTGAAGGAGTAAAGCCATTGCAAAATAAAAAGACAAAGCATGCAGATGAAATCACAGAACAAACAAGGATAGAACTGATTAGTAGCATACATAAACTCAGGCCATGAGTGTTATGTATCGGTGAGTAAGATATTCAAAAGAAAGGAAATAGCATGCAAGCATTGTGACATTTACCATGACAAAGAGAAATATAGTAACGAAGAACCAAGTATTATATGGAGCACTGATGATTGAGAAGGAACCAGTTAATGCACAAAATCAGTACGACCACTCAGCATTAGCATGCACGACAAGCAGGTCCACACAGTCGAGTTGCTGCAACAGTCTGAGGCTCCATTTACCTTCGCTGTCAGACATGGCACCTTGCAAGTCATCCATGATGAATGCAATGTCTCGATCATAGCCACGTGTCCGAGATTCCTCCCTCATATGTTGCTGTACCTCTGGCAGGGAATGGCTAGACCCAAATTGGTCCCTGGAGTCAGCAGAGATGGGAGGGAGAGGTCCAGCTGAGGCTCTAGCCATGCCCATAGGCTGCCCCACTGGGCTCAGAGGGCTCTCTTCCTCAGAGTTCTGAGCCACAATGGGGATACGGCCCCGGCTTTGGCTGATAGGTAAACTAGTGGGCTTTGCTCTGGCCACCCCAGGGGCAAATGCTGCATCCAGGACCTCTCCCTCTGTTTTAAGTCTGAGTGAGGAGCTGGATAGGTCCCGTTTGATAGATAGATCCAAGCCATAGACAGAAGAGGGGCGGGAGGAGGGGCGTGATGAAGGTCGGGAACGAGTGCCACTTGGGTAGGTGCCATCATCCTGGGCAGTGGCCCTGATAGTGGATCCCAATCCAAGGGACTGCCCAAGATTAAGAGAACCAGCTAGGTTGGCCCCCAGGGAGGAGCCCAAATATTTTTGCTGCTCAGACAAGTTCTTTCTAAGCCCAAATGTAATCTCATCCTGAAGCAACCTGGCCCTCGCAGCCAGATTGGTCACGGAGGAGGCCCCAGATCCCATATAGCTGCCAAAGTCAGGCTCCAGGTCCCTACTCTCCTGAATAGGGGAAAATTTAGTGATGGCCTTAGGGTCTATTAGGGCCTTTTTGTTCTTCATCTGTTTCTGGTAAAGCACAGCTGCGGGCAGTTGCTTTGCAGCCTGCTTTTCAAGGGTAAGCCTGCCAATGCTATATTTTTCTCCTTTAGGAAAATGCCGAAAACTGCTATCACTCGGGAGATACTGGGGTAGGCCTAGACCTGCTAAGTGTTCTAGCCCCTCAGTTCCTCGCCTGAACTCCTGCTTGATCTGCTGCTTCAATAGTTTCAGCTCATAAGGCTCTTCCATAGTGTCATCTTCTCCTTTACCATAACCTTGAAGCCGAGATGAGCCTAGGAAATCTGCCACCTAAATGGGAAAAATAATATGCAACACATTTAGTGTTTCCTTAACAGTAATGTAAATCAAAGTCACACTATAACAAGTGTCTTTTATGTGTGTTACATGTACCTCCAAAATAAGAGATCAATGATTTACAGAAGTGACCAGATGAATCAGCTGTGTCTACATTTGGTTGTAATTCTGTTTCAGTAGGATGTGTAGCATCAGCCCAACAGCTAAAGATTTATTTTGCTGCATTCTAAACAGGCTTTAAAAATACATGTATACATTAAGTGATGAGGAGTATAGAATTGGGTGCAGGTGTATTTACCTCTGCTGTGCGCCTGACTTCTGCTGCCCTAAGTAGTCTGTCTGCCTTGGACAACTCCTTATCAGGCAGGTTGAATCCAGAACCCAAGCCAGTGTTGCCCAGCCCCGTTGTGGCTTTGGTGAGCTCCCCTATGTCCTCTATCAGTACGTAGTTCCGGGTATTGTGGTGATCAATATCAGCATAGAAGGAATCAGCAGAAATACTAGACATTGGACTGGAGGCCATGCTCCTCTCCTCTAGCCCTAGCCTTAAGTCCAAGTTGCCATATTTGCCCCCCATGTGAGCCACTCCATAGCCACTTTCTGTGGAAGTTGGTACAATAAGCAGAGGCTGGTTGCGTATCACTTCATAGTTGGTGGTGATCTTAGGCTCTAAATCAGACAGGGTCGTTTGTCGCTGCTTTCCCTGCTGCAAGAGCAGAGCATGTTGGTAGCTGCTGGGCTGAGCCTGGGCATGGGAGAGGGATAGAGTTGGGTAAGGAGACACCTGTTGGTGGTAAAGGGACTGCTGCTGATACAGGTTCTGTTGGGTATAGTGGCTGGTGGTTTGGGTCTGGGGGACATACTGGGCATAGTGAGAGTAGGGACTAGTTAGTGTGTTGTACTGGGAATCAGCTTCTGTCTGTGGGGGGATGAACTGGTCAAACTCTGATTGGGGAGCCGTCCGTGGCCTCTCCAGGCCATCACCCCTAGCCTCTCTGATGTTGCTAACCTCACTGTCTGACATATAATCTCTTTCCTCTGCCACCCCCTGGAGATAGGCCCTCTCTCTCTTCTCTCTCTCCTTCAGCAAGGCCTCCTTACGGCGATTGATACCCATCTCCAAGTACCTATAGTGATAGGAAAAAAGGTAGATATTGTTTTATAATTTAAGCACTAACAATTATATTAACATTACAACCAAAGAGGCAAATGATGTTCCAGGTTCTCACACATTAGTACCTTTCACTATGTGTGAGTGTGGAGAGGTCTCACTGAGTGATGTCAAGGCAGCCTTTTAGCCCATAAGCTATCAAGGTAAGAGGGGAATCATGCAGATGAATTAGGAATAATGATTGCATGAGAGGGACGAATGCAGTGATATTGGTTGTAATTGCTATTGCTATTTACAGCATATTAACTGGTTACTAACATTGCTTGTTAATGAATAACTGTCACAGTGTCTGAACAAAAATGTAAGCCTCTATTTTAAAGTGTGTTGAAGTCAAATCTGTATCATCTCACCGTAGCTTGGCGTCAATCTCCTTTTCCTCTTCATCTAGCTCAGCTTGTTTCTTGCGAAGTTTAGAAGATTCTCTTTCCACCAGATCAAGCTCCTTGTCGATGTCCTGCAGGATCTTTGCCCGAGCCATTGTTGTACTGCGGGCAAGACGGCGACGAGCAGAGTTGGTGCTGTAGCCTGACCGTCCTGTCAGAGAATCATCCTCAGGAGGGGGGTCTGGTAGTGTTCGTTTTACCTTCTTCCCTGTGCCAGAGGGAGAGCCTCGGCCCTAGAATGCAAAAACAAATCATAAATTTGTCCATTATTGAATGATAATTTAAACACTTCAGAATGAATTTAAATTGCAATGCACTGTGCATCATTGGATACTTCATTATCATGTTTTGTATTTAAAGCATTATCATCATTCTGAAACAATCAGCACAGTAATTATCATTATCAATAATGATAAGACATTTCTTATTTTTCCATTTATGTTATGCGACTTACAGAATAGCTGTCTGCATAGTATCCACCCATCCTGTCTTCTGTGGTAGGACTAAGGGATTTTGGATCAGATAGAGACTTCTGACCAGCCTTTAATATCCGAGGGCCAGAGGAAAATCTGGTTGGGTCAGCAGTCAGCATTCTCTGCCCTCCAACTGACTTTTCTGGGGACAGTGGGGAGACTGGAGTATAGAAGACTTTAGTCTTAGAGGGGGCATCTGCCGTTAGGTGTGTGCTGTAGCCCACCTCAACAGGTGTGTGCCTTCTATCTGAATCTGTTTGACAACTCAGACTGCCACCTCTCTGAGAGTTCTCTGGAGCTGAGATATGTTTGATGATTTCCACCTTAGTGTCCATCTGGACATTGGGTCGTTTGATAGTTCCAGAGTGGTCAGTCTGGACAGATATCTCCGCTACTGTCTGGATAGCAATACTAGACACCTTGGAGCTATGTTTCCCATCACTGCTATGTTTTCGAGAGCGTCGTCGAGCTTTGGTAGGTGCATCCCATTCATCTTGGTCCTCATCATCAGTCTGAGCTGAGCTATCAACATTTCTCTTATTCTTCTTCCTCCTTCCTACATGCTGCTTCTCTGCTGAGTCTTCATCATCTGTCTGCACTCCACTATCAATTATTTTTTTTCCTGTGTCCTGATCAGCTTGAAGCTTCTTTACTAAACTAAGTTGGTCCTGACTTTCCTCTAACTGTGGCCCAATAGATGGAGTTGTAGACTCATCCTTGACAGGCCAGTACTGGCCACTGTCCCCTACCCCTGCATATTTAGCATCTAGGAGGTGTCCTGTGGTACCAGTGGTACCATAGTGCTCATCTAGCTGGCGCTGAAGTTGCAGTTGAAGTTGTTGGATTTGCTGGAGCTGCTCTTTCTGTTGGGCGTAGGTCTCCTGCTGTGCCACCATGTGAGCATGGTGCTCCTCTTCTTGCTGCAGGAGAAGCTGCTGTTTAAGAGCCTGAAGCTCCTCAAGCTCTCTCTGGACCATAAGTTGCTCCTGTTCACGGTAACGCTGGATCTCCTGCCTCTCCCACTCCAGCTCCTCAGCAAGACATAGCTGCTTAAGCTTCTCTAGCTCTAGAAACTCCCTCTCCATCTGATACTGGGCCATCTTGGTGTTGTCCAAGCCAGGGAATATTGGAGAAGAAGCCAAGGCATCGAGAGAGGCAGCAATTGCTTCCAGGGTGGTGTCTGAGTACATGTCTGGATAGCCTGTTATGATGTCAGCCAAAGCTGTGGGTAGAAGCTCCTTAGGTAGCCCTGTGTCAAAATGAATAAGCTGTCCTGGGTCTGTAGTGGGAATGAAGCCATATGGATGTGGCAATGACTGGTTCTGGACTGTTGATGTAGGTGTTAAGGTGGTGCTAAAGATGGAGCCTGGTTGAGTTGTAATTGCATATGTAGATGGAACTGGAGCAGCAACAGAGGAGTAAACTATTCCATCTGAGGTTCTTAGAACACTATTTACACCAAATCCAGCTGCAGAGACCTGGGAGTATGGAGCAGTAGTCATCCCAGGGTAGACTCCAGTAGCTTTGCTAGTGTAGTCTAGAGGTTTACCTGCCATAATAAGTTCAGAGATATAAATTTTACTCTTATCAAATACATTTTTGTTTCAGAAAAAAATACTGCACTGTATATAAGTTGAAGGTCATGCAACTTTAAAAGAGTCCCATTGCACATGCATATCTGTAGTCATTTTGGCTAGCAAGATGCAAAACCAAAATACTGAGGGAGCACACGCAGGCACACACATGCATCTGTATCAAGACAAAAGAAAAAAACAAAACAAAAACAAGCAGGTGTTAATATTTAATGAAAACAGGCATATTAAATTGCAAAGTAAATCAAACAGCTAAGGAAAGCATGAATTTAAGGGGAAAACAACCACATGTATCTTCAGTAAGCGAAGTACTGAACTGTAACAATACAAGAATAAAGGCACTTTGTAAATAAAAGTTTTAATGCAAGCCCAAAAAGCAAATAAAGTGAAGAGCAGTGAAAAACCTGCAAACATACAGAAATACTCCCATACTCACCAGCAGAAAGTTTGGCTGCAGTGAGGTCTATAGCGCCATCTGTAGATCCACTGAGATAGTCATAGTCATTCTTTGGATCATAGGAGGAAAGTCCAGCCTCTGTCAGGTTGGTCTCAGATATTGATGCTTTTATACCATTCATTCCTTTGATACCGTAAATTCCAGCATTATCATATTGGTAGTGGTCATCTCTGTAGCCAAAACGGTTGTCGGGCTGGGTTGTAACAGGGGGCTGTGTTCTACAGCTTCCTGTAAATGGTAGCTTGTAAATTACATCACAGCATACACTCCTCCTTCCAGCCGTAAGGTCGACTGGAGTCCCATCATCCTCTACAACAGTGGTCACCACTCCTGGGCTTGTGCCAGACAAAGCTACCATAGCTCTCACTGGTCTGTAATTTGACAAATCCATGGCCCCTGTGGGTTCCAGGGAAAGGACAGGACCTCCATTGCTGATAGCAACTGGGGCTGAAGTCATTGGTTGTTTTACTCCTGAGGGAATGAGAGCTCCAAAGGAAAGATTAATGGGTATGTCTTGAGCTGTGGATGCTACACTGACTATGGGCTTAGAGTTCACAGGTCTGTAAACAATCTGTGCTAGTGGTTCAAATGGTTTGCATGTGGTGAGAGGCAGAGGTAATGATGTAACAGGGCCCTGCAAATCAAGCGGTTTCTCTGCTGGAATGTTGTTGTATGAGGCAATGGTGGCTGTGCATGTGACTATTGTGATGCTGTCAGTGACAACAGACAGTGTGGTTGCAGGAGTGATTTCTGCACTAAGATTTACTATCTCAGGCTGCACTGCTGTGATTTGCCGCCCACTAGAGTCACTTGAAAAAGATTGTCGACATGACTCAGGTGGTGTCAGGTCCATGCCTTGTTCAGTCATCCTTACACCAACCTTCATAGTACGTAAATCAATAACATCACCAGGGTATATTATCTTCCCATTCTGTTTTGGCAGAGGTTGGACTTTTGCTACATCTGGTTGTATAGTGATTGCTACACTGGGTGCAGGGACCTGTGGAAGTCTTTCATGGACAACAGAAACGGTGGTCCTCTGGACCTCAGTGGTGACCACCTGAGTGACCAGGCTAGGCAGGCTTTCAGGGGGTTGACCTGAGGTGGAAATTGAAGAGGAATACATGTGACTCATACTGGAGACCACCTTTTCTGGTCCCCGAATCTCTTGGCTCTCAATAGACTGTTGCTGAATTTTAGTGATGGTGACTGGAGCAACAGACATACCCTGTGGAATGTCCTGTGCAGTGGGCATTGAGGTCCTCCTGGTATATGCCTCAGTGGTTATTATCTCCAGAGGCTGATCATATTCCGATGAATAAGTTAACATCTGTGTTGGTTGTTCTGCTGAAGGAATAGATCCTCTCCTGTATGGAACCTGAACACCATAACCATCAATAGGAAGATCTTTTTCAGCTGGCATGTTTACTACCTGTGCCAATGGTAATGGTTGCTGCATGGTTATGGATTCTCTCCTGGTGGCAGCAAAGGTGTCAGTTGTAACCACTTGTGTTGGAGTTTCATACTCTATGGGATAGGTAAATATCTCATTTGTTGTGTATGCTGGCTGCACTATGGATGATATAGATGTCCTCCTCCTACTTGTGGTTTCCTCTGTTGTAATAACTCCAACTGGCATCCCAGCCACTCCCTGAGGCTGCATATCTGATGATGGTACTGAAGCTCTGCTTACATCGATATTCCTTGTTATAATCTCTGTGGGTGTCTTGCGTTCAGGCTGCAATGCTATGACCTCAACCGGTGGCGCTGTATGTGAAATGACTGAAGATGTAATTGCTCCATAAACCTGTGGTATATAAGTAACAGGAGGTACTTCTGGCCACACAGCCATTTGTTGAGCTTCTGTCACAAGAGGTGACCATGTTACTTCAGCAACTGTAGGAGTTACCATCTTATCAACTGCAGTTAGTGGCACCAACTTAGCTAATTCAGGTGTTGGGGTAACTTCAGGTGCTACAGGTAGAGCATGTGGTACTGGAGATGCTGTTGTTGGTATTGTAACAGCAGTGTCAGCTGTAATAACCTCAGGAGGTAATTCAGAGTTTTTAGGGAGGGTTATCATTTCGGCTACAAGATGTGGTTCAGTGTGAGTATCTGTTGGCAATTTGTGCTCTGTAGAGAGAGTCACTGCTTCAACTAGCATGCGCTGCTCTTCAACAGGAATTTGCTGACTCACTCCTGGTATCAGTGTTCTTACAACTGCCTCTGTGACAATGACGTCAGTAGGCATATCCTGTTCTTTTTTTGGAGTTTCAACTTGTGGATAAAGAACAGGTGAGGGGACTCCAGTTGGTCTGTCTTGGAGAACTGGTGCATCTGAAGGTACTACAGGCTGCAGTGGTACAACAACAACTTCTGCCAGTGACTGTGGCTGAATGGGTACAGATGGGATTGGAGTAACTAGTCCTTCAGTTGAAATCTCTGGTGGAACTGCTTTGATCTCTGTTATATTTGGACGATGTGCAACAGATGGTATAGACTGTGCTCTAGCTGTGGCGACTTCAGATACTGTTGTAGGTAGTGGCGGCGGTTGAGTAATAGATTGTTGTTGTAGCACATATGGCTTCTTAATTGGAGGAGGTACACTGTGTACCTGTATGGATGTGTCCTGACCTGATGACACTGTGATCACATCAGCCACAGATGGTGGTGGTTGCACTACAGAAGGCACAGAGTCTCTCCTGATTTGCACTTGAGCAGCCACTACCTCAGATGGTGTGACTTGCTCTACTGCCACAGTTGGAGGTACAGGTATTGGAGGTGGATGCCTTACAGTGGGGACAGAGGCCCTCCTCACTGTAGCCTGTGCTGAGAATGTCTCAGTAGGTGTTTTCTGCTCTGAAGGTGTGGTCCGTACCCCTGATACTTTTGTAGATGGGATGGACCCTCGTCTTACTGGTGCCTGGACTGTTATACCCTCTGTTGGTGAGCCGGGTTCAGATGGAAGAGTTATCACCACATAGGTTTGCAAACATTTGGCATGTCTGGGAGACAAAGGTGACTTAGGTGATGTTGCACCCAACTTAGACTCCACAGGGCGTGTCAGGCTAAGTGACAGAGCATTTGGAGGTTCTTTGGTCCTGGGTAGTGTCGCAGCTTTAGGGGCCACAGGAGGAGGAGGTGGCTTGACACTCTCTCCTGGCTTGTGACTGAAAACCAGTCCACTTGGAATTGATATAGGCTTAGGTGGTATGGGTGGAGGAGGCTTGGTGGTTTGACTAGGGCCAGTTGTAACAGAAACTTGAGCTATTGTTTCTGTAGCAGTTGTTACTGCAGTGGGAACTGGTGGCTTTGGATAAACAGTTGGCTTGGGTAATGTAGTAGGAGGCGGTGGAGGTGTATATGCTAGAGGTATTTCGACTGTGTCTACAGCTTTTGTCCCTGCCATAGGTTTAGGTGGAAGTGGTGGAGCTGAAGCTACAGCCACTGCTGATACCTTAGTGGATTGTAACGCTGTATCTGCTCCGGGTATATCTGAAGCAAGGTGTGTGGCTATATGAGTACTTTGTGGCAGTGAAGCAGTGGAAGCTATTGGCCCTGTGGTAGCTATATCTTGTGGGGTTCGTCCAAGCAAAGATATGTTTTCCCCACTGGGCACTATGATGACTACATGTCCTTGTCTGGTTGGTGTCACTATATGAGGTACAGCCACACTATCTGGTGTGTCTTCCATTCTTGGCTGTATATCCACAACTACAGACTGCATTGGCTGGCCAGCTACTGTGGTTCCCATAGGTATGGTAGTGGTCATAGTAGGAGTGACATGCTGAACTGTCCTTACAAGTGGCAGCTCTGTGTTAGGCTCAGGTAATGACACTGAAGTAGACCGAGGGGGAGGAGGAGGTGGGACCTTCTTTTTGATTATAGTAGTTGATGCTGGGGCTGGTGCAAGCACCTGGGCTGTTTGAGCCTGAGCTGGGACTACCACTGGGCTCACTGATGGGACGGCTGATTGAACAGGGACTGAGTGTACCACTTTGGCTTGGGCTTGAGCTGGGCTTGTTACAAGTGCTGAGACTGGAAGTGGGGTTTGTGCAGAGATTGGAGATGTAGTTGAAACCAGGTCTGGCATTTGCACAATGACTGGCCCATGGCATGACTGGGCCACAGTGACAGAAGCAGAAACCACATGAGCTGAAGCTGGAGCAGAAACTGCAACCGGTGTGGCTGTAACTAGGGATGTAGGTTGAGCTGAGACAACAGCAGGCGCTGGACTTGGTGCTGAAACCTGTATAAAAGCTGGAGACTCAGTAGACACCTGAGAGGGAGATGAAACCAAGTCTGGCATTTGGACCACAACAGGCACAGCAGACATCTCTACTAGGGTTTGAGTTGGGGATTCAGCTCTAGAAGGCTTCACTTGAGCTACTGCAGTTGTTTGGGCTTTGGATGGATCAGAAACCACATCTGGTATTGTAACTATAACTGTGGTTGGAGTGGGACGAGAGACTAAGCCTGCACTAGACCATACTGTTGCAACTGTGGCAAGTGATGGTGGCGACACCTCTGGGGGTGATAGGGTTACAAATGAAGCTGGAGGTGTTGGTGTAGACAGTGGAGTTGAATCTGATGAAAGAGGTGTTTGAGCCTGGATTGAGGATGTAGATGTAGCATTAGAAGCCAAACTGGAATCTGGAGTGGCCGGTGAAGTTGGAGGTGACAATGGTGATACAGGGGAAGGTGTAGTGGTGAGTTCTGGGGCTGATATTGGAGTTGGAATAGGTTTTGGCTCTGGAATTTCACAGACCACACAGATGGGCTCAATCTCAGTGGTGTCAGACAAAGGCGGACTTATGGATGGATCTTCTTTAGTCTCAGATTCATCACTGGGGGTAATGTCAGAGGAAATACCAACACCATACTCATCTGCAAGACTGTCATCCTCTTCCTCCCCGGATGAACACTGGGTAATTTTGAGATCTGGTATGGGGAACAGTGCTTTTCTGAGTGCAGGATCTTGAGGAACCATAGGTCTAACAAAACTTATAGATCCACTTGGAGTGCTGGGCACAACAGTCACCTCAGGGCGCTTAGGGGGTTCAGAGGGACGTGGTGGAGCTGGCCGTTTCTTTTTCTTTACTGGTACTTCACTGGAGATATCAGTGTCTGTAAGAGGCATATTAATTTGCCCAGTGGGCAATGTCTCTTCTGTGGGTATAGTAACCACACAGGTCTCAGCAACTGCTGGAGGCCCAGTGTCTGAAGCCCCTGGTGAGGAAGATACCATGGCAGTCTGGGCCTGCTGAAACTCTTGCTCTATCATCATCAGTTCTCTCTTTTTCTGCATCATCTCCTCATAAACCTCCTCTGGTGACCTGAGTTTTTTGTAAGATTCAGAGCCAGTATCCTGCTTGGGTTCCTCCTCTTGAGGTTCATTCATCTTAATTTCAGGCTCCTCAACTAAGGATTCATAAAGATAGTCCTCGATTGCCATTCCTCCATAGAGAGGTTCAATATCAGGAGGACTCTCCCCTGGAATAGCTTTTGTCTTCTGAATAATTTCCTCATATGCTTCTTCGGCACTCTTCAATGATTTTATCACAGTATCCTTCTCTTTAAATGGATCAGTAGGAGTGTATGGTATCACTGTTGGTGAAGGCTTACGTCCTCTCTGTACAGCTCGCCTAGCCTCTGGTTCTGATTCTATACTGGCAGAGTACTCAGAGCCAGATGTTCTATTGCTTTCATCCATTACAGTAACCTCTCTTAGATCCTCTGTGGAGGAAGCATCTTCAGCTGGAGATAGTGATTGGCCAAGATCCCTAAGTTCATCTTTCCTAGACTTCTCTTCCTCCCTCATCTTCTCTTCCTCAGAGGAGTCTTCAATAGTTGGGAGAGGCTGGGTTGGCTGCCTGTGCTTACCTTTGCGATGCTGTTTGTCCCCACTGACTTTCCTGTGACTGGGGCTGCTATCACTGTCCTCCTCCAGAGATGAGGCTGATGTAGGTGAAGATCCTGGAGTGAAGCTAGATGCCTGAACACTAGATGATCCCTTAGACAGGGATTCTGTGATGCTCTCGACTTCTTCATCAGTGCTTTGTCTCTGTCTTGTGACTGGAATGGCTTTTCTGAAAGTAGTGCTGGGCATTGTTTCAGGAACATCTTTAGTAGTTGCAGTGTCAGTTTTTGGGAGGTCTGTTTTCCTGGCTGCGCTGTCTTCATTATCTGTGCTACCTTTTCTAGACAGTGATTTGGCTGTCACCAAAGCATTATCAAGCTCAGCCTCCTTGACAGCTTCCTCGTTTGCCAAATTCTTTTCTTTCTCATCTTCTGAAAGAGACATTTCTTCATCACCCATACCCATTATCTGCTTGCGGATGAACTCTTCATCCTCAACAGAGGAGTCAGCACTTTCAGTTTTGATGTCCTCACTGCTGGATGACATATTTGTCACCTCCAGCCTTCTCCTCTGGACTTTAGGTGAGGGTGACGGTGTGAGCTCACTTTCACTGCTCTCATTCATTGCTTGGAAACTTAGGCGCCTTCTCTCAGCTTTGACATCCTCCTTTACTGGTATGGATGGTTCTGTACTTATATCATCTTTCTTTGTATCACTAGCCACCAGTTCATCCTTTAATTCCTGTGATATAGGTAAAATCTGAGGTTGATCTTCCTCTTCTTTGGATTTAGGCTTAGTAGCTGGCATAGGGAAAACCTGCTCAGTAGGTAGGGAAACCCTTCTTTCTTTCATTGGCTCTGTTTTGATCTCATCTTGGTCCTAAAAATGGGGAGGAAAAAAAACAGATAACAGTAAATACAGTAAATACACTTTCTCGCCGCAAGAACCAGACTTTCTGGCACTAACAATACTACACATCTTGTTTTTACTCGCAACTATAGCATGTTACTAAGAACAATTCTGAAAATGATGTGATGGAGTCAGAATATACATCATTCATCTAAGTCTTATTAATATAAAGAAACAGTGGTTACCATATGGCGGAAGACACATTTAAGATAAACTGAATGTACTGAGCCATTGAAACAGTCAGAAATATTCCATCACTAGTTTTAGGTGTTACCACACTAATGTCATGATAATGTGAAAAATGGAGGACAAAGTAACTAACAAATGATGAATAAACGAAAGTGACTAACAAAAATCTGAAATTCAATGAATTGTGATAGTTGATTAAAATACATCATAACTTTAAATTCTTCACATTTGCATTTGATGAAGCACTCAATGCCATTTATTTCACCAGCAGTCTTCCATACTGTTAACACAGACGTGACATAGACTACACTTAATTTTGTAGCCAAACATCAATGTCAAAACAGCTAGGAATTAGATGCCTACATGTTTCAAAATCAACACTCATATTTAATTCGATCAGTTTTGATTTTATCATGTAAAAAGTGAATATTTGTCAATACAATAATTATTTTTTTATAAAGAGGACCCATTCTTACTTTTATGATGATGTTCTTTGTAGAAACTGGTTGTGTCTCTGGAGCTGAGGTGACGTCAGTAATCTTGTCAACTGACTTATCAGCCACTTCCTTGTTTGTTTCTATCACTGGTTCTACTCCTAATACCAACTGTGTCTCTTGTGTCTTAGGTTCCACCTCAGCTTGTGGTAAAGATTTTGTTAGTTCTGTCAGTTTGATATGATCATCAGGCTGTAGTTCCTTAATAATTGTCTCTGGAGCAGACAATTCTGGCTTTGATTCAGTCCCTGGAACAACTCCAGCCAGAGCATCCTCTGCAGCAACAGGTGAGGGTGGCACAACTATAGCCTCCGTCAATGGGAAAGAGGAGGCTGCAGCTACATCTGCTTCAAGTTTGACTTTTGGAAGCTCAGGTTTAGACTCCTCAGCTATGGGACTTCCTGTCACACTGAGCTCCATTTTCACCACCTCTTTTCTGGTTTCCACTGTTACAGTTTTGGGAACATCTTTGTTTGGGATTTCAGCCTTTGGTGGTACGACTGACGTTTGCACAGGGGATGTAGGGGGTATAGTGGGTTCTACTGTGGCTGCTGCTTGGAGTTGTTTTTCTTCTGTAACAGATAAAACCTTTGCTGTTGTGGGCATAGGTGTGGTCTCGAGCTTGACTTGTGTGGAAGCTGCTGTATGCTTGGTTTCCATCTTGACAGATGAAGGCTCCATCTTTGGGGTTGGAACGGTTGGCACTGCTTTGATGGGGGCAGGTGTGGGTTGTGATTTTGTGGTTGCAGGTGCAGGCTCTGCCTTTGTTGGGGCAGTTTCGGGCTCTGCCTTTTTGGTTGCAGGTGCTGCCTTGGTTTCTGGCTTGCCAGGTACAGGTGAAGGCAGGGGCATTTTTCCTGAGTCTCCCAGCTGTCCCAGCAAAGCCCTTTGAGTCTGGCAGTTCAGACACAGCCATTCCTTCTGTAATTAAACAAATAAACACACCAAATGATTAGGAAACACTATACCGAGATTAACACAAAACATCTTCCAGGTCAATTTAGCTATTTTTGACCTTTTGACATCTTTCAACTTACAGCAAATGTGACCAGACTGATTATGGGCCATATTGGAGGAATTTATTTGCTGTGCAAGATAGCTGAAGCATTGCGTTAGCATTGCAGAGCACTCAAGTCACACTTGCATTAGCATCAGCATGGCTTATTCATCAGATCCTTGGCAACCAGCTAACTAGTAACATATAAGCATAGTCATACGGGTGAACAGCACAACAGACTGGCTTTTGTATCCTGCTACTTTTCACTCTTACTAAGCTGATTTACTCATGACAGTTATTTTTTGTTTGTTTGTCATTTTGTCATTTTGTGCTGCAGCTCCCTCCACCACTAAAACAACGTCGTCTACATATGCTAGGTTTTGTTTGGTATTGTTGACTTAACTATAATGTTATGTGGTATGTGTTTGTTAAGCATAGATTTGTTCTCCCAGCAGAAGTTTTGTTGCTACTTGGATTAACTTGCCAAATCCAACAGTAATATGCATTTGGAATAAATGGAAATATCCTTGATGTAAGCTCTAAAAAAATAAATAAATAATGCAAGTACATATGCTAGTTAGTTTGTACTGTTGTAATCCTCCACATGCAATTGTATGGAATTTGTTGGTTCGTTTTTAATTGAAATACATAAAACCAATAGTTTTTACAAATACTACATGTCTAGAATTAGTATTAAATTAGTATTAAAATGCTTGTTATTGAATTAGTGAATGAGAGCAGGCTCCAATTATGTGGGGCTGCATTCTGGTCTCAGACTCTAACGTGGAAGTTGAAATGATATGCAGGTGAAATATTAGTTCAACAAGACACTATCTACATAATATCATATGTGCCAAAGCAACAAGGTTTTGCCATACACTGCTGTGGATAATAACTCGTAGTTTTCCCATTTTCAGCTACTAAAGACATGTTTGACCTGCTATAGATGTAAACAATACAACAGTCTCTTATGCTGAGTAATACCATAGCATTCAAAGAAATATAAATTCAGTCCTCACCACACGCTATCATCGCTGGACAATTCAAACAACCCAAGCATTTACACAGGAATATAACCTTAAATGACATTTTCAATAGAAGCTTGCAGTCCCTAATGTCATCATGCTCTCTGCTATTGCACTAGAACTTATGACACTTGTAAGATAGCAATAAAAATGCTTACCTTGCAAAAGGGCAAATCACATTTTACAAGCACTACTGTTACTTTAAAATTGTAATCCTCTGAAGACACATTTCTTATCACATCTAAGCTCCATTAATGAACAGTTAAGGAGGAAAGGAAAAGCATAAGCTCTCAACAGATAGAGCAGTGGGTCTGTAGCAGCCTAGCAGCAGACCAAATCACAGCAATGCGCCTGCCTCTGCAGAGCCAGGGAGAGCAGTTCAGATACACAGGACAGAGGAGGAGATTACACCACACACATATCCTGTATGTGAAACACCATTAAGTTTTAATTGCTTTATTCATGAGATAAAGTATTATAACCTATACACCTTTAATACATCTTTATCATGTAACCACCGTGGACACGTGTGCACTAATGTTGATGCATTTTATAAACATGAGAAGAATCTGGATGTGCCTCCAAACACACACATTGTCTTGGAGATTAGCACATGTTCACGATGCAGTGACGTAAATGAATAACATGAAGTTCATGGGCTCATGTGCTGAGTTGAGCTTTAGTAAGTGATGTAATCTGCCCTCTGTCATACCCTGGCTTAGGCCTGCTCTTCCAATCCAGCTGTGCTGGACGTTTCATCTTTGGTCCCATAGTCAAGCCTGAAATATATCCCACTGCTAAGACCTGGTGTGATCATAGTCCTAAACAGAAAGACAAGGCTATAGGGAACATTTAAATAAATATTCTGGAAACATTTATTTAATAGAAATATTTTTATTTTATTTTTTGTCCTGTAAGTTCTATTATTATTATTGCCTCAAACTTCCCGCTGTGCAGTTGCTTTACAGGAATCAGATATTTGGGAATAAAAGTGTGTTAGCATAAATCTAAGGCAAAGAGAGCGAAAATATTTAATGCTCATATCCTACCCTGAGACTTTGGACAGCAGCAACACTGCAAGAAAAGCATGATTAGCTGCATTGCTGTAAAATGCTGAGACTGAGAAATATTCATGGCCAGTAGAGTTATAGCAAATAAGAATGTATTAAATGTACACTCTTAAGTCATAATTAATGCAAAACATAGCTTGAATTAGGAGAAAACTGATACTTATGCATCCAGTTTAATTGATACTGAGATGATTTGGTTCAGTCAATTGTGGTTCAGACAGGAATATGATAATCCTGTTTGTCCCTACAGTAACAAACAAAGCCTCATCAGCATAGTGCATGATGCTGATAATCGTGTAAACCAATAAATCATTTAAACCTCAGTCTCATGTGATTTGATGAAAGCTCAGCCTCACTGATGTTTACCTTCGAAGTTACTAAGTTATATGGCTTCACATAAAAGCTAAATCTTAAAGAGGGTAATTTATTTTTCTTTGAAAAAACTTTAAACTTTGCTGTTCATTGCACCTTGCTCATCTAGAACACAGAAGCTCATAACTCAGTGCTTCTTAAGAGCTCATTATTAAGTCCCAGTATTCTGTCTCAAACATCTGTCAAAGCTATAATTCCCACACGTGCCTTCATTTCGCCCTCTCTGCCTCTGTCACACTTGCAGGATGTAATCACGGCTAACAAGAACTTGATCCTGTCGCATACATAGACTGAACAGCAAAATCATGTCACTACTGAGGCCATTCAGATGATAAATTAGTAATCACATACCTCAGCTCTTCCTACTTTTCTGATCATTTTATAGAGCCAGCACATTGGGCTTATCAGAGGCAGCTCATATGCCCTGATGCTATCTTTATAGCTATAAAATAAATTGAGTTATACCTGTAAAAGAATTTGCCCTTTTGGAGGAAAGGATATTTAAAAATTGATTCTTTCTTTGTAGATAAAATCATGAGCTGTCATAACCATCATTTGGGACAATGTGAAAATATGAAAAAGCACCAAATTAACAGTTCCATTTTAGATAGAATCAGATCCGTATAAACATAATTACAGTAGATGTTCACATTCTTAAGATACCTATCATTATAAGTCCACCAGTCAGTTGCATCATAGCCCTTTATCGAAAACAGGTAAGTATTTTCAGCCACTACAGATAATTGCACACTGAAATTAAGACATAATAACAATGCACAGAGCATTTAAGAAGCCACAGGACTGTCATGAAACACGTTTGAATAATTCATTAAACCCTGGTATTGTGCGTATTCTGCATTCTAATTCTGATTCCCTTTGACAGGAGAAACTTGAAAGGAACTATCGATAGAGACTGATAGAGAAGGATCAAACAGCAGTGTTCACAGATGGCTGAGCCATGGCAGTGCATTCCTGAGTCTTTCTGCTGGTCTACTGTATTCTCCCTCTCCTGCAATCCAAATATGGCCCTGCCCCTCACACCTCTCCAGGTGCTGGTATTGCACAGGTCCAAATCTCGGCACGATAACTGACCTTTTTCAACCTAAGTGAAGAACAGATGGGCGTTGCAATTACCGTAGTATGCAAATGAAGGTTTAGCAAAGATTTATTTACATACAACCTTGTAACTGATAACCCATTTAACCTGCTAATTCTAAACCAAACTGCTAGCTAGCTAAATAAATAAATAAGTAAATAAAAGCCATCTCAGTCATCAAAAAGACCTAATCCCATCAAATTCCCTTCCAGTGCCAGTCACTGCCTCACAGTCACGCAGTCTCACAGCCATGCCTCAGAGCCACGGGGTTTGGAAAGTCGCCATCAGCCTTTTGTCTAATTAAATCTGTTTTATAAGTAAAGAGCAGGAGCCCCAAGCAGAGAGCTGTGGGAGAGGCTGCTCCTCACGATTAGCGTGTGAGCTGGATTACCAGACCTTCACAATGACAGCAGTCAGGAAAGTATATTCTTGACACACAGGCGTGCTGCATTAGGCTGGATCTGCTAAGCTTCATAAAGAATTGCCCAGTTCACGTTATTCACAGCAGAAGACATTCTACATTTATGCAATGGCTTAGGAAAAGAACCTACATCAGGCACAGATTAACTTCAAACTTTTTAAGATACCTTAATATTTCGTTTCATTACTTTCATTCAAATTACACAGATGTGTTTATTGGTATTCATCTCCCACATACAGATTTGGTACATTCCACTATGCATTATGGATAACTGACAAGTGGAATAAATCTTGTTCACTATCAGCACTGGGTGTGACAGGTTACAGACATTGTAAGTCAAATGTAAAATGGAAATGCCAAAACATCTATCAAAACTGTTCTTATCGGTAAAGGCCTGCCACTCTTACATTTCCACAGAAACGAATCAATCCAGTAATTACAGTTTGTCTTATTTGTGCAGACCCAAATCCTTTTGTGAAACGCCAGTCACTGGGTATCCAAGTGGCCCTGTAATTTACATTTTATGAAAGCTAGGCTGAAGGGATGGCCTTTGTGCTGTGGACTACATCACTATTTCTCAGCCTCTCTTCAGTGCTTTCCTTCTGTTGATACTGGAGCTGGTAAGTTCCTTATTGATTTTCTGGCAGATGCCTTTGGCACAAGCTGTAGCCGGCTAATATACTTGGCTTTCAGCAGCCCCCACAGAGCACAACTCCTGATAAATCGAGCCCTCTGATAATAGAGAATGTTGACCTACTAATCTGTAATAAGCAGGGTGCCTTATTTTAAAGACAAGGAAATACACCCCTTGCTTTTTCCAATCTGACAAATGGTGCATCAGCAAACTTCCGTTTGATGGCAGGGTGCAATGGGACAAAGATTGGGGAAGAAGAGGGAGTAAGAGGGTGTGGCATAAAGACAGCAAAGACACTATAATATGCAAGACACTGGGAGGTACGTTAACAAGGCTGAACCTCTTAGGGGAGGCTCTATTCCTTCGCCTCTGACAGAAAGCCCCAGCATGTATGAAACAGCGACATGGATCCTTTTCTCATATTCAGGGAAATCATTGCAGCTCGAGGGATAAGTGTCACAGTCTTCCAAATGTCATGACACATCAAATATACTCTATCCTGTCAAAAGCAAATAGAGTAATATAATAATATGTACTGAAGAAACTGAGAGCAGTGGAAACAAATAAATACTGCATTGGTTTCATTGTTCACTCTGGTATGAGTATTTCAAGAATGTAGTAATGCAGCATCATGACCAAAGCATACTTGATTTCAACACTGTTTAACTGTACCTTCTAAAAGAGGCTGTGAAAAGAGTAGGGATGCAGCAAGTAGATTGTGCTTGGTCTGTCCTCAAAGTGACTATTTTTTACACTATCACTATATGCACCAGGGGTGTGTAATCCTTATCATGGGCCAACAGTCTGTTTTTCCCTGGCCTACAGCAGAAAACTTCTTACACATAAGCCTAGTATGTGTAAAGAACGTGAAAACTTTGGGACTGATTAAAAGTCTTCAGAAGTGATACATTGCAGGTTTGAGGATACTCTCAGCTGGGCTTGTGCGTCAGACGTTCATGCATCTTTTCATGAATCAGTCTCTCGTGGAAGCTTTGTAAAACGTTTGTCAGCTGTTTTTTTTTTTTTTTTTACCTATGATTGGTAGGCACAATTCCTCCAGAGGAGCTTAGAATAAACTAATATTTTAAGTCAAAATCTAAGGGAATATACATTTAAGAGGACCGCTTTGTACTAGGAAAAAAAAGAACTCAAAGAAATTACTGAAGAAATATTATTCATACTGCTATCACACACAAACCTTTAGCTGGCTAAGCACAAAACACGTGTGTCCTACTTATCAGACAACAGTCACTCCCAGGCTTTTGATGGCATCAGCTGAAGCAGAATAGGCAAAAGGAAAAATGGATAGATTTGCTACTAGCACTCATTTTTCCTAGAGTGGACTCCTCTTCTTTCAAACCTTACAAGTCCTTTTCATATTTTAAAAGGAGGAATTTCTGTCCTTCCACTGAAAAGCCACACACATTCATGATAGAGAACTGGCAGGCACAGCTCCTTTGGATAAAGAATGTTGTAGGACAGAAATAATTATGGGTACTCATCCTATCTAGTGTGTTAAGGCCAAGCTATTTCTGTTTTCCTCGGCTATTATGAAGAATGAATCTATGTCGTACGCACAGCAGCAATCGTGCATGCTTAACCCTTCCCCCATCAAACCTCTACCCTCAGGCTCTTCCCCCTCTCTGGTGTCCACAAAAAACATGAAAAGTGTCAATTACATAAGTGTTTCTGGGAAACCAAACTGGAGGCTGAAATAAAGAAATTAGGAAAAATATAATGCTCACTCTTGGTAAGTCACCACAGAGGTGAGTTTTGCTATTTACTGACCGACAACAGAATGCAAAACTATGTCCCCATTATCATATAAACAACTGTCAGCCACAAATACTTTCTCTTTCCTAGAAAGCAGGACTTCACTCTTACCAATAAATACTAAAGGGCCACATTATTTTGATGAATGCATTTGTTACATATTTTTCTGATTTAATGTAACCAAAGGTTTCTCCTGTTTAATAGGCTCTCACATTATGAAAGCATTACCATCAAAGATGACCTTAATCGAAACCCTCCGGTAAAAGGACTAACACTGACATTCCACACCATTGAATTATTCTCACGTTTGAAACACTTGCAGCACAGTGTTGTATCATTTGAACTCTTAAACACTTAAACTGTGTGCTTAAACTGACTATTGAAATAACTATAAGAGGAGAATTAAAAGCTTTAAATATTTTCACCAAATTCTTGTAGACAGCTCTGACGAAAAACAAAACAAATTATTTAAGGTAATAATTGTTAAAACCGTTTGCCAGAAAGTCAACCCCAGAGGGAAATGTGAGCTGTTCAGCCAAAAATAATGGGATGTGGGGAGGGGAGTATTAGTGCATTGTAACACAGGATCTCAAAGAGGGAAAGGGTACATAGCCTTGCACTCAACAATGGCCTGCATGTGTGGGTCACATAGCAGGGACACATGTGTATTTCCTACCACCCACATAAAATAAAGGGGAAATTGTTGAATTACATGGAGCCACTGATCTGTGAAATAGCAGATGGCCTGAAAGGAAATGTCTGCTGCTCTAATGTACTGTACCATGTTGTGTTGGACTTAATCCGTTTCACCTCTGCTTATTGGCATATCACAGGGCTTTGCCATCTCAGATCTCTCACAGGGACAGGAGATTCCCTGGTCCCTGCTCTGTCATGGCAGCAGATCCCATCCCACTAATGCTGTTGCACAACCCTCAATCACTTTAATACATTTTCAGTGCTGCTGGTCTGCAAGAGCACTCTTCTCATGAGCTGTTATGTAATAACTCAGGCCACTCGAGTGGAGAACTAGCCACCACAGTCAGCCACCACGTAGCCTGCATTTTAGTATGTTTTTAATTTGATCTGAGATCTCTCAAAGTAGGTCAATAATTCAAATAGATTACATTCATTAAATGCACACTGACCACTGTTCAATGTCACAGCCTGAAAACCAATTCAAGCAAGCTCTCCCTTTATTTTTTTCTGCTGGGGCACCTTCATCTGTTATTCCACCACCATTGTAATTCATATTTTGTCAAGAAAATCAAATCAACAACAGTTTTCCACCCTTTACACTGCAGAAGAATATCCCACAAAGTAAAAAGTGCTAAAAATCGTGTAGCTTGTACACTTCCATCCAAAAGACCTTGTGCCTAACTGCGCAATAATTAATAATAAACAGCTAGAACAATAACAAGTACAGTTATAACTTGACGATACAAGACATATTACTCTTGAATGAGTTAGAACTATCAGATAAATGTTCATAAACCGTAATACTTCTGATGTCATTCAAATGCTCAGATACCCATGTGGCATTGGCCAAACTTGTACTTCTTGCATGAAAGAAGACCATGTCCCAACAGCAACATTTTGATTTACTGATCCTGAGCATGTTCAAAATTTTCCTAAAACATATGCATAATATAAGGCATGTGAAAATGACACTTGGAAGTATGTATGGTACTTACCACTGCTGTATGAGGCATGGGGTTAAATCCACAAAGACTGCAGACGGTATTCTTGCATTCGGTGCAGGTGTTGTAATTGGGAGGATCCTTGGAGCCTATGTTGAGTTCGACCTTACAGAGTGGACAGGTGGACAGATCTGCTTTAGGAACAACTTGGGTCACCTCTGTGGATTTTGAAGGCTCTGGTGGAGCTTTCTCTACTTTGGCCTGTGTTGATGGAGCAGGCTTGGCCTGTTGAAATGGCCCTGATTTCTGTGTAGCACGCGCTTTGGTCTCCTTTGCAGGGGGTATCTTAGGAGAAACCGGAGGTGTAGTTTTAGGAGAGACATGGGCTGTAATGGACATCTTGCGTGGCGTAGGTGGTGTAGTTTTAGGTTCCTCCTGAACAGCTGAGGTTATCAATGTAGATGCAGAGCTGAAGATGGATGAACCAAAGCCAAACATCTTCCCAGTGACTGACTCAGTAGGCTTCGCAGCAGCAGGTTGTGTTTTAGGACCACCAAAGCCAAAGAAGCCTCCTGATTCCTGTTTAGTAGGCTGGGCTGGTGGTGGTGCAGATTTGGCAGGAGGAGGTGTAGACTTTAAAGGCTGCTGTAGTGGTTTCACAACTTCTTGTTTTGCAAGACCTGCCTTGACCTCTGGCTTTGTAGTTTGTGAAACCTGTGTTTGTAGGGGTTTTCCAACAGGCTGCTTTGGACCAGCTACACCCTGGGGCTGTCCTTGTTGTGTACCTGAAACCACCTGCACCTTTTGAATAGAACCTTGTTGTGATGTGTCTGTTGTCTGGGCTGCAGCTGGCTGTGGGGCCTCAGCTTTGGGAGTTTCTTTTTTGTGTGGAGTTGCTTGAGTGACCTCTTTTTGGACTGCTGTCAATTCTGTGGTTTTTTCCTTATGGACTAATGTTGGCACACCCTTCTGTTCAGAGACAGGAGGTGTAAAAACCTTGATAGTGGAAGGCTGTGGTTTAGCCACAGGAGGTCCAGTGAGTTCAGATGCTCCAAGGGCCCTCTGCATCTGGCAGTTCAGACAAAGCCATTCCTTTACCTGGAAAGAGGTGCAATGGACAAAAACATTGTTGAAAAACAAGCAACAACACAGTGTTTTGATAGACAAACCAAGGTCCAAGTATTCTGGAGTGATTTCATCACATACAATTTGGAGTGTATTCTCATGTCACTTGTTTTGATTCCTGGATCGTTAGTTTACATAAAATATAATCATGCCTATTGTTAGGACAAAGTCTTGTGATTTTTTTTTATTAATGTGGGTCTGCTATTTATATTCATAAATAGGTTGGACATAATAAACCCACTGCATAAACAAGGGTTCAATAAACCATTGTATGTCATGGATTTATTTATCAGTGGCAAAAACAGTCTGGAATTGAATTAAAATGCCTTGTTTAAACAGTTAAAATGTGTTTAAAGTTATCAACATCAAGATTAGTGTTAGCTATTTAAACCTTGCCACCCTCTTGATAATCAAATATAATTAAAATGTCATATCAATTTATGAATTGCCACTACTAGGCCCATAAACATGATGGACAAATATTTTAAATGTATATTTAACTCAAACAACAAATAAATGCTTTCTTTACTTCCTATTTAAAACAGTAAGTCAAATTAAAGCAAAGGCAATTGTGTGATTTACCTCTGCCACATTTGGCATTGGATTAAATCCACATTGGTTGCAGACTGTTGTCTTGCATTCTGTGCAAGTGCTGTAATTGGGAGGATCTTTGGAGCCCATGTTGAGTTCAACCTTACAAAGTGGACAGATGGACTGCTCAGCTTCTGGAGCACCTTGGGAGTCTGCTGGTGCCTTGGGGGGCACTGATGGAGCTTTATCCACTTTGGCTTCTACTATTGTAGGAGTCTTGTCCTGCTGTGGTTTGTCTGGTTTCTTCTCCTCAATTTTCTGGACAGCAGGTGGTTTGGTGTCCTTTGTGGGTAGTATTTTAGGAGAGGCTGGCGGTGTAGTTTTAGGAGAGACACTGGCTGTAGTGGACATCTTACGTGGAGTCGGTGGTGTAGTTTTAGGTTCATCCTGGACAGCAGACGTTATCAAAGTAGATGCAGAGCTTAAGAAAGAGGATCCAAAACCAAACATCTTTCCTGTTACTGACTCAGTAGGCTTTGCTGGTGTAGGCTGTGTTTTAGAACCACCAAAACCAAAGAAGCCTCCTGACTCCTGTTTTGCAGGCTGAGCTGCTGGGGGTACAGGTTTGGCTGGAGAGGTCCCAGCTTTTGGAGGCTGTTGTGGGGATGTCTTTTTCACCTCTGGATCTGGTGGAGGAGTAGTCTTAGCAGCAGACATCACAGCATTTGCAGGCTGCTGCTGGGGTTTACCAAGTTGTCCTTTGGGTGTCTCTCCAGAAGGCTTTTGTGCAGTCACTGAAACATCGGTCTTTGTGATGGTGGATGGAACAGTCTTGTCAGGCAATGAAGCAGCTGCAGGGGTAATTTTCTTTGTTGGAGCGCCAAGGACTGGGGATTCTGTTTCTTTGGTTGTGACGTTAACAAGCTCATTTTTGGGTGCAGCTGGTTTAGGGATGTCTTCTTGAGGAGCTGGCTTTGCAGGTTCTTTCTTCTGTATGGTAGCAGAGACATCTTTGCTTGGTGACGGTTGTGGTTTTATCATGGGAAGGCCTGGAGGTTCAGAAGCTCCAAGTGCTCTCTGCATCTGACAGTTCAGGCAAAGCCATTCCTTCACCTAAAAAACAAACATAAAACACAAGTGCCATTCTTTACAGTTGTTCATAAAACATTCTCAAAATAACATTTTCATCCATTGGTTGAAAGCTGGGATTTTATAGCCAGTGTAGGAAACTAAAACATACATTTATTCTCACCAAAATGCATGCCAAATGAGACCATCAATCCTACATGAAGTTAAGTATTCAGTAATTTACTTACCTCTGTTACATTTGGCATGGGACTAAATCCACATTTGTTGCAGACATTGGTTTTGCATTCAGTGCAGGTGTTGTAGTTGGGTAAATCTTTGGACCCGATGTTAAGTTCTGCTTTACAGAGTGGACAAGACTGGCCCCCTTTCGTAGAAGCTTGGGTGGCTTCTGGTTTTGCAGGCTCTGATGGACATTTGTCTACTTGGGTCTGTTCTGATGGAGGAGCCTTGGCCTGCTGAGGCTGGTCTGGTGCCTTCTCGAGATGTAGCTTCTGGGCTGGAGGTTTGGCTTCCCTTGCTGAAGTCATCCTTGGAGAAACTGGGGGGCTGGATTTCGGAGATGCTGACAACTTGTCAGAGACTTGCGCTGGTGCAGACATTTTGCGAGAACTTGGTGTTGGTGTTGTGCGGGACTCCTCCTGAACTGCAGATGTTATCAAAGTGGATGCTGAGCTGAAAATGGATGAACCAAATCCCAGCATCTTCCCAGTGACTGCCTCAGTAGTTTTTGAGGCAGCACGCGGAGATTTAGGGCTACCAAAGCTGAAGAAACGTCCTGATTCTTGCTGTGTTGGCTGTGCTGCTGGAGCAGATTTGGCAAGAGATGTTTCAACAAGATTTGATTCTTTGTTTAGGGCTTGTTGGGGCTGTACCTCAGAGGACTTGACTAGTTGATCAGCTGGTTTCTGATCTATTTCAGCTTTCTCCTCTTTCTTTTCTGATACTTCTTTAGTTGCAGGAGAGCTTGGTGGAGTATTATGAACAGAAGTTTCAATATCTGTGCTGACAGGAGGAGTTTGAGGATGCGGTGCCTTACTAAGGTCTGAAACTACAGCTGTTGTCGTTGTGGTTGGAGGTGCAGTAGAAGTTGTAACGTCCTTGGTAGGTGGTGAACCAGTTTCCTCCTCTTTTGTTGGAGCTGAAACAGTACCTGGGGTTTCTTTTGCAACTGGTGAGGCAGTGGTTGATGTTTTAGTTTCTTCTTTCTTTTGTAGTGCACCTAATATTGGACTTTCCTTCTTTTTCTTGTCTGGCACTTCTGCTTTTTGAGTGGAAATAGTATCTATCTTTTGGTTGGCAGTGGTGTCTTTTTGGGCAGCAGCAGGTGTGGATGTTTTGTTAGGTGGTGCCTGGGGTTTCATCAGTGGAGGCTCTACTGATTCGGTTGCTGTGAGAGCTCTTTGCATCTGGCAAGTCAGACACAACCACTTCTTCATCTGTGGGTAAATCATACATCATTTTGAGTATGGTTGTCTGTACAACATTTAAGTTTTTATGATAAAGTGTAGCACAGTACAACAACCAGCAGAATGTGTTTCTATATTATATTTCAAAGAACACCACATCAGTTTTTAGACTACACAATAGTTTTGAGTGTAAAGTAAATACCATACCAAAATGTGCATATATGGAACATACATTACTGATACATACATCTTGAGTGAATCTCACTTACTTCTGACACATTTGGCACAGGGTTAAATCCACACTGGTTGCAGACAGTATTCTTGCATTTGGTGCAGGTATTGTAGTTAGGTGGATCCTTAGACCCAATGTTGAGTTCAACTTTACAGAGTGGACAAGTAGACTGGCCTGGTTCGACAGTGCTTTGGGAGGCTGCTGCAACCTTTGGAGGCTCTGATGGAACTTTTTCCACTTTGGTTTGTACTGATGGGGGTGTCTTGGTATGCTGGGGTTGTTCAAGCTTCTTCTGCTCTTCTTTCTTCTGGGCAGCAGGGGACTTTGCTGGGGACATCTTGGGAGACACTGGTGGAGTGGTCTTGGGCTGGTCCTGAACAGCTGAAGTAATCAAGGTAGATGCAGAACTGAAGATGGAAGAACCAAAGCCAAAGAGCTTTCCACTCGCTGACTCTGCAGGTTTTGTACCACCAGAACCAAAGAAGCCTCCTGATTGTTGTTGAGTTGCTGCAGTGGCATTACTCGGCTTACGTTCAGCTTTCCTTGTATGGTCTGGTGATTTCTTAATATCTGATGTTTTCTGGGGTTCCTGTGGCATTTCCTGAGAGGGAACTGGGCTGGGCTGTTTCTGGCTCTCTATTCTGTTAGCAGCCTCAGCTGTAGCTGGGGGTACGGTTACAGATGGTTTCCTCTGAGGTGACTGTGGTGCTGGTGACTCTTTCTTTTCACGTTCAGCTGGGCTGATGATGTCTTTCTTTTGAGGTTTTGCAAGTATCTGAGAGTTGACAGAAGCGGCTCCTGGGGGCTGTGTTGCTCCTAGAGCTCGCTGCATCTGGCAGGTGAGACACAACCACTCCTTCACCTTAATGTAGAAGAAAAAAGGTTCCATTATATACTGTTTGGTAACCTGTGTATAATCATTATGTTTATGTAACTAGTGTGTGGGATTGTTCTGGTTTATTTTATAAACTGTTATATCCTAAATCTAGTAACAGAGAGTAAATTGGAATTTAAGTGTTTTACATTCCAAGAATATAATGAACAAAGGCAGGCATAATTTCAAGACAACAAAGAACCAGCAAGACACACTTATATATTGTAAATATGTTTTTTTTTAACTCTTTACAGCCAGTCAGGAGTAAAATAAAACTAAATAAAATATTTATTTTTTTTGCTCGTCTTACCGCTTTTTCACTTGGCATAGGGTTAAATCCACACTGATTGCAGACAGTGTTCTTGCATTCAGTACAGGTGTTATAGTTTGGTAGATCCTTGGACCCAATGTTGAGTTCAGCCTTACAGAGTGGACAGGTAGACTGGCCTGGTTTCACAGGTTCTTGGGAAGCTGCTGCAGTCTTTGGAAGCTCTGATGGGGCTTTGTCCACTTTGGCTTGTACTGATGGTGGTGTCTTGGTCTGCAGGGGTTGTTCTGGCTTCTTCTGATCCTCCTTCTTCTGGACAGCAGGGGATTTAATATCTTTTGCTGGGGACATCTTGGGAGAAACTGGTGGAGTGGTCTTGGGCTGGTCCTGAACAGCTGAGGTAATCAGAGTGGATGCAGAACTAAAGAGGGAAGAACCAAAGCCAAACATCTTCCCACTTACTGACTCTGCAGGCTTCGCAGCATCAGGTTGGGATTTAGAACCACCAAAACCAAAGAAGCCTCCTGACTCTTGCTGTGTCGTTGCAGTGGCATTACTCTGCTTACGTGCAGGCTGGCTTGCCTGATTTGGTGGCTTCTCTGGGCCAGTCTTCTGTCTTTCCTGTGGTGTTTTATGATCAGATGCTGGGCTAGCCTGTTTTAATGGTGACATAGCAGTTTCAGGTTTGCCTGACTGCACTGATGGTGTAGACTGTTTCCTCTGTGGCGAGACTGGTTCTGAGGCCTCCTTCTTTTTTAAAGCAGGGCTACGACTGTCCTTCTCTGGAGCTGTAGTTGTTTTGGAAGAATCCTTCAACTGGGCTGCAGCAGGTGAAGGAGCTGTGCCTGGTGCCTGGGATTTCATTATGGGATGCCCTGGGGGCTCAGATGCTCCAACTGCTCTTTTCATCTGACAGTTAAGACATAGCCACTCTTTTACCTAAAACACATTATACACCTAGTTATGCGTTGCTTTGCAATTGGGAATTACAGTTTCACAACAACAACAAATTGTTTAGAAGAATAGACTCCTTGAAAACTACACCACAGGTCAACGACATCATTGTTAAAATTGTGTACTGTCACAAAAAAACCCCACAGGATGTTGATGTTCTCCTTTACTTACCTCTCCTATAGGCATGGGGTTAAATCCACATTGGTTACAGACAGTGGTCTTGCACTCAGTGCAGGTGTTGTAGTTTGGAGGGTCCTTGGAGCTGATGTTAAGCTCAACCTTACACAGTGGACAGGTGGCCTGGTCTGCATTTGAAAGTGTTTGGGAGACTGTTGCCGCCTTTGGTGGCTGTGATGGAGCTTTGTCCTCTTTGCTCTGGTGGGTTTCCTCTGGTTTCTTCTCCTGCTCTGGCTTCTGAGCAACGGTTTTTGGCTGTCTTGCTGGTGACATTTTGGGAGAAACAGCCGGTGTACTTTTTGGAGAAACTCTGGGAACAGCAGACATCATGGCAGAGACTTGTGCTGGTGCAGACATCTTCCGTGAGCCTGGTGGTGTGGTACGTGATTCTTCCTGAACAGCCGATGGTATCAATGTGGATGCTGAGCTGAAAATGGAGGAACCAAAGCCAAACATCTTCCCAGTCATGGACTCTGTTGTTTTTGAAGTATCAGGCCCTGCTTTAGGACCACTCAAGCCAAACAGGTTTCCTGACTTCTGCTGTGTATCTGTGGTCACCTTACTCTCTTTTAGGTCAGGTTTACTTTCCTGGTCAGTTGGTTTCTGAGAACCTGATGCCACTGGGATATCCAGAGGAGTTTTCTGGCCAGGAGCCTCTGTGACATTTTCTGGTCCTTTAGCTGCCTTAGCTGCCTGTGTTACTGCTATTGCCTGTGTCTTATGAGGAGAACCCGGTGTGAGACTCCCCTTCTTTTGAACGGTATCAGACACTGGAGTCTCCATCTTTAGAGGAGCATCAGATTTTGGTAATTCTTTCTTTAGAGTTTCCACTTGATTCTGAGCTGTTACTTTCTGATGTACAGCAGGTGGAGAAATTTTGTTAGCTGCACTGTGAGGTTTCATAGGAGGTCCTGTGAGTTCAGATGCACTAAGGGCTCTCTGCATCTGACAATTCAGGCATAACCATTCTTTTACCTGCAACAAGAAAATATGTCAAATTAAAATATGAAACATTTACAACACCAGTATGCTTTTGCTTCTCTACATCTAAATATGTACTTTATAGAGTTCATTGTGTATTTTTGTTAATTATGGTTTGTCATATGTTACTTTTATAATTCATAGTTTTGCACTTTACTGTAATTTCAAAGTAATCTTTGCTATTATTACCTCTGAAACATTTGGCATTGGATTAAATCCACATTGGTTACAGACAGTGGTTTTGCATTCAGTGCAGTTGTTGTAGTTGGGAGGACCCTTGGAGCCAAAGTTGAGTTCCACCTTACAGAGTGGACAGGTGGATTGCACTGTACTGGGAACAGCTGGGGAAGAGGCTGCATCTTTTGGATGCTCTGTTGGAGCTTTTTCCACTTTGGTTTGTAGCAATGGAGAGGCCTTAGGCTGTTGGACTTGCTGAAGTTTCTTCTCCTGCTCTTTTTTCTGAGCAAGAGGTGATATGGTTGCCTTTGCAGCAGGCATCTTGGGAGAAACTGGTGGTGTGGTTTTGGATTCATCTTGGACAGCTGAGTTTATTAAAGATGATGCAGAACTGAAGATGGATGAACCAAAGCCAAACATTTTTCCGCCCAGTGATTCAGTAGGCTTTGCAGCTTCAGGTTGAGGTTTAGGACCACCAAATTCAAAGAACCCTCCAGATTCCTCTTGTGTAGTTGAGGCACTATTACTCTGCTTACGTTCATCTTGACTTGTGTGGTCTTGTTGTTTCTGAGGGCCTGTCTTCCGGCCCTCCTGTGGAGTTTTCTGACCAGGAGCAGGGCTGACCTGTTTCTGACTTTCTGATCCTTTAATGACCTCAGCCTTTGCTGGCTGCTCTGCTGTCGCTGGTGGTTTCCTCTGAGGGGAGCCTGGTGCAGATGTTGGAATGTCTTTCTTTTGAGATTTATCTGTTGGGGGAGTTTCTTTTCTTAGAGCATTGGCAGGTGCGGTAACTTTTGGTGAGGCCTGTAGTTTCATCATGGGAGTTCCTGGAGGCTCAGATGCTCCTAGTGCTCTCTGCATCTGGCAGTTGAGACATAACCACTCCTTTACCTATATTAGAGCAAACAATGAGTAAGTAAAATGTAGATCAAAGTTGTTGTTCAACGGAGTGTATTTTACATCTAACAGCATATTATTACATTACATTATTAATAAAACATAGATAATGTAACTATGTAATTACAGTTCAAGTTACTTTTCCGTAATCTACAGTATTCTTATAACCTTACCTCCTTGGCATTTAGCATGGGATTAAAGCCACATTGGTTACACACAGTGGTTTTGCACTCTGTACAGGTGTTATAGTTGGGAGGACCTTTACAGCTCACATTGAGATCCACTTTACAGAGAGGACAGGTAGACTGGCCTGCTTTGGAAATGACAGGGGAAACTGATGGTTGCTTTGGCGGCTCTGATTGAGGTTTATCTGTTTTTGGCTGTACTGATGGAGGAACCTTGGCCTGCTGGGGTTGTTCTGGTTTCTTTTCGTGTTCTGGTCTCTTGGCAGTGGGGGATTTGGAGTCCTTTGCAGCAGGCATTTTGGGAGAAACTGGTGGTGTAGTTTTGGGTTCGTCTTGAACAGCTGAGGAAATCAGAGTGGATGCAGAACTGAAGATGGAGGAACCAAAGCCAAACATCTTCCCACTCACTGACTCTGCAGGCTTTGCAGCATCGGTCTGAGTTTTAGGACCACCAAAACCAAAAAAGCCTCCTGAGTCTTGTTGTGTAGCTGCAGTGGCATTTCCTTGCTTTTGTGCAGTTTGGCTTGTCTGGTCTGGTTGTTTCTGAGGACCAGTTTTACGGCTCTCCAGAGGTGTTTTCTGACCAGGAGCTGGGCTAGCCTGTTTATGACTGTCTGGTCCTTTAGCAGCGTCAGCCTTGGCTGGTTGTGCCGCGGGTGTAGACCCTTTCCTTTGAGGAGACCCTGGAGCAGAAATCTTTGACGAACTGACCAAAGATGTATCCTTCTGAGGTTCAATAGCTCCAGCAGCTCGTTTCACCTGGCAGTTTAGACAAAGCCACTCCTTTCCCTTAGAAAACACAAACAAATAAACTGATTATACATATATGTTTTAATAGACAGCTACAGCAATTTAGATGTAAGCAAGATTGGGTTGTGTAATCAGGTGTAACCTTGATAGGCTGTGTGATGTGAGAAAGACATGTCATTGTGATTCTGGTAGCATCTTCTATTTGCCAGACTGTTTAAGAAAACTGCATATCAGATGTTTGCATTTAACTGAACATGTTTAAAGTTTAATCAACAAATTCTATTATCACAAAAATGCAAGTACGCTTATGAAAAACTAAACACCCTCCAACTGCCACTTGTTTAATTTACAAATTATAAAGCCAAGTGACAGTAATGACAATGTTTCAGTGGTTTAGGCTATACTTGTTAAAACACCCACTTTCACAGAGTGTGTGCAAAATGAACGGAAGGATCTCCCCATCCTGATCTTGGTTCACCACTGTTTTAGCCGTTAGTTTAAGCAGTATCGCAAGATCAGGTAGCCTTGGACTGTCCTTGGCAAGAGAGCCTACTAACTGTGCATTGAATTACGGAGTCAAGTGTCAAGTCCTTTGTGCTTCAGGTAGCTTGGGACATGCCATGTCCATTTACCCTGTATGTGGTATTTTTCTACAAGCTAATACCCCTGAGGTGTGTGTGTGTGCTGTATGCGGTTGTGTGTGTATGTTTTTGGAAACAGCTTTTAAAGTGAGTCTCTTTTACTAAACTCCAGCAACAGTATTTAACACAGTATGAACATTTCTCTTTAAACTCTATATAACACTAACATTATTATTCCAAAACAATAATCTGTTGTTCATAGAATTGCTTTCTTTTTTAAGTGCCGTAAGACTAAAGGGAAAAGCAGTGACACCAGAGATGTGCAGAGCTGTTTTTATATGTAAGTGTAGCCCTTATCTGCCAGGTCTGGCCGAAGGGTCTGACACATAGCCACTGTTTACAAACTAGCAACGTTGCAACTTTATCCCATATTTGGACTTTGTAACAGGTTTGCACTGGGAAAACAAAGACAAATACCACTCCAGTTTGGGTGTAGTTTACATTGGCATGGTTTAAGCTATCTATTCCTACAATTTCTTGAGAAAAGATATTTCTAAATTATGCCTGTGTCATGGACTCTGTAACTTGAAAATGATTATTGTATGTCATCTATTCATCTAGATGAGTTCTAAAAAAAAAAAAAAAAAACCCAAAAACTTATGGATAAGGATCAAAACCAGACTTAACTTCAAAGAGCTTAATTCACAATTATCATGAGCATACTACAGCACTGTATCTAAGTAATGAACACTTTGGAGACACTGAGGCAATAACGTAAAAACCCAGACTCCACCATCTGACAAGTTCTGTAGAGACTAATCTAAAAAAGCAATTTGCCTCCAAAATTATAAAATTATATAGTGATATATGTGACATTTTTGAGAACAAATTTTTTTTTTCCCTCTGTCCTCAGTCCTTCATTCAATCATTCAATACTTTGTTCAGTAAATATCACACATCTTACCTCTTTAACATTTGGCATGGGGTTAAATCCACACTGGTTGCAGACAGTGCTTTTGCATTCAGTGCAAGTATTGTAGTTGGGAAGATCTTTCGAGCCCATGTTGAGCACAACCTTGCAAATTGGACAAGTGGACTGGCCTGCTTTGGGAGCCTTGTGGGAAATCGCTGCTGCCCTTGGAGTCTCTGATGGAGCTTTTTCCACTTTGTCTTGTCCTGCTGGGGAAGCCTTTGCCTGTTGGGGTTGCTCTTGTTTCATGTCTTGCTTCTGGACAGAAGGTGGTTTGGTCTCCTTTATAGACTGCATTTTGGGAGAAACTGGCGGTGTGGTTTTAGGCTCATCCTGAACAGCAGAGGCTATCAAAGTAGATGCAGAACTGAAAATGGAGGAACCAAAACCAAACATCTTCCCAGTCACTGACTCCTGAGGCTTAGCAGCTTCAGTTTTAGCACCGCCAAAGCCAAATAAACCCCCTGACTCCTGCTGTGGAGTTGGGGTGGCACTGCTTTGCTTACGTCCAGTTTGACTAGTCTGATCTGGCTTTTGAGACCCTGATGCTCTCTGTGTCTCAGGTGTCATTTTCTGAACAGACGCTGGGCTGGCCTGTTTTTGACTTTCTGGTCCTTTAGCAGCTTCACCCTTGGCTGGCACTTTTGCAGATGTAGACTGCATTTTCTGAGGTGAACCTGGTGCTGACTTCTCTTTTTTGACAGGTGCAGAAGATGGTGTCTGGTTCTGAGCAGGAGAAACTTTGCTGGGCGTGGGCTTTTTCATGGGAGGTCCCGGTGATTCAGAAGTACCTTGAGCTCTCTGTATCTGGCAGGTAAGACAAAGCCACTCACGCCCCTATACAAAAAATAAAAAAGTACAAACATTTTGACAATTAAGTAACACTTAAAGGTACCAAAGGTACCAAAAAAGGTACATGAAAAGAATAAAAACAGTTCATAAAAAGAATTAAATAGGATCACAAATAACTTTTGTAGTGAATGAACTCTTGCCAATTAAGACTGCACTGAATATAAAAAAAAAAACTGTCAGTCAAAGAGAACCATATAAAATTGGTAATAAAAGGTACGCACTGTATTATACCATAAACAGGCAGGAGGTATGCCCATTTAGTTTGAACAAGGCATAGTCATAAGGAAATATAAAAGCAAAATGCTAAGCCACTACTTACATCAGAGTCCGGAGGGCTGAAGCCACACAAGCTGCACACTTCAGTTTTACACTGTGTACAGGTTTTATGGTTGGGTAGCTCCTTGGTATGCATATTAAGTTCTGTTGTGTTACACACTGGACAAAGGATCTTAGCTACTGCTTTTGACTGAGATCCAGCTTTGGTTGCTCCCGGTGATGAAGACCCTGCTCGGGACTGGCCAGGTGTGCCAGGTCCCTTGGGGCCTTGTTGCCGAGGCCCAGGTCTATCAGAGGACGGCTGCTGGGCTGTAGTCCTGAGGCCTTGCTGCTGTTGTCCCACCTTCGGTGATCCCTGTTGTTGCTGTGAAAGTTTAGGTGAGCCCTGTTGTTGCTGTCCAATTTTTGGTGACCCCTGTTGTTGCTGTCCTACTTTAGGTGACCCTTGTTGTGAGCCAGTTTTTTGTGGCCCAACCTTTGTTGACCCTTGCACCCCAGTCTTTGCAGATTCTTGCTGCTGTGCACCAGCCTTAGCAGGTCCTTGTTGATGCATCCCTGTCTTCGGTGGACCCTGTTGTTGAGATGATGTCTTTGGAGATTCTGGTTTTGCTCCACTCTCAGACAGAATCTGTTGTTGAGCTCCAGGTTTAGGTGAACCTTGCTGCAGTGTGTCACCTTTAAGCTTGCCTTCAGGCCATGTCCCTGCCTTTGGAGCAGCTTGTTGCCCAACAGGCTTGTTTGGGGGTCTAGCCTGTCCATTCCCGTGCAGCTGTGGTGATCCTTGTTTGGTAGGTGGCTGGTTCTTTTGCATAGAGGGGCCCTGGCCTGATTTTTGGGGTCCCTGCTGCTGTTGTGGGCCTTTGCCGGGGCCTGCTCCTGACTGCTGTTCTGGAGATGGCTTCACCCCCTGCTGCGGAGGGGCTTTCTGATTTTTGTCCCCTTCCCCATCATCTCCAAATAAACCAAACTTATTCACAGCAGAGGACACAGCATTGAGGGGATTGGCCCCGCTAAGGAATTTAGATGAGAACATAGTGGGGTCTTCCTCCTCCTCTTCCTCCTCCTCCTCCTCCTCCTCCTCCTCGCAGGAGCTGGACTCTACAGGACTGTCAGAGTCAGAGCAGGAGCTGTCTCCTCTCTGTCCTGGCTCTCCCACAGAGGCCTGAGGGGGGGCTGGGGCCGGAGCTGTGGAGAGGGCATCTACAGCCCCAGTGCTGCTGCTACTGCTGCTGCTGCTCCCTGGGCTCTCTTCTGGCTCAGCATCTACATCAGACTTCCTAAATGCATGAGAAACAGGGAGAGAGAGAGAGAGAGAAAGTGAGGAAGTGTGAGATGACAAGGAATAAGATAAGAGGGAGGGATAATGACAGAGAGTGTGAGAATTTGTAAACCACATTTACAACACTGTCTGGGCTACATGATATATGGTAAGCAAAATAAAAACAGCATACTGAAGTATAATGGATGCAGAAAAAAAAACACAAGATCATTTATCCTCTGAGTCACTGTCTCAGGTATGTTTTTCATTCCTCTTATTCACATTACAACACAGTACTGTAATCAAGTCATTTCTTATATCTCCACTCAGGAGAGCATGAGCTTGTTACATAATCTTATGTGGTTAGCGCTCACGTTCAGAAGGCTGCATTTTTATCTAGGAATTTACATTTGAACCCACTGTAAGTGTGAAGGAACTGCGTCTGTCACACACAGCGCCTGATAAATAAAATGTACTTTCATCCTGGCTGAACCGATTATCATTTTCATAGCAATCGCCTCTGTACAGAGAAAGCCATTAACGATTCAGCCTTACTTTGATTTACTGCGCTCCCACTGTTGCTTTCAGGACCATGGACAGGGTCAGAGCCGCTCTGTTGATCACAGCATATACAAACCTCGGAGATCCATTTCAGCCCGTACAATACAATACAGACTAGTGTGCAACACAGGAGGCTGATACCGCTCTCAGTATGCACCCGGCTACTAGAAACCCAAATCGAATGACCATTCAATGTGGACTCGTTGGTCCAAATTACTATTTATCTTCTACCGAGAAAGAATTCGACTTCCTCTGCTCACACATCACAACACATCACATCCACATTCATCAGCCAAATGGCACCGAGTGTCGGGGAGTGAGAAATCTCATGCAGGACATGTTTTACAGCTGCAAGAAGACGAGTAAACACAGGAAATCTAGCGCTCTCTCTGGAGAAATCGCAGGCACATCCGGGTAGGGGCCCATCGAATAATGCATGGGAAGTGAATACTGTTACTTTCCTATATAAAAGCAGCATCAAGGGCAGTTCGGGTCTGTTTTTCTATTTTTTTCTATGCCAGCTGGATTTAGCGTTTACTACGCTCAAGCCACGAGCAGCAATCGTTCACAAATCGGCGAATAAGTGGATCTGATGTATCCACAGCGTTTTATCGTTATGAAAAAAAAGCAGCATGCATTACGCCCGACCACTCTAATCCCGACATTAGTCTGCAGAGGGTACGAGGTAGTGACAGCTCCGAGCGCACGGGTGAACGGAGATTATAGGAACACATTATCACCCATTTGTGTGCCCTTGACTAGCACCATGTTCAGATTTCGCTACAGTCTGTGTTGTACAGTCCGGAATTGTTTCAAACCAGCCTAAATCAGCGAGGAAACCCAGCACAAGGGGCATCTCCCGAAATACCATCTGTTATCCGCTCCGTGTCCCCCCGCTCATCTCCTCCCATCCCGCAAACGAGCATCCTTCACCCTCCACGGTCACAATGTCAAACACTGAAGCGCGGTATTCCAGTGGAACCGACGGGTTATTGTACCTTCATCAGCGGCAGATCTGTCTCCCCATCCTCGCCCAAACCTCCTCGGATATCCCCCTGTCCGTGTCTGTCTGATCGCCGAGGGATGGAGGGCACAGGGCAGCAGATAGAGAGCGATCAGCATCCACTCCGCCTCTCACTCCAGTGCGCAGGCGCCGCCTCTGACAGGTGATCACAATATATATCACGCACGGAAATTGAAATTAAAGGGAACAAGGCGATTTATTTCCCCGGAGTCACGTGTGATCAGCATCCACGATCTTAAGATTTACCCACGCGCGGGCATGTGTTGCACATTTTCTCAGCGACTGTTGACATATTTGAAATGTCACTATTTGAGTATTACTCAAAGCAGGGATAATGTGATTTTACCTGTAAGTGTGCTGAGGCATAAGAGCGATATCACATACAATACTTTCAGATGCCTTTAAATTCCATTTGACATTATAATTCGTATTTTATATGCAAATAATCGTCTCAAAACACCACAATCTATTGTGATGTTCTCTTGTTTCTTCAGTTTTATAATAGACTGTGGATATAAATTTAATATAGAGTACTTGTGAGGCATAGTGTTTCACCTGTGGATAGCTTGAAGACACTTCTGTCTTGTATTTTTACAGAACTATTTGACACGCACACACATACTGATCCATGTATTCACATATAGCTGGGCAGTTGCATGCCAGCTCATGCTGGCCGTGTGTCTCTCTTTGTCTTTATGAAGCTATTTCTCTGTACCCGATTTGATTAAACAAAAATGGTCGTCACTCCACTGATAGATCATCTATCTCCATCTTAGATGTCTTAAACAACAGCCGTTCTTCAGCCCTGTCTGAGTCCAAGCACACACAGTTACACAACTCATTTCAGCAGAAATCAGTACATCTCAGGATTATCATTAAAGTCACCTTTTCATATTTCTTCCCCTTTGTCAGCTTAGCAAAACTAATTGTTCCATTGTTTGACTTGCCTTCAGACCTGCTACAGCATGCACAGTAGTGCTGAATATAATTCACACAGCTCCTAGTTTTGGACATCAGTCAATGAGTCCATGTGTAACGAAAAAGTGTCTGGGCATACACTATTACTTTATTTAGCATACACAGTTGCAATTTGGACCAGATGCTTTTTTTCCCCAGTCTTTACCAGTTCTTTCACTGTGCATACACCGTCTAAACATTTCCTCTTGGGCCTGAATTAAAGATTGTTGCTGTTGGTTGCATTTTAGTTTATACAATACTAAACGGAAATGTATGTTATAGGAAGTGAACACCCACAGGCACAAAGCACCTCTACAGTCTGTGTAACACGTCTCTTCTTTCTGCACTGGTCTTCTGATTCTGGCATTTCTCCCACAAGAGTTTTTCTACGGCGCAGATGTGATGTGAAGAGACAATCTGGGCAATCTTATCCTGTGTAGCTGTCAGACTGATGAAAAAGAAAAAAAAAAACTTTTTCTTTTCTTCTTCCAGCTCAGGCCACATGAATAGACATGCTGAGACTTCTGTCCAATCATGAACTGACCATGATCCCAGAAAAGCGCTAATATCTTTATACAACTCCTTAAAATTTCAAACTCTATTGAAAAATTCATACAATGTAAATAGCCTTTATAGTGCCTTTATACGCTCAAGGGATTAAAATAAAACAATTAGCTTTTTTACACTTCCTGTGAATTGCTGTACAGAGTATAAGCTCTTAAGAATTTAAGAGCAAAAGGAAAAAGCACCACAAAATGGGAAAAACATCTCATCTCTATAGATAACCCTTCTGCTAAAAAAAAAAATCACTTGCTGTGATCATTTATCATCAGAGGAAAGGATTTATCTAGAATATTGAAACAGACACATACAACTCACACTCAGATGCAAATTTACACGACATACAGAAGAATCTACTGTATGTCATTGTTGTAATTCAGCAACACAGCAAATACCCTGCGCTTTCAGATAAGGCCGGGCGCACTCTCCTTCCTTTTTTGACCTTCTCTTCACTTGCCATCTTTAAAAGGAAGCAGAAGCAAGATGGGTGCTTAGCCAAATCTGAGACTGAAGCTGACCTCGATTGACTCAGACATCCCACCACTGTGTTCTCAGAGGCAGGCGTATCCTTCTCATTAGGCTTATGTGGGTTGTCAATAGTCACCAACGTGCTGGCCAACTTTTAAGACTACTTGTATTTAGCCTCAAAATTTTCAAACAGGTTTTTTGTATACAGAAGTTATTCTTAATGTTCTCACTTGCTGTGTGTGTGTGTGTGTGTGTGTGTGTGTGTGTGTGTGTGTGTGTGTGTGTTTGAATGAAGTACAGTTGTTATTTGTAAGGTTCATACTTGCTCTGTGTTTGTGTGTGTGTGTGTGTGTGTGTGTGTGTGTGTGTGTGTGTGTGTGTGTGTAAGTAACCTTACTTTCAACGTCAGTCATAATCGTGGTGCTTGGACTGCCAAATATTTTCTGAGGTGAGGTAAAAAGTTTGAGAACCCCTGCAGTAGATAAATTCCTGTTCAATATGTGGTAAGCGTGAGTGTGATGTGTGGGAAGGACGGAGAGCAAGTGGCGTGTGGGTGTGTGGAAGAGTTACATCATGCGTGATGTGTGAGCAGCAGAATAGCTATGGTCTCCGTTTGGAAAGCGCCAGATTTGGCTCGCAGACACACACACACACACACATAGACACACAGGAAACATTCATCAGCACAATCTCCATCTGGGGATATAGGCTGTAGCTTTTCTGTGGGCTCATACATGGGCAGGAAATCCTTTAAGTAATCTTTGACTGCTTATATCTACCTCATCCTCACAATCTGGCGCTTGAAAATCTTTTTGGCAGACATCTTAAGTGATGATCCTCTTCCTGTTTTTGTGAAGTATCAGAATAGAACTTATGTCAGTGTAGGATAAAGTCCTTATATGTCGTTACTTATTATCCGGTGGGAGATGTAACTATGTTTTGTCTAAGTTATGCGCTAATAACCATTGTTCTTTGGCTTGTTATTTTAAAGTAAATGACAGTAAACAAACAGCTGTTCAAAAATCTCAGTTTATCATTAACGCTTTTGATGTTGTTAAACTGTTTTTATCCCTCTCAACAAGTGAGTCGTGTTTGACAGTCAACACTGTTATGTAAGCCTGTAAGACAGCAGGCAATCACCAGATGCGGTACCATCGTGTTCTTTTCTTTTGATCTCTCCCCGCTTGTCAGTTTAAACGCAATAACGACAATATCCACTGTCACCATCCTTTTTTTCTCCCACGCACTCTTTGATAATGCCAGGCCAGACTTAAACCCTACACTCACACAGCTGAAGCATCATACAGCCATACAGCGCAGAGACGGACCCCATAATGAATTGTGCGCTCTTGTGTGTTATGAGGAGTGAAAAGAATTCATGTCATGGGGAACCTTTTGAAAAGCTTGAATATTAAAACATGTTTCGCCTGAAGGTTTCTTTGTCTGCTCCACCACATGTGTAGTGAGTAAATTCACATTGAGGGACAGAGATAAAATTCCTTTCAAAGGCCTTTTTAATATCAGGTTGTTTTTTTCCTTAGGAAAACAAGCAGGATTCCCAGCAGGAGTTTCAAGAGATGAATAGCATCTCTTACTCTGCTTTTTTATTGCGTGGTTTGATTTAGCAGTACTAATGGAGACACAAAGCCTCTCTTAATTTACCAGAGGCTTGTAGTAATATGTTTCTGTCCATTTTCTCCCCCTCAAGTTACATGATTTCTTCAGTTAAGATATATAGTCTTCTAGAAAATCATCTCAAAAAGGCATTTGATGAATATTAATGATGAGGAAAGTTACCAAAGAGTGTTACCTGTTGAAAGACAGGCTTTAAGGCTTTTGTGCTTCCAGTTCACATGTAAATGAAGCACAAACTAAAGCCAGCTCATACCGAGCAGCTTAAACTGAAAGCTGACCTCCATAGGAAGAAATCTACCCTGTTCAAGGTTCAGGGGTCTGAAAAAGGGAAAGAGGTGGAATACATCCGAGACAGGTCAGCAGCTCAGTGCAGGGTGCATGCTGATAAATGCATTTGCATCTACAGGCCTTTTGGTAGTTGAGTTTGCAGTGCACCTAACCTGCAAGTGTATCGGCTGTGGGAGGAAACCCGCACAGGGTCTGAACCTAGAACCTGCTTGCTAAGAGGCAGCGGGGCAAACCATCAAGCCCTTGGACAAACTCAGTGTCCATTAATGCTAACTAGTAATGCACTTATCCCGGATTTCCATTTTCCAAACATTAATATAGCCATGATGGCATGTCCCATCTGACAGCTGACCAGACGCCTCTGCGGTTCCCTTTTCTGCAGCACTTCCTTTCGCCTCACTCAGGCATTTACCATTAGAAAGACATCACATCTATACACTATTTGTATTCTTCTGTGCACAGTGAAGCCTGATCCTGGCACCCACACACCCATCTCTCTCTCTCTCTTTCTCTATCTGACTCTCTCATACACAAACACACTCAAACAAACAGAGCTCAGAAGCAGTACTTATCTCGCTCTCATTTTAATTAAGCCGACACGCTGGAGCTTAATGCTGTCTAGCAGTTTCTAGGTCCCATAACTGTAATTCTCATGGATGAGACTGCAACTTCCATTACAACAAAAGCCAAACAGACAGTTCCATTCGCCTCAAAACTGTTTTGGTAAAGGAACTCGTTTGCAAAAACACACACCTCTGGCGCTGACCCTTGAGGAAGGCAAAGCAGTTTTTCCCCGGCATGGTTTTCTCTGGAGTAGAGCCGGAGCAGTGTTGAGCAGTAGCCTGCATGGAGGTGTATTGTGGACCTCTCTAGGTCTCTAGGTCTCTGTGCCTGTGTGTTTGGCAGGCTCACCATGTAATCTATACAGTAACCTGATCACACACACTTTGCCAGTGTCATTAAATTTACATATCTGCCCCGAGGAGGGGAAGATATGTAAATTTACATATACAGAACATATACAGAACATATTGGCTCATTGTCTGAGTGATTGGTCTAAAATAAAATAAAATAAAATAAAGTGGACATGAAAAATGAAGTTAGACAATATTTGTTGCGGGTCCTTTTTCCTCTTGAACACCTGGTTATTTATGGACAGATTCAAGCCAGCACTTTATCACACATTCTAAATGTTCCAACAATGTAATTGACTGAATACTTGATTGTATTAGAATGCGCATGATACGCAGGTAGAGTTACCAGGCCTTGGCAATCTGCTGTGTGTCACTAGGGAGCATGGTTTGCGCTTTGCCTTCTCCTTTCCTCACTCAGCATCGTGCTAGGCCACTGCACAAGTCTCTAAAGCCACTCAGTCTTTTTTCCTGACAAGTGACCACTGCTATCTGCCATACTAAAAATACTCTTAAAGAAACAGCGTCCACTAGACACCCTTATCGCTACTTCCCCTGTTCTTATCTTGCTTTTCCCACCATCCCCTCCCTCAGCTGCCATGTCATGGGCAAATTCTGAGGATAACACAGTTCACGCCCCCAAATCCCACAAATCAGTGAGCAGGAAATCACTGCTGATCAGAGTCAGACTGGCAAAGGTGGAGAAGGATGGGAGAGAATAAAAATGAGAGTGGGTAGGATAAAAATACATGTAGTCTGATAATGGAAATGAGGACCTTTGGTTTATAAAAATGGTAAAGATAAGATAAATCACTGGCAGATGTAAGGACAGGCATGGAGTGGAAAAGCAGCCTCAATAATGCTGTAAGTAGAAAAGGAAGGTAAATACAGCAGAGCTGCAGCTGCATCAATGCTAATGTGGTGACGTCCTTTAACGCAAGCGACACATGCCTTGAGTTAGAAGTTCTCACTGTCTTATTTACATTAGACATACCGTATCTTGTTGCCATTTGTTGTCTCTAATATTAAAAGGCGATGGAAGACAAAACGTATTCCCCCTAACACTGGATAGACAAACCTATAATGGTGATTGGTATGCAGCCTGAGGCTTTTCTGCAGGTAGGTGGACATCAGAATGTTTGCAGAGGTGTTGTGATAAGGTCTAGACAGCAGGCTGTATATAATTGAAGAGGTGTAAAAGAAGATGGGGTTTTAGACTACCTGAGGACTCCAGCTTCACCAGTGTACAGTGTCAGAGGCAAACCTTGTTCAGCTAACAGGCAGGTACTGTACCCATGGTAAAAAAAAAATCCAAACTGAAAGTTAACAGGAGTGCACTTTACAAACATTCAGATTCACCTTTCCATTTCAGTGCCAGCTATGAATTATAAATCAGTATCTGAGTATTCACATAAGTGTTTCAGTCTATTTAGCATTTCCATATCACATACTCTTTACATTACTGCTAACAATTTTTTTAACATAAACTATAACTACAACATTTAGTTCCTGATGGCATGAAAACAACTTGCCTAGGTTTGAAACTTGTTTTAATCTATCAAAATAAAAATCCTGTCTGATTGTACTGTGATCTGACCTGTTTCCCCCTCTGTGCTAACTTATGCTAATGCGTTCACAAGTGCACATTAATTTGAAAAGCCTGCACTCAAGTGCAAGACAGCAAAATAAACACATTTAAAAAAAAAAACTTTTAAAAGGTTTGCAATAAATGTGGTAAACCACTCAAAAATGCTGATGCACAGTGCTGCACATAGTGATGAAGCTGAATGAACTAACTAGTATTCCACTCTCACCGCTTGAAAGCTATGAGTGGAAAAGAGAAGATGACCTTGCATGTGTGTGTTAGTGTGTGTCCCAGTGATTTCTAAGATGGAGACTATGGAGAGTAAGAGGCATCACTTTCTGGTGTACTTTTCATCAGGGAGTTATTCAGCATACTCTAATATCACCTTCACTGGCACCTGCCTGGCGTAAACCTCTGGAGCGACAGCGAAACTGTACCACCTGGTGTGTGTGTACATATGTGTACGACTGCGTGTGTGTGTGTTCACGTGCGCGACTGAGTATGCACACTGTACTCAGCCTGCCTAGGGAGAGGATCCATTCTCTCATCAAATATTCACCAGCTACCACAGGCTTCCAGCTGCCTGCTTCTATAATGCACACACATAGCTCTGTTATTGGTGCCTGATGTATTCCCCGAAAAAAAAAAAACGTCATAAAATGCTTGAACAGTCCATTTTGAGGATAATTTTTCAAGTTTATGCAGCTCTCTTTTAAGCATAACTGCCATACAAGTGCACTTGGATACAGCAAATCTCCCACTTGAATACACGCTGGCTGGGTGGCTAAATTGTGTGTAAAAAAAAAAAAAAATCAATTCCCAGGTGTAGATGAACTCAAAAACATATGCCTTGCTCATGTACTTCCAGAGCATCATGCAGCTGCTTGCGTATCCCACTCTAACGTGCACGCCATGTTTGTGCATCATCATCTGGCAGCTACAGTAACTTATATCCAATGCTCAAACATGTGATTGCATAACTTTAAGATATCAGTCAATCAAAATATAATACTATTGAAATAAAGCCAGTGCTGATGGATGAGAGTTTGATTCGCAGACCTATAACTAGGGGCTAAACAAATTAATGCAAATGTATGCATTTACTTTGCTTTCTTATTTATTTCCAGTGCTGGTATGTATTCAGCATTCAGAAACATATGTGACTTGAAACTAATATGACTCAAATGTGAACATATAAATTATGAATACCAAGAACTCCACAATCACGATGGAAACTGGCTCTGAGGTGCAATGCTGTAACAGATACACAGGTAGCTTGAATTTCAATGACACATATATACAATATAATTATTATAGATTATGTTCTAAATTGAAGTTCATAGAAACTTCCTCAAAATGAATTAGTAGTATAGTATTGCAAAGAATAGTATTATAGTATTATGGTACTGTGATGCTGAGACAGCAACAGAAAAATGTCAAAGGAAGTTAAGACTAACCCTCCCTTACACATGCTGAACTATAATTCAGCTTATGTTGGTATAGAAAAAACAGGCAGCCCCACTGAAAGTCTGTTTATCTTCAGTGTCGAAAAAAAATTGTAATAGGCCACAGAAGAAGATACACACTATACAGTATCTGCTACCTTTGTAAAAGTAATATTCCCTTGGTGGAATTAATTTCATAGCTGACTTGTTTCATGTTATCATGAAATGCTGTGAGCTCTGACTGAAGCTGCAAATACAGTTGCTTTGATTTAAGGACAGTGGGAGAAAACAATTTGAGCAAATGTCCAGTAAACTATAATGCATACAAGTACGAGCAATTTGCAAGGATATTATGTGCAAAAATGGATATTTGATTAAGTCCTTTTATGCACTGTTGAGACAAATTTACTAAATTAGCTTGCTTTTGACAGACAGCCCTACCTACTGCACGGGTCCATGTGGCAAGAACTGCACAGTGGTAAAAGTAAAGCTGAGAGTTAATCAGGGATGTATTACAAATCTAATTCAATCACTTACAAAGTATTACTGTACTAGGAGACTTTGAAGAATGTTTCTGAAGTGTCGTAAAAGGTGAAGGGAAATTTTGTCTTTGCAGTTGCAACATCTGTTGGTACCTTATAGCCTCAAGCAGTGTTTTTCAATACAGCTTTGAGTCTGGAGCCAATGACTGACTCTGCATTGGGTAGAATATTGTCTTGCTCTTTGTTTTCCTCATCTCTTGTCTCATCTCTCCAGTGAGGGAAGTCTCTATGTTTCACCTTGATCAAAATCTCACAGTTGTCCAATATAAGATTCAACTTTCCATGTTGAAAAGAAAACATTAGGTCCAGTGCGGTTTATTCCCCACACACATTCACAGATAGACAGACAGACAAAGAGAGAAGGGTGATTATCAGGGTTGCCATATTGATTAGACGAGTAGAGAATCTCAATCAACACCCAACCCTGTCCAGTAGAACAGACAACCATACAGGCTGCCTACAGTATACTTCCTCAATCAAATACACGACCTTGGATGTTCAGTACATGAATTTCAGCTATAAAAATCTTTTGGCCTCTCCAGCAATACTGTGGGCATAAAGGAATTCTTACTATTGCACACAATACCTGACGGCAGAGCTCAGTGCATTCATATTTTATATCCCTGTATTTATGGTCAAGCTTTCGTTAGTGATCCTCATGTGTATCTTGGTATAGTTTGTTTTTTTTTATAATGCAGCACTTTCTGATTTTAGCTCTTCCTGGTTTCCCCAGCATGTAGAGCCAATACGGTACAGTATGTGCTGCTTGACTGCGCGTGCTGTTTGTTGTTTAACAGCCTTGGCCAGCTGTTGTGGCTGCCACAGTGCAAAGGTCAGAGTGATGTAATGAGAAAGATGCAGGGATAAAGAGATGGATTAGAGGAGAGAACAGCCCCCACATGGACACAAATGTAGTGATTACACCCAGATTTATGACACAGCACTCACTGCGTCACAGAACATGCACACATGTGCACGGCATGTGCACGACTTTCAACTGAACATAATGTACTTTAGTGCATGAAAACACAGAGACCTGTACCCAAACAGTTGCACAGATGAATTTATTTCCAGACATTCTGCTGGAAATGGGTTTCAAAAATAGAAACGCTTGACACCATACCTTCATTAATTTTTAGCTGTGCTAAACAGCATTAGTCATTTATACCTGACATGTTCACTTTCACTGTATTTTAGGGCGTCTCTGTGTGGCACCTGCCCCACTTCTCTTGGCAGATTTAGAGTTCAGGTTGCCAGATTAGGCAGAAATATAATTCAAAGACTTGTTAGTCCCATGAGAGGCAAAACCCCAAGGTGAGGAGAGCGCAGAGCTTCACATCACTACACATTTCCCTAGGTGCACATTCCTCTGTTCTGTCTTTCCTTTTCCCTTTCACTTTGCACTTTCCCTCTCTCACTGTCTCACTCTGCCTTCTCTGCTTTCCCTTGGCTATCAGTAGTAGGAAAAAGCCAGATGATCTACGCCTCCCATCTTTCTCACTCGTGGCTGTCCTCTCTAAGCGTCTTGTGTGTTGTGAAGTATGTGAGCTGTGGGAAACATCACAGGATGATGGGTGGTAGGCATCTTTTATGCAGTACAAACTCCACCCGGGAATCATGGAGAGTCTCACACACATACACACAGGTGCAGCCTGGACAATCATGTTGAATGAATGTATTTATTTATTATAATGCTTTTGTGAACCATACAGGGGACAAAAACAAAGATTATGGACACCAACAGATGAATAAATAGACACGTGCACAGAATTACATTTTGCAGCGGTCAGTCCAGACTCTGCTTGTGCTGGTTGTTTAATGTTCTGACTGCTGAGGGAGACTACTGTACCTCAGTGACAGCTGTGTTAGCGAGATAACACATAATATATGTTGACACACTGCTTGTGTGAACAGTGCATTGAAGTTTATATTATTTCAGGTTCCTTTATTTATTTGTGTGTTCATCTCTATGTGTTTGTGTCTGTGCCGTCATCATGTTTATTGGTGATAAATATACAGCTTATTTTAAAACTGGACTCCCTTTTGTCCAAACCTGAAATGCAGGGCATGTTACTGCCTGTGCTGCTACTGATAGAAGATCCCCTTTGCTTATCGGTTCACTTATCGATGTGGAGAGGACTGTGTTTGATGTTTAACCTTCACTTGTCGCCCCTATGTGTTGAGAACATCTAAAGATAAAAATGAAGGCTTACTCCGTCTGAACACTTAAACAAATGAACAAAAAAAAAGATTAAAAAATGGTCACAGATTTGAGCAAATCCAGCGAGGTGAATTTAATGGAAACGTTAAAAGCACTGCAGTGCAACAGAGCACTGAGATGAGGACCTAAATGAAGGCTGAGGAACTGAATCCAAAATGCGAACAACAATTTATTTCTCGGAGGCGTTAATCTGTAGTTTACAGGTCAGGATGACAGAGTTTATGAAGTGAGTATGAAGTGAACAGTATGAAAGCGAGAGACATTTTGCCATGGGCGTGTGTTTAAGATGTGTGTGTGAGGTTCGCTTTGCATTTCACTGATAACACTAAATCAAAGGAGGGAGGAGTGAGAGAGAGAGAGAGAGAGAGAGAGGGAGGGAGAGAAAGAGAGAAATCTGTTCATATCTAATGGGCTTTCATCCATCTTTGCACAGATATAACCATTAAAGCAAACACAATCAAAATGCATACACAAACACCAGATACAACATACTCTGCACACCGACTAACGCGTGGAGTGTAAGTATGGGTTAAAGCTTGTTTTCTGTTTGTCCTCCAATGTTCATTTCCCACTGCCTCACAACCTCTCTATCCCTCTCTGACATTTTCACTTGTAATAAAGCGTTCTGGTGCATTGGCTCCTGATAGAATCAGCGCTGTGTCGGGACAACAAAGACAGCAGGGAAAAAGGGAGAGGGTGCAAATGGAGGGAAAGGATAAGCCCTGTCGTGTTCTCACAGTGAAAGAAACATGTACAGCAGCCTGTTTATTACAGTGGCCTTTGACCTTTTGATCCCTCTGTAGATCAATAAATGGATTTATAGCATTTCATTCCATCAAATTGGTCTCGTATGTGCAGCTCCAGATTCAAGGTCTATTTCTGTATCTGTTCCCAAAGCTGCTCAGATGGCATCTATCTGTGGGGTCAGAAACTCCATCCAGCAGGCAAATGCCAGCTTCAGTCCCAGAAGAAGAGAGGACACTTTTGAGCTTAACTAAGAGAACTGTTCTCATGCTGTACATTATGGTGTTATATGTGAGTGGCTACTGGGACCATTGGTTAGAGGGGCCCAGGGGCCAGAGTAACAGAGTTAAAACTTGACAGAGAAAGAGAAGAGGGTGCTTTGATGAGGAGGGGAGCTGAACTGGTTCAGAGCCTGTTGCTATGGTAGCCATGTGGAATAAATCACCAGCATGAATTCCATTCTCAAATGCCTTCAGCACCCCACTGACTCAGGTAGACCTAGACAGAATATGAATGAGTATGGTGTCCCAGTGAGCAGCTCACTGTGAGGGGAAAAAAATCATAACCAGGCCTTACTGGTTGTTCTAGATTCTGTATCTCAGTTTCTTTAAGTCCCTCTGTTTAATATGGACAACCAGTACATAAATATTGAACAAATTCTTTACAGCATATTATAATGTATTTGTAAGCAGATATATGTTTATTGATGTGTTTGTCAGCAACTCTAACTCCTCCTGTGGGCGCTTATAAGTAAAGGCTGGTGAGTAAACAGATAATCAATGACATTATGGTAAACTCCTTTGTAATAATATAGAAAACAGTTTGCCTTCATCGGAGGAGTTATTTTGTTAACAAGGGAGTTTTTTCTTGCCACTGTCGCCTTAAGTGCTTGCTCTGGGGTCAGACTCTGGGTTTCTGTAAAGCGCTTTGAGACAATTCTGAATGTGGAAGGCGCTATATAAATAAAATTGAATTGAATTACTAGGCATTAAAAAACTAATGAAACTTGCCCTTATATCTGCAACAACAGTGGATGTTGCTTATAATTGCTAAATAGGGGTAAGTGTGACCCGTCTTTCACCAGCATATGGCACATTCCATGACTACCTCTTTCTTTCAACTTTATTGAACTCATATGCTGTGTGTGTGTGTGTGTGTGTGTGTGTGTGTGTGTGTGTGTGTGTGTGTGTGTGTGTGTGTGTGTGTGTGTG
>JBBMJY010000021.1:12686245-12701992 GCA_037833715.1 Toxotes lorentzi
GTGTGTGTGTGTGTGTGTGTGTGTGTGTGTGTGTGTGTGTGTGTGTGTGTGTGTGTGTGTGTGTGTGTGTGTATGTGCATGTGTATGCAGAAAGCATATTTTGTCATTATTCATTATTGATGGCTAAACCACAGAGGTGACACCAGGGAAGGATGGTCCATCTTTTTTAATGGCAGGTATTTATAAAGGGTATAGCTGACACGAGAAGTCAATCCAAGTCTTTTGTCTTGAAGAATATTCAAGGAGAATGATGAGTGATGATATAAGGCCTTGACAAAGACTAACCTTTTTTTTTTTCTTTTTTTTTTTAAAACATCATGAATACAGTAAAGTCAAGAGGGTCAAAACTATAAAGTGACAAATTTGATAGATAAATAAGGCTCAGCATTACAAAAGATGGGATCCTCCAGACTCTATTATTAGTATTTCACTTCAGCATCAAAGTGTTTGATATTTCTTTCAAGATTACATGAATATTCATGGGCCTGACTCATCAGTTTTTGTAATAACATGCTTGGATGATCGCCCTAACATTTATCTGTCCTTTTTCTTCTGAGGGAAATGTGATGTCGTACATTGCCATTTGTGGTGGTAATTATGAATCCCATTGTTGCAGACAAACAAAAGGGGATAGGAATGAAGGAGGGAGTAAAGGGGTGATAGAAGGAGGAGAGGAGAAAGGGTAAGACAAAAGGAGAAAGGGAAAGAAAAGGGAACAGGATGACTTTCTGAATAAACAGTTATAGTCAACAGATGTGCACACAAAGACCACCCTGAATTATAGATAAATACAATACACAATACACACAGTACTGTTGTTACATTTGATCACAATTGTAGATGTAACTGTACAATAATAATAATAATATCCACTAAAAGGACCACTTTTCATCTACTGTAACAGGTTTTACAAGTGCTTAAATAGTAATTATTTTCATTGAAGGCATAATTATAATTAGAACATGCCTCAAATACCCATAATAGTGGCATTGCAACATCTTACTGTATGCATAGTGGCCATAACCACACACACCACAGCCATGACCATGTAATCAAATTAGCAGTATAGAACTCAAAGCATTTTCACTGTACAACAACAACACTATCTTTTCCAGTTTATGACATCTAAACAACTACAGAGCTCAGTAGAAACCAAGAAAATAACTTACCATAGTACCAAAAAAAAAAGATTAGAAGGCCGTTACGTTTAACATAGTTGTTTTATCTCATAATAGATACAGAGTTTGTCATATTTAGCAACTGAACGAGGGGAGGAGCGTTCGGATTGACAGCTGGGTTCGGCTGGGTCAGTCCACAGGAGCTGATATTTTATCTTCTGTCTCTTCAGATCAGAGGCAATGTCGCTTAATCAGTCGCCCGTCTCCTCCCAGAGCCTCTGCTCTGTACTGACACTGACGTTCATAGTATTTACCCAGGGTCTGCACCAGATAGTCAGTTTACACTACACAAAAAGGCAAAATATTGCTTTTTAAAAATAAATAGAAACAACACAGTCGAACTATTGAGTGATAAATGTAGCTCCAATAGCCTGACAGTCTGCTACTGTTGTTTTTCCTGTTACTGCTCTTGTTGAAAGCAAAGTGAAAACCTTTTACATGGTGCAAACACTGAGTGAGTCTGACCTTTAGACTATGTGCGTGCGTGTGTGTGTGTGTATGTGCAGTCAGTCTCTGTTCTCCTCAGGTGTCCAAGGTGTGCCTGGGTGCTCGGTTGGAGTTCTCCTCTCCCCTCCCTTTCGCTCTCTTTTCACCACCTAGAGGAACATACTTCCTTTTGGGCTTTTTACGTTTTTTATCAGTGCACCACACTCTCTCACAGTACTCTTCCACTCTCTGGGCATCCCCGTAACCAATCAGCTGGAGAAACTCCTTGTACCACAGCCTGGAGGGACTGCCTGAGACTGAGGATGGCAACAGAGCCCTGGGGCTGATGCTGGGGCCTGGTGGGGGGCCCAAGGAGGAGTGGCATGGAGCTGCAGCCTTCTCTCCCTCCCCATTATTAGCCCTCACTGACTCCACCCTCTCCCCACTGAGCACGTGTAGAGTGATACGTAATAATGTGTTCACGTATCCATGTTCCACAGTCTGGCACACATACACACCGGCATCTGAGCTTCTCACACGCAAGAACAGCAGGCCGTGGGAGGTCATGATAACCCGCTCATCACCTCGAACCTACACGAAGGAAAATAAAGCGAAAGTATATTTTTTTCTAGTCACTGATGTAGCCATTATTCAAGTTTAGTGATTCAGGCAGCTGCTGAATCATTTGCTCCTCTCTCAAAACAAATGTTAATTAAAAAAACAGAACTAGAGAAGGATAAATTAGGGAGAGGTTGTACTTCAATAGTGCACTCAATACAGTCTCTGCTGTACTTAAGGTTCTGTGAGGTACATAACCGGTCCAGGTTTCATTTTGCTGTAGTAATACTTCAGTCTCAATATTGAAGATATAAACATGTAAATCTGTTCTGATACATTTCAATGTGTTTCCCAAGGTGTAGACAGAGATAGATATACGGCACTGAGTGTGATGGAGGGAAATGGAGTTTTGTTTGCGGTGCTCAACACAAAATTACATTTTGAAGAATTCTTTCCAGAAACAATGCTTACCACTTGCTCACAAACACTCACAGATGCCACTATGTGAATTTAAATGTTTGTTGTCTTGAGCTGTACAAATAAAATTCCCTTCAGCTCAGAGTCACTGAGGTGGCAGCAGAAATCTCAGCTATAAGTGAAGCCACCACTGTCTGCATGGCTAGACAGCTACATAGAGAAATGTGTTTTTGGAGGCAGAGAACAAAATAGGAGCATCTCCACTCTGCTGCTTTTCTTTTTCTGGTGATGAGATCTGTTTGCGGTGTATTACACCTTTAGTATGTGTACATTTGTATTTGTTTTGCACAAAGTAGCGACTCACCTCGAGTTTCTCTCCTCCTTTCTGTAAGAACCACAGGACTTTGGCCTGAAGTGATCGAGGGACGCACTCCAGTAAAGTGCTGTTGCTCTCAACACCGTACGCCAACCTCTCCTCAGATCCTTCATCTACACACAAATACACACACACACATTGTAAGAGATAGTGAGGCAAGAGAGATGGCAGGGAACTGCATTAACCTACATTAACCTCTTTCACCTCCGACTACAGGAACACATGAAGAGTTCATATTTTTTTCATATGCGGTCTAGTGCTCCTGAAGAATAGCATCATTTTCTGGCTTGTATACAGTATTTGTCTGACAAAAATTTTGTGATGCCAGTAAATACACACAAGCATGCACACACACACACACACACACACACACAAACACACAAGCACACACATCACACAGTCATTTTCTACACTAACCATCAATTTGCAGCCCATTGCACAGCTGGACGGCGTTGCCATGGCGAACATCCTGCCGCCTGAATCGTCTGCTGAGATGGTAGAGAGGGAGGCAAAGAGAGAGTAATTTTGAACATGTGATGAAAGTGTGAGAGATGGGTGAAAAGAAAGAGAGAAAGAAATCAAATAGAGAGAAAGATGATCAAAAAGAGGAAGGGAGGTGATCAAGTGCATACTGATAGGCCTTACATAACACCTGGCAGTCATGTCTATCAGTGCCTGTGATAATGACTTGGTAAATCAGCCTCAGAGCATTGTGACATTCAGGGCAAGATGATATGATGGAACATAAATGTACTGCTAAAGGTGTGAACAGCTGATTGTCACACACACACACACGTCTGGAGGAAAAAAGATGGGTCTCACAGTGTTTGGTGTTACCTCTTGGTGTAGACTCCAGCAGGGTAGTATCTGGAGCAGGTGAGGCCATCCCAGGCACAGTAGGGGTCTCTGGCCAGACAACAATCAGCACATTCAGAGCCATAAAGGTCACACTGATGCAGTCTGACCTGGGCCACACCGACCTCTGACCCAACGTAGAGTTGTTGCTGTGGACCCAAAAATGAGACATACATGTATACGTGTAGATTTATGCAGATACATGTAGAGGTACATTAACCTCTGTACAGTATGTATATACACTCAGTTGTCAGTTTATTAGGAACCCCCAACTGAAACAAATGCAGTCTAATACAACAGTCCTACAATAAATCCTGCCTTCATAAGGTTAACTGAACTGCTGTACTTTTGAACTACATTGCCTTATGCTGACAGGTGTCCTTATTATTTTGTCCACCCCATTCAAGTCAGTGAGGGTAGGCTAAACAACAAACACTTTGTGTAATGCAATACAGTTCACCTGAATATTACAACCTTGAAGATGGGTTACATAGCCACAAGTAGGCTACAGTAGTAAATTGTGTCAGTACAAAGTAATACGTTGCTATGTTATCATCTTGTGGCTGAACAGCAGAATTGCAGGAATGAACAACAGTTGTGATTCAGATACTCATCATACCCTTTTAGGTGATATTATGATCTCTCTTATTGGTGCTGACACCTGTGAACAGGAAAGATTTTATGTTATTCAATAACGAAGTTGAATCCGTGGTTCATCATATCCTATAAGAATGTATTTCTTTATCGCTGGAGGCTACCAGACATTCTTCTATCCATCCCAAATCAGTTCTTAATTAAAATGCAGCCAAAAGCAGCCTCTGCTCACAGACTAGTTTTCAAATGTAACTGATCTAAGTACAATTGATATGCTCAAATCATTCTCAAGATCTATCCGCTGGCTGGCTGCACAACCATACTTGTGGGCCTCTGATGATTGAAAGGAAACAAAATCAGCAATCAGTATTTTCAAAAGAATCCCTCAGACTGTGTAACAGCAGCAGTAATGGATACGATATACATGCAATAAAATGTAGATTTTTCTTGGTTACAAAGTCCACTTTGCGTTCACAATTTGCACCTAAAAATAGAGTACCTTGAATACTTGCAGCTCCTCCAGCAGCACCTCCTCCATAGTGTCTGTGTCTTTGTTGTAGATGGTGATAACTTTCAACACCACTGAGTCATCTAATGAAAAGAAGGCATTAATGCACTGTTGATTTGACAAGAGTTTTACCAGTAATGGCGTAACATTCTTCTTTATTTGTGATGCAATATATCAGGTTCAAACCTGTCTCAGAATGTTGTATTCGTGTTTCACTAACATACTGTAATGTTTAATACATGGCTTTATGCTGTCAAAATGTCATGTCAGTAGTGTTTGTGCACCCAGTTATTCAGTTCAGTGTTTGGCTCTCATTTTGCAAAGAACTATACATGCGGTACTTCTTCTTCTGGCATTCTTGATTAAGCACAAAATGTACAGTGTTCATTCCTGAGAGTGTATATACCAGTGCCGATGTACAGAACATGGTAGTGTCCATCCTGGGCTTGGACTCTGTCCACAGCGATCTGGGTTAGCTTCCTCCTGCCCGGCTCTGTCTGTAGCAGGACAGGTCTACGGTGCTGGGGAAGGACTGGACGATACATCACAGGATGAGAACGCACAAACCGCAAAACATCATCAGGAAACTCCTTAGAGCTGGAGAAGCCACCGCCATTCACTCTACTGGCACACTGTTAAAGAGATGGTGTGGCAGAAATAGAGAGAGAAAAGGAAGGAGTAAGGCCAGAGACAGAAGAGGGCCATAAATTGTGTCAGCACCATGTACGGTGTAGAAAAAAAAAAAAAAGCTGACATGCTTTAGTCTGGCTCAGACTGTTCCTCTATGACCTGCTGAGGTAGCAACAACAGTGGTGACATTCACCAGAGCTGTCCTACATGCTCTCAACACTGTCCCACTCAAAGGACATCTGTCGTAGACACAGACTAATGGAGAGTGCAGTGAATGCATAATGTTGGTGCATCAGGGAATGAAGTGCCATAAACAATACTTTATTCAGACTTTAGAACTCACAGATCCAGGTCGAGGATAGGGGACTCTGTCCTCATAAGGTGTCCAGTGATGCTCAGGTCTCTCTCGGTAGGCAAATGGACCATTAAAGGCTGCTCTGATGTCATCCATGTGATAGACACACACAGCATAGCCTTTAAACACCGCACTGCAAGAGAAGATTTCATTAGTGATTTGATGGACAACAAAATTGACTGGATAATGAAACCCTGACGTCATCCTCCGCTCACCTTGTTGTGCTAAAGAGGCCAAAGATTTCTGGGTTTTTTCCATCCTTGTTCTTGAGAACAAACACGTCCTCTGAGGCACAAAATGCAGAATTTAGCCAGTGCTTTTTTTAGGCACGCTGCAACTTTTTGTTACTCTTTTTGTCACTCTAAACTTGCTGGCTGTTAATCTTGAGGGAACAATCCCAAGCGCTGAAATGTATTGCTTTACTACTAAATACTGGTTACCATTACTGAAGGTCATATGCACAATGTAAAAAAAAAAAAATCTTAATACCATATAGGGACTTTCTAAATCTTGAGGGATGTAGATGCTATCAAGCTTAAGTACTGAAAGTTTAATAATCAATAAATGCACAAAATGTCCTTGTAGCCTATACCGAGATCATCAAAGTGTGTATCAATGCCGTTTGGTCCGGCCACGGAGCAGATAAGACGTGTTTTCAGGAAGGAGCTCCATCTATTCACCAGCATTCTCTGTCCTCCTTGGTCATTCTGAGAGATGAAGGGAGATACAGATTTTGACTGCACTGTCAATACTTTGGCATCGACTTGTTTATGCCCTGAAATGTTTCTACAGCATTTGCATTCTCACCGCACAGACTCTCCCAACTCGGGTATACACGGCCTTGTTCCCTCCCTCAGCATCCACCTCTTGCTCAGTGAAGAAGAAGTAAACTTTGTCATCATCCCTGTCATCGTTGTCAGGAATAACTGCTGACCCCACAAATTTAGGTTCTGTAGGAAGAAGAACGCAGTATGTCCATTATAAGCAGTTCATTTTAAATGTATACTCACTGTATTTGTTTTATGGTTTATGGTTCATTAAAAAGAATTAAATATTTGGAAAAAAAAATCTGTATGTGAACACACTGTTTCACATACAACAGCACAAGTTCATGAATCCTCAAGTAGAACCAGTCCTGATGAGAACAGTTATGTGGCGGTATCTACATTTTGGCCAGCATCACATTTAACATTTAATAATGAATAAATTTAATCCGATTATCAACCTATTATGAAACTACCAGGTTTGAGAAGAGACATATGTACAAAACATTTACTCTATGAATCAGTACATCTCAGGGGAATAGCATGTCATTTTCTGACCTGTCAAACTATTTTTATGTATTTTTTGAAAACACACGTAGCTTTGTTACCAGATATGCAGATGTACTGTATGTGTTTGCACTCCCTTGTATTTGAATGGAGATGTGATCATTTCCCGGTAATGTACACCAACCATTGAGCTGCTGCCTGTCGTCTCTCTCAGTGCGTGTGTAGGTCTGGTTGTTTAGTCGGCACAAAGCACCATCATTCTCCCAGTAGTCAGTGTACAGGCCAATATACAGCTCTCCTCCTAATGTACACACACACACACAAACTCAGTTAATAACAATTTATCAATAACAATATTATCAAAACTGCAACCCCCTTCTACTTTAAGTTATTAAAATACAGAGATTAAAAAAGACCACAAGATGGCAGTATTGACTGGTTAGAGGTCAACAAAAGTGAGCAAGCTTCTTTGTGGAATTGCATGGGACGTATTCATGTGCATCCAGCTGAATGAAAACATACATTATGGTCTCACAGCTGTGCTTTTAGCTCAGCTGATGGGGACGTGATGAGTGACTGAGTGTGCAGTGTCTTACTGGAGAGTGTAGACGTGCAGGGACTGTTGGGGTCGTATGGACAGCGTCCTTTGCCGCTTGTAATACTCTCTTCTTCAAGAGCAAATAGCCTGTCCTGAGGACAACACACAAAACGCACAAACACACACAAAGTTATTCACACTCAAATATGCGTGAACACAAATGTCACAGACACACCTCAAAAGCTCCACCTGTGGAACAGCTTTAACAACATCCAAACAAATCCCAGGTGCTGATACATGGAGAGAGGGAGAGAGAGAGAGAGCAAGATCCAGGTGAGTTAGAAAGAAGAGGGATCAGAAAGTGATGGATGAGAAGGAGGAAGGAAGATAAATGAGACAAGAAGTGACGGATGGCCAAATGAAGGACTGGAGTCTAAAAGTGCTCTGCTCTTACATCATAGAGAGTTCACTAATTCCAGTCTTCTCATCTTGCTGCCCTGCACAGCATATATATATATATGTGTGTGTGTGTGTGTGTGTGATCTAAACTCCCTATAGACACAGCTCATATGTTTGTGGGCCACCACAGTGTTTTTGACTGTCACTGGCAGATCAGAGAGGGTGTCATGTATTGATTTATGAGTAGCCATGGAGCCCTACTGTGCTGTGACTACCGCCCTGAGTATGACTATAACAGAAGTCAACTTCTGGGTTAAACTCATCCATCATGTAATCCGATCTATCAAAACCAAAAGGGAAATAGGTCAAATAGGCTGAATTAATATTACTCTGTTCACAGTACTCTGAGATGTGGACTGTTTTCATTAAAACGTCTAAACGGTTGTCGCATAAATATTTGATTTGTTAGTCTGTGGTTGACTTAATGGTTAATGGCATTGGCATTTTCTGCCATAGTTTATCTTAGTGTAAATATTATTAAGCTCAGGCTTAATAATATTGATAACTACAGACTAGATGAAATCTCATACATCAAGTATGAAATTTATGTGAGGCAGTCTTGTAGAGAGATTAGGTTGCTTAAACATAGAGAAACCAGCCATGGCTGATCCATCTTTGCTCACTCTATGAGCATTCCAATGGTATGAGTGATGGTTGAACGTGCTTCCTGTTTGGAAGGTGTGACCGGCCTGGTTGGCCTACTGGACTAGTGTTGGAATGCAGAGTGGAAACCTTCTCCCCTCCTCTATCTAAATACGCCTAGGACTGTTCAGTGTTTGACATCTAGGAGAAATGTGTCATACTGTAAAGAAACATGTTCACACTGATGTATGCAGGCAGTTTTTTATGCACATCAATATGTACGCTCCTGTGCACCCAAATCCTACTCATAAGCAGCTGACACACACTTGAATTGACCTCAGAGTACGAAGACAGAACATTAGTCCTTGCTGACCTTAGACTCTCTCCTACAGAAAGCAGCACCTGGCCTCTTCTGCCTGTTCACCTGGCTTGTCATCTTTTTTTTTTTTTTGTAATGAAACCGTGAACATTGCGTCAAAGAATTCTGTGGAAAACGAAACCTCCACCCTCTCTTACTCACTAACTGTCTTTTCCATCTCCACCTCACTCCACTCCTTGTTGCTAGGAGGATAAACTCAACTGCAGTAGCATGTTCTAAGTGTTTAACCGCTCAGCAGTCCAAGCTGTACTAACAAGTCTAGGAGCTCCTGGTTAAAACATTATCAATAGAGTGTGAAGAAGGCTCTGGATACTGCCATCTAAAGAGAGAAAGAAAGAATGTTGAGTGCAGGGGCACAGTGTAAAATCTGGCTGTCTGTATAACAAAGACGCCTGCAACATTTTCACTGGAGTAACTGTCTATTATAGTCCTTAGCAGTGAAAATCTGATGCACACAAAAAGCAACCACAGGCTTTTAAAGCAGGCAAAGAAAGAAACTATCCAGAATTAATTAATAGAGCAATAAATCATGCCACAGTGCTTGAAATACCACCTGAATATTTAGTTGTTATGGAGACCATATTCATTAGTTTCAGATCTCGGGACTCACCTGCCCTGTGTGTCCGACTCTGAGCAGGGCACAGATGGGGTTAAACGCTCCTGTTCCACAGACCAGCAAATGGGTGTTGTTGTACTGCTGCAAGACCTTAATGTAGTTTGCACACTCCGGCTGTTGGAGGAGATACAGAGACGAAGCAGGGGGAAGGTTAAAGTGGGATGGTTGAGTCAGGGGTCGTGAGGGAGGACTGAGGCCACACACTTTTACTGCATCATCAATAACATCAATGCTTAAGGTTAAACAACGGTTAATGAGCACTGTGAGATATGTAAATCAATCCACACATACTGACAGTATCTATCTCCGTAACTGATCTGTCTGTCTGTGAAATAAATTAATTATGCAATATATATAAATGCCATGTTAATGCACATTATCATCTGAGCATTTGTGCTTTACCCTTGATAATCTTACCTTTTCCCTCCCCTTCATCAAACACTCCTCTATCTGAGATTCTGTACTGGCCCACTGGATCTGAAAGAAAATACAAATGCACCCACAGTTACAATAGTGTTGTTTCACGCTAAATAAATAAATAAATAAAGCAACTATAAGTATTTTGCACATTGCTCAAATAATTTCACAGGGTCCTTATGCCGGTACTTCAGAATCAAATTTGCAAACTCAGTCAAAGTACTGCTGTACTGAACACAGACACACACACATGCATGCTCAGTTTGGCTAACCTACAGACCCATGTGTCTAAAAAATTCAATATGTCTCGCTTCCTGACGGGCACGGAGGCTTGAAAACAGATCTACCTCTCTGTGGTGTGTGTTAACCCGGTCCAGACTAAGGGAGAACAAAGTATTCTTGGCCCCAACGTAAAGCCTCTCGTGGCCTTCATCCAGCAGCATGGTCTGGGGCTGAAGAGATGCTCCATGTCCCTGGAACACCCAGGTCCTGTTCAGCTGCCAAAGCTCTTCAGAGACAATAACATACACAGAAATTAAGCAAATAATTATAAAATTACTATGGTAGCCTGCAGGCTAGATAGCTATTGAAATATAGATACAGAACTATCTATATTTATCTAGATCGATAGACAAATCTCTTTTTATTTTACTTGTGGGTTCTCATTTTGTCTCTTGCCTGTACTAACCAGCAAGATCAAATTTGACCAAACCCCTCCTTCAAGGGATTTTTAACTGCTCCAGGAACCTATGTCTGTGTCCCACTTGCTCCCATGGCCAAGAGCACATTGCAACATGTGTTTCTGATTCATAGCTTCCCCAAGAGAATGGCAGAGAGCAACATTAGGGTTTCTATCCATCTCACCTCTCTCTCACATGTGGCACCCATGCCTCCTCTCACCCAACTCGTATGTGTCATTGGCTTGATAATAGACCTACAATGCATCTTGTTTTTATCATCTTTACAAGTTCACATGGCATAAAAGGGTGCACAGGCAGCTCTAAACTGGCCTCCCAGTGCATACCAGTAAATTGCTTTAAGGACTACTGCTTACCAGGACAACCAAAAAGACACTTAGCAGAAACATGAATGTAAGGAGTTGGATATGAATCCTGGGAAAGATGTAGCGATTAATGGGAGGAGCATTTGATGTAGACAGTCCGGCCTGTGGTCCAGTTTACTGGGAAGCAGTTTTATCTCAGAGGAAACGGAACCGGCCTCTTTATCAGCCATTAGTTTGAGATCAGCTGCCACTCCCTGTCAGTCTCGCTTTAGGTGATTTGAAACCATACTGCAGCGGACCGTGACAGACATGTCATTAAGTATAAACACACGCTCATCAGAACAACCACAGAGGTTTGGAAATATCTTGTTCAAATTCACAGCAGAACCACAGATAGTTTGCATACACGCACATGTGTCAACACACCCAATTTTACCTACTTGATTGAACCTGACACGCTGCTCCTCTATACCTGAGCTCTGTGAGCTTCTGGAGAGCAGGGTTGAGGGTGAAGGATTTAATCTAAGTGCAGGAACCCCAGAGGTGTGCACTTACTCTGGGCTGCACTGGTCTGAAAAACCTTTCATTAACACAAAACCGGGTTAGACTGGGTGTCCTTGTAAAAGAAGAAAGGGGGATCTGGTGTGTGTTAGCAGAACATCTGAAACCTCAGAGAGATTCAAGCAGACAAGCCAGGGTTCATGATAAAATTTATAGAGCTAGCATTACACAGGCTGTATTCTCTTCTTTTGTTCTACTTTCATACGCACGTTAGGCTGTCCATGCACAATTCTTCAGCAAGCGTGCTTTAAATTTAAAAAGGCCTGACTATAATACTATGCCATCCTTTCAGCCACCTCAAATAATGCTGAGGTGTCTCTACATGCTGAGGTTGCAGGGGGTAATTGCATGATTTGTTTTTCTAGCATCTGTATATTTTTAGTGAAACTTGAGCTCCAAGAAAGAAGGAGAGTGTTTATCCCATTTTCCTACACTACTCACAGCAACAGCGTGCACTCAGTGGAAGGTTGTATTTGTTTAAAATGGGATTAGGTATCCACAGAGGACTTGGTGACTGTGTACATTTTGTTGCTATTACGATTTATATGTTGGATACAAGCGGCTGTTTGTTTGACCAGCGTTAGATCTCGGGTGGTTAGGTGACGAAGACAGAGGGGATGTGGCAGTGGTGTTCTGCCAGGGCTCAGACATGCTTCCTGTAATTATCTAATCCACACACTTGATGCACTCTGTCTCTTTCTCTTTCTCTCACACACACACACAGACACACACACACACACACACACACTGTCTCGCTACCCTCTTTCACCTCACAGTTCCCTCTGACTTAAGCTGAACTTGGATCAAGAACAGTCCTCATTCCACATTCCACATTCCACGTTAGGCTGTCTCGCAAACAGTCAGTTCCTTCTCTATGTGAAGTCAGATCTGCTACCACTTATTTAGATGACAGACTTAGAGGGCTATTTAAAGTGATGGAGTAAACAGTGTTCAAGTTGAGCCCTTTTTTTCCGTCTACTTTTCATTTGTTTTTGATAATAATGTAGAGCGGCAGCTGATTTATATGGACAGATGTGCATGGCGAGATGCACAGACATGCACAAACTCTCTCGCTCTGTCTTACACAAACACAGATTCTATCACTTTGTTTACATGTGTAGAATTGCACATATGATATTCTAAATGTATCCTGTTCAACGCTGAATTCAAATCTTTCCACGCCATGCTCATTTCATTAAACATATCCACCATGCTGACCAAGAGAAAGAAAGAAAGAAAGAAAGAAAGAAAGAAAGAAAGAAAGAAAGAAAGATACAAGTGAGAAGAAACCATAATCAGATTTATAATAAAAGAAGGTGTTGTGTTGATTAATCCCTTTAATTACACATGATTACAGAGTTACTATAAGACTCAATTGGTGGATCTCCCAATTACACTGACACTTTGAGAGATGCTTCTGAGCGCACAATGCTGTTTAAAGGGTTTCTCCTCTGTCATTATATGTATCCGATACAGACAGTTGCAGCCACTGCTCAGACTGAAGAAGGGAAAGAGGGGATTTCCACTTGTCCCCATTCCTCTCCCTCTCTCTCTCCCTCTCCTGTCCAAGTTTTTCTCCGCTTAGCTATCAGCTAAGGGGTGTTTCTCCATCAGCAACTGAGCCAGGGAGACACATGGCCCTACTGTGATCCCACTTCAAATGGAAAACACAGGCTAAAAGGACTCCCTAAAGACAGACGCTTTCATCGGCTGTCTGAGGAGGGCTGAGAGATGCCTGAGAAGATTCGGTGAAGTGAAATCAAAATAAACTTTGTGATCTCCTCTTTATCCATGTATAGAAACACTGTTTTCCTGCCCCAGGGAAAACAATACGTGTTTATGTGTGTGTGTCTGTGTATGTGTATGCAGTAGCAGCCTACTTTTGATTATAGGTCTCTTAACAGCATTAGGAGAAAAACGAATTTTTAGTCGAAGACACCGAGATAAATGCACCTAGAAGATCATAAAAAAAAACATTCCTCAGGAAACTTAAAAACGCAAATTAAATTTGCTATCATAATTTGATCTACTGCCAGTGCTAAGTACACATTTTATGTCAGAAATTAAACTTGGGGTAGACAGTCTCGTATTTTCAGGGAAGTAAGCCTACATTTACTTGTTGAGTAATGGGATTTAGGCTGGAACAGAAAGAAAGAAAATTATTGGAGTGAGCTGGAGTTAAAGAGGACAAGAATAAGGAGTGAGTCTGTTCTCCTTGTGCTGTAGGGGCCTTAGTGGGACCGTAGAGCTCTTGGGGGGTGGGGTCAGGAGCCAGAGAACTGGGGTGCTATGCCATCATCGGAATATGGCCTTGTGTTTCTGAGTCCTCTTGTGTGAGGGGAGAATGATGTCACTGAGCAAAATGAAAGCCACATGGAGAGTCTGAGAAGGGAAAAGGAAGAGAGAGAGAAAGCAAAGTGTGTTTCTCTGTAACAATGGCAGAGTATAAATCTGTAACCAGATTGATTGATTATAAATCAGCAGAATACCTGACAAGTGACAGTTCATGTCGGTGCTGGCCCAAACAGACAGCTCTTCATCAAACAATGCAGGCATTCACATCCAGCACATGTGTCATCTTTTAATATGCTTTCCAGATACAGTGGTCTGTATTTGACTGATATTTAAGACAAGTCTATCCCCATCAATTCCAAACTGTACAGCCTCAGCCATACATATAGGCATATGACCTTGGAGCCAAAATGAATTAGTTATTGATGTGGCTTACTGTGTGTCAATGCGTAGCTATATGTCAAGAACCCAATAAACTGTAAACTGATTTTTATTATGCGCTGTCATTTGCTAAAACAGCTTCAGCACAGAAAAAGTATGCTTTAGAACACGCTGGACGAACTTATCCTTGCATGTAGCTGCGCTGTATTTGTTAGCACATGATTTATTCTATTAATTTCCCCTCAGTCTATATTCCAGATGAACAGTTCTCCTCTCAGTAAATTCTGTGTCCCCTACAAGTTGGCATTGTGAAAGAAAGGAGGACTGCCAGCCTACAGTAAAAAAAATCCACTTGGTATTTTGTGTCTTGGAGTGCTCACCGCACTTGCAACCCTTCATCCTCTTTTTTTTTTTTCCCCTTGTAATATCATTGTAATATCATTGCAACATACTCTCTGAAGACTCTAACAATCTTTGTGCCTCCTCTCGTTTTCCCATGTCACAAATTTAACTCATCTCTGCTCCCCGGTCCCTTCACCGGGAAAAGGTCAGAAAGGATATTAGACTTTCACCAGCTGCCTTCCCCTCTGGACATCTCGTTAATGAACCCGAGAGCACACACATAACACAATGGGAGAGAAAAGGACGCTGGGATGTACACAGACAAAATGAGAAAGTGAGAGAAAGAGAGAGGTGTGTGTAGAGGGGAATGAGGGGGGTTGAAAAAATATTGTTTTTCCTTTGCTGACCTAAAAGTTGTGATTTATCTAATCGTCACCATACTCTCCATTTTTCAGTGGTTTGATATAAAGTATATGACTATTCTAGGGCCGTGATCCAATGTAGTAAATGTTAATTATAGGTCTCTGCACATGTAGGCAGAAGAAAGTTAATGGGACTTCTCACTTCGCACATTAGCTTTAAATTCAAAAAAACAAAAACAAAAATGAAAATCCCCTCGTCATTTCACTTCAAGTAGGCACAACTTTAGGCCATACTGGTATTCCCCGTCTCACCCTCAGAAGAAAGTCACCTACAGCCACATCATTTCAAGGTTGTAAAATATAGAGAGAGCTTTTTCTTGTCTGGAGAGGAAGGTCTAAAATTACAGGTCAAAGGGGGGGTTTCATACGGCAGTAATTGCCACCGGAGTAATCCCTGTGTTCACACATGCATGCACCTCAGCTCCTTTTGCTTAAACTCACAATTTAACACTATGTGCTGAAGAAAAGAAATGTCTAAAGAAGGTTTAGCATTTGTTGGCATGTGTTTGTTATACAGTGGTGGAAAAAGGTTTTCGGACACCCCATGCATTTGTGATATATTGCATTAACAATCACTCTTAAGTTTC
>JBBMJY010000021.1:12702092-12719059 GCA_037833715.1 Toxotes lorentzi
GCCCCATTGAAAATCTTTGGTGGATTATCAAAAGGTCTGTTTCAATGTGGAAACCAAAGAATTTAGAAGAATTAAAAACAGTAATTCAAGAAGAATGGGAGAAGATTACCCCTCAACACTATGTGAGGCTCGTGGAGAACATGCCAGCCAGGATTAAAACGCTACTGCGTGCTAATGGCAGGAGTACTAAATATTAATTTTGTTGTGTGATGGTTTATTTATTTTTTGTTCAGTTTTGAACACATTCTTTGCTATTAGTTAACTTTGATACTGACAATGTTGAGAACTGACATGTTGTGGCAAATGTTAGGCTAATATATGGACTGCATATGCATTTATTTATACAGTATAAGCAGATATATAGAGTATAATAGCACAGCTAACCTGCCAGAACAGCTTAACGTCACTGGATAATTTTATCCACCTTCACAGACGTACTGAGGAAAAATATTTATATCCTCCTAAATGATTATGACTTTTAAGTAAACACATCCTTGGCAGAGCAGAATACCTGGTCAATTTAATTATTGTGAAAGTTTTGTTCCAAGCTTTTGCCCTTTTAGCTGCTCTCACGAACACTTACAAAAATCAGACATGTTTTCAGGAGAGACAAGCTTGTCTACACTAATAACATGCCAGAGAAATAATTTTTGGATTTTTACGAGAAAACGTTTCAAAAGAATTTAGTGTTTATGTTGCTGTTTTCTTCTTCTTCTTCTTCTTCTTCTTCTTCTTCTTCTTCTTCTTCTTCTTTTTTTTCAGGTAGAATGCACATTTCCACAGCAGTTCTGGACAGGTATCTATTATGTGGGTGGAGTGAAAGCTTTTAAGCTTCACTAAACGAGGAATGCATTTTCCTGTTTTGTCCAGAAACACTGCTGAGCTGAGATGAACTGACATCACTGAATTAGAAGGAACTGGATGTCCAACACAACCTCACTTTCAGAAATACGCACAGAGATGGCTTAATTAGCCATAGGTAAAACTATGCAGCAGTGAAGAGTTTTTGGAAGTGACTTTGGTCTGATTAGGTCATCACCATTATGAAAACTGCTGTATCACACTTTCTGCAGCTCAAGCCAAGCATGATGACAGTGCTGTAGAGACAGCAAAATAAGTCTAAGGCCACCTACGTGCAGCCTGCTGTGATGCTGACACATGCTAGCTGTGCAACAGCTTCATTAGAAGCAGAATTGATGGTTGTCCTAGAAGAAGAGCTCATTTCGCTCCACAGGCCTGGAGATCTTACAGAAGCTGCTGCCAAGAGCCTTGGATGATGCAGATCCAAAATCTCATGGATCTGTGAGCAAGGGTACCAGAAATAGTACAGAACGAACAGTATGTTCTAATTTCTGTTCTATAGTAAGCACATCTCCTTGCAGGCCATTTTTACCTATAATAATCCAGGATTTAGACAGTTTGATTGGCCTAAAGTCCATGCAGTTGAGGTGTAATACCGTCTGCACCAATCAGCCACAACATTAAAATAAGTTGCTGGGTTTGATGTTGTGGATGAATGGTCTTTGGAAGCTGAGCAGTCAAAGATTAGGGTCAGTTCTGTAGAGAGTCTGTGATTGTAACTCAATGCTCCATGTGATTTAGGAAACTATCTTTTGGAACTTGAGTTAATTGAGGGTGTAAGCAAATGAAAGCGTGACTGGGATTTGGGAAAATCTTCACTGGTCCAGAAGTCTAGACAAGAAGATGGGGAATAGATGAAAGAGGGCGTGAATGATAATTTCACACCATGTGCGAAATGTGGCTAACATCAAAGGACGCAGAGATCTGCTCTGTGTGATGGTAAGGTCGTCCTTGAAACACACGATAATGTGCCCAAAGGAATTCATTCCCAGAAACCAGGAGAAAGTTGATCTGATATTTTACTGGGACTTTTATTGATCCCCCACTTGGTATCTGACCAGAAGCAGGTTGCAAATAATTCAGCACTGATATAATTAACTTTTTCTTCCTGTTATCAATCTTTCTCTCAAAAAGACAAATCTAGTTTTTCTACCCTGTTTTGTTGCCAGATGTAATATTTTCTTAGGCACACAACCGCATTCCTCTCCATCTCCCTGGACTGCATTCAAGTCATCGGCGTGTGAAGAATTCGCACTATTCCGTCTGTGCATGTGTCTCTCTCTCTCTCTCTTTACATATGAGTTTGTGTGAACTTAAGGGTGTGTGCAAAAATCACTGGCAGAGCCCATGAGGCATATATTAAGGCTTAGATGTTTTTCATTCCATAATGATAGGATCCAACTGCAGCTTTTTCATATCGCTCTGTGCTAGCCAGAACACGTATCAGAGGAGAGCGAGAGGGAGGGAGAGAGAGGTGGGCTGTCAATCACTGTAGCAGCTTTCTCCTCAGGCAGTTAATGAATTGGGTGATATATGACAGTCATAACCATAACAGATATTGATGTGGCATTTATGACTAAGCACATCAACACTGATCTGCTTACTTCTGTTGATGTATGAAGTTTGCATTTGCTGTAGCCAGGAGTCCCAGTCTCTTCCTCTTGTCTTTTTCTTTAAGTTTAACTTTCAATTTCATTCAGTTTCTACTTTTACTTCCGTTACTTTTCATTGGAGAATTTGGTTTTACTGTATATTTATTTTTACACAGCTTACTGAGAAATTCTATTATGCAAACAGGCAGAAATAAGGCATTCAGTACATATCATAAAACCGTCCTCACAGATGTAAGCGATGAACCAGACTTGTCAACTCTCATAACGGACTCACAGCATCGTATTTATGAGTTATTGACCATCCAAATTCCACACCTATATTCAATCATGACTAACAGGCTTATGAAGAATCGTCACCTTCTGTTACTACAGAGATCAAAGAAACTGGGAGCAAAAAGGTAGTGTTTACTCAAGAGTTTTATCTACAGAGATAAAACCCTCAGTACATGCATATCCATATCACACACTCCCACACACGTAAATGGGGACACACAAACACTTTTTTTTCTCTCTCAGACACATGTACAGCTTCATCCCTTCCCATGCCCCAAAAAAATCGTTCCGCCACCATGGCATGAAAGAAAGCCACATTGTGGACTCTCAGCCACCATGACCGAGGGACCAAAACAAACTACAAGGAGGCTGCTTGAGCATCAACAGTGAGTGAAGTAAGCATGTACTTCACAAAGTCAGACCAGAACTCACCCTTCTTGAATCCAGCCTTTAATTGCGACTTTTTTTTTTCTCTCAGGCTAAAACATAAATCTTCAATGACCATCTCATTACATGGTAATGATAACCTGCAGCTTCTTTGTACTCGCTCACAGAAGATGCCGCTCCTCTGTCTTCACTATATTCATAGCACATTTTCTCTGTAGGTGCATTTTTGGTTGTTTTGTTTTGTATACATATATCTTGAAGAGAAAGATGGCATAAACTGCAACTGTTAAATCAGTTTAGATCTTTAAAATAACTGTTTTTAACTTACAATTTATCTCTTTTTGTTGTACCAGCAAAAATACTTAAATGAATACCATCAGAGGTCTATAAATGTGTGAACAGTTCTCTTGTGTTGCACTTGTCTTATTCTCAATCTGCATTGAATCCACTCAGCAGAGAATGTTAGTTTCGACTGAGGCTGCACTGACTATTCCAGACAGCTGAGTTTCAGACACCATGCTGCATCACCTAAAGGCTGCCTTTGCCTATATAATGGTGAAACACATTAGAGGATTTGAATTTGTACAGCGCAAATAATTTGTTGCCAAAGTAGATTAAAAGGGAAAAAAAAGAAGCACATGCTAGGTATTTCTTACCTTTGTGGGAAAGCCGTATCCTCGGGTAGATGCTGTGGGCTGTGTGAGTCGTGCCCAGCAGAACAAGATACAGCAGCATCAGTGTCAGATACACAGTCCTCATGCACTCTGCCATTATCATTGAGGCACACACTCCACGCTCATCTACATAGAAAGCATGTAAGTCCACTTGGCATGAGGAGCAAAGTCTATGAAAAGAGCAAAAGTCTGCAGGTCTTTGGTTCAGGTTCTGCAAAGAATTTTTAACAAGAGACAGTCTCAGGAATAACAATCCAGCAAGAGTCTGCTTGGAGGTAACAATCCATTTTCTGATGATCTACACAGTGTTGATGTATCTCTGCAGCTTCTATACAGTCACTGCTTTCCCCTATAGCAGTCTGCTGAAAGCTGCATCCACCCACTTCCTCGGTGGACAGGGTAGTGCTCTGTCTTGTTTGGTCTTAGAAACCAGGGAGAAGAGAAGTCCAGTTGCTACATTCACGCCGCAGTGCCCACTGCTCTCTGTCCATATGTCAGTCCGTCCGTTGTTTGTCTGTCTGTATGCCCAAGCTCAGATAGAATCTTTCTAACCTGATGAAAAAAAAAAAAAAAAATTAAAATAAAAAAAAATCTAATCTATGAATCCCACAGAGGTGTTGGAGCTTCTGATTTGTAAAACCTCAATGCGTTTGGTTGTCCTGGCAGGCAGACAGGCAGGGCTGAAGCTGCTGTACTGTATCTTCAGGCTGCGTTCCTCCTCTTGGGTCCACTGGAGCCAGTCATTCTCTGGACAGGAGCCCAGGAAAAGGCAGAGTGGGAGAGGGGAGGAGTGGGGAGCCTCGTGCCTGGCGTGCCGTCTCTCTGCACTGAGGAAGAAAGTGAAGCTGTAGCTCCTAACTCTGCTCACGCTTGAACAGCTAGTGAGGATCCAAACCTCAATGAGTCAGTTAAGATGGTTTCTACCACAGCTACTGATCTGGGCAGGGGCCACCTGACACTGTGTGGTGTGTATCCAGAAATGCCTCTGTGTGAGTGGTTGGTAGTGTGGGGAGTGTGTATCGGCTTGAAGGGCTGAAAATTGCTTGCTCCTTCCTCTAGATTGTCTTGAGATCTCTCTCCCTCCCAGGCAGATGGATTAAGTGTGCTGTGTCTCCCAGGCGGGCTTTGTAAGACTCCACTAGGAAATACTGCCTCTCATGTCACTCTATAGACCACCCCTCACTTCTCCTCTCCCTTTGCCCTCCTCCTTCACTACCTTCTTTTTGTTCCTACCTCTGCTGCATTAACATGGACCTCGGCCAAGGTTTTCAGCCTCTTAACTCTGGCACTTCTTTCATTTTCAATTATTGCTCTCTTTGTGTTTGTTTCCATGTGGATAGTCATTATCACTGTTACCATGGATTTTCGCGTACAAGGTTTCTTTCATGGTGATTTTCTTCTCCCTGTCCATGTAATCTCTCCTTCTATTTATCTGTCTACCCATCTCTCACACACCTCAGGTCTGCAGAACCTAGTTATTAGTTTGTCCTCGTGTCCAGCGATGTTTCATACTATTTTCTCTTTTTTGTCTTTCTTTCTTTCTCTTTCCCTGTCACAGTATTCTTTCTCTATGGGTTTGTATCTGTCTCTATTTCCAGTAGAGTTGTTGTATGAGTTCCTGAGCATAAGTACATTTATTCAGGTATTGTCAGTATTGTGTAAAATATTGACGTTGAAATCATTGACACACAGGTTGTGCTGTGTCTTTGCAGTCTTTTTGTTTTGTCTCAAGGTCTACAGCTTCCTGAATCTGATTAGCAAACACGCATACACACACTCTCAAGAAAAGAAAAAATGTCCAAGATGTGACAGGATTCATTATTGAATTTGCACATTTCCCACAGGAAAGTCCCACAGGCGTCCAGTTACTGGTGCAGCGCGTCGTCTGTCTCCTGTAAAGCTCTTTGAAATACATGTGTTTCTCTCTGTCTCTCTCTCTTTCTCGTGACTGTGTGGTGACACCAACATTAAGTCATGCTGATCCCTAACATGGAAGCATTCCATCAGTCTGCAAAGGAAAAAAAAGTTTTCTTCGGTTGATCTCGAATCTGTGTCTGTTTCACATTGTGGTACAACAGTTTTTCTATTTGCAAAACAGAGATTTAATGAGAATGTGACCGGGTGGCAATCTTCATTCATAATTTAGATCTCTAAATTGATAAACAGCAAAACTAAAACTGATCCAAGATCACAAAATCATATAAAGACAAAACAAACAAATATAGCTGAATAAATAGGATGAATAACTAAAAAGGAGACAAAAAAGTGAAAGAGGGATACACACTGTGTGAACCTGAGTATGAACGTATACCCATCAACACATGGCAAGTCTTTAAATTAAGACACATGCAGTAATATGGAATTGGAAGTGATTGCATTAGGCTGTAGCAGCTGCACCCCCACCCCCTCTGCACCACCCAGGGATTTGATGACTCCAACTCCCACGTTGCACCTGTTCCCTGCCAGAACAGAAGGACTTTGTGTGTGTGGAGGTCTCGTAACATACACTATCTCTGTTATTCCTTTGCCTGGTGCAATTATAGACTCTCATCTGTTGTTGAGGGTGAAACAACTGTTCACCGTCAGCTTCCCCCCGAGCTGACACTATCTGACTGACTGTGACACACAATTCCATCAGTTTGAATCTAAGCATTAGAGTAAGAGCATATTTTAGCCTAGCATCCTGATAAAAGGTCCTACGAAAGATTTTCATTTCCGATCTCTTAAGCCACTACCTCAGATTAATAGCCGTTTAAAGAGGCTAATGCACATAGGCCAGCGGGCGCAGCCTGAACTCTGACTGAATGCGTCTCTACTTCCTTCACCCAGTCTTATAGCAGTAATCAGTCAGAAATCTGCCTCACTCCAGAAACAGCAACTGCACCAGCCCAGTCCCCCACCTCTCCACTCCTTTTTCACTATCCCTCCCTCACTCCGTCCCTGCTGCCCTCCCCTTTTTTCTTGATTTGTGTTATGCTTTCTGCCCTTGATGTTTCCATTAGTATGATACTGGCTGTTCTAGCCCTCCCATGCAGCACTCCTGCACATAGTAACTACAGCAGCCATACACTGGCTTTCCTTGCTCCTCCATTTAAATTCTGTCCTCTTACGTGTGTCCCTCGGATTCCACCAATACCTGGAATTTTTATTCAGCATGTAGTGCACTGCAGAGATATTGTCTCAATTTCATGGCTCAAATTTTATAGATGTAGCATTCATGGCCACAAAACTTGACACGCAGCCTGTCAAATACTGCTAAATGACTCCTTCCTTTAGCTGCTGTTTTAGGAAGCCTGGCTGTGTGAAAAGACTGTTTGATTGAGTGCTGATGTCTAGTATTTGTTTGAATAGCCCCTGTCCAAACGTCTAGCTATGTTCCTTTTATGCTCTATGAACACAGAAAATATTTTCATTCATGTTAATGCTGTGTCAACATCTGCCCTGTTCAACAGAAGCCTCTCTCACCTCCTGTTTGACCCGCAGAGAAAGACAAGTACACTCCTGCTGCCCCCCCAACATACACATACACACTGTTCACGTCCATGCGAATGTCTATCACGTCTAACTGTGTGCATTCAACTGCAATGTGTTACAGTGTAAGAGAGTAAGAGAAACAAGGAAATAAAGGGTTTAAAGCAAGATAAACTTAACTGGGTGAATACGTTTACATGCATTTATGCATGAAACTGTGTGTATGTTAGTGTATGTCCACCACGGACTGCCTGCAGGGCTCCCCTTTGCTAAAGAGAGGTCAGTCCTCTGGTCTCCCGCGGCAACAGAAGCAGCGCTCTGAGGATCCAGTGTTTCAGAGCCATGAGATACTCCAGTCGTTTACACAGGTGGCTATCATATGTCCAGTGAGGACTGTCTCTATGGCGCACACACACACACACACACACACTCTCACTACAGAGACATCCGTCAGAAGTTTCCTTGCTATACATCAGTGATTACAGTATATAACTTAAGTGGGTAGTTAGGAAAACCCCACCAAAACACACAAATGTTTGCACAGAGTTCATGTTGCATTGTGTGCAATAGGACGCAGACAGAGGGAGTCACTGCTTGCCGCAGATGGGAGAGAGGCGCACAGCAGCAGAGATAGATCTAGGTCTACTCTGACTGAGAAGCCAGGGGTGTTATGGTTGGCTTGGCTGTGTCTGCTGAGTGTGAACATTATGTTATAAAACCCACTGTGCTCACCTTCACACGTATGAATTCATACTCGTAACCACTTTTAACATATGTCTGTAGATAAGTGGAAAGACGTCTGTATATATTCTGTTACACGCCATTATTTCCAAACATCTGTTCTACTGAGTGCTGCCAATCCTCAGGTGAGGCCCTAAATGGGTCTTGCATAGGTCTTGCATGAACATCAGTGGCATCAAAGCATGGTAAATTCATTCTCCCTTTGCCAAATATAATGCCAGAGACCACGATGTGTCATCCAACCACAGCTGGTTGCAGAGCTTCTTTTAAAGAAGCTATGTGGCCACCATTTTGGCTCGCTTTGCTTCCTGTGATCCAGCTCTTAGGACATATTTCTTAGTTATAGGGTTAGTAATGGGAAACCCAGCCCAGGCCAGTGCTCTACAGTCACAGATGGTGAAGAGGAGGAATGGGTTACACCTCTGGAGTTATATGTGGAAGTGACCATCTGGCCTCATGTGTATTCTCATCCATCATCATGGTAACCGTCACGTAATCTACAGGTGTGTGGGTGAGGATCTATCCTTGTGAATGCATGTGTATTGTGTGCCTGTGTGTATGTCCTTACAGGTGGATTCTGGCATGTGTTCGCACATGTGCAGAAGACGAAGAATCCTGCTGTGCATAGTCATCTGTCATGCTTGCGCAGTGACATGACTGTATTTTTGTAGAAAAGGTCAGGATTGAAAAAACAGGCCACTTAAAAAGCTTTTTTTTTTTTTTTTAAATAGTCATCTCTGTCTCAACCATTTGCCTTAAACCTGCTTCCCTATGATCACTATAAGCTATAAAAATAGAGAAGGATATGAGAATAAAGAAGGATATGATGCTGACTAATATAGACTAAACAGCTGCCTTCAACATGTACTTATTACTGTTTTTTTCAAGCTCACTGGTTTGTGATTTATGTCCACAGAGGCACATTTCATTCAGTACCAAAACTAAAACACAAGGGCGGATGCGGGGTTAAGGCAGCAGAGTTTAAATCACTGTGGAAAAAATGCGGTGTTGTACATTGCATCAATTCAGACAACACTTTGGGATTGCTGAAGTAAAACCTCTCCCCATAAAAAAAATGACCAAACTAGAAAAACAACTTTTGACAGTGTGACTGTGGGTGTAAATGTATCCGTGCCCCTTTGTGTATGTGTGTGAGTGCATGACATGCATATGTTTATGCTGAGTTTAAGAAATATGAATAGTGACACGTAAATTGAATCAGAGAACTGCCATCCAGCTTCAGGGCAGGACCACCATGTGCTGCTGCTACAAGGGAAATGTTGTTTCGCTTTTTATCTGCCTCCATTTTCTGGCACTCTGCTTCGAAGTGGTTCAAAAGAGTAAAAGAGTCCCCAAAAATCCTGTAGGGAATGATTGTCTGTGACCAGATCTCACATTTGAACCCAATTAAATGCTCAACCAATCTGACAATTGAACATCCTGCAGTATTCTAAAGAAACCCCTGCTTGACGTGGGAAGGCTTAAACCAAAGACAAATTTAGCTTAATTGACACCAAATGCTCAAAGAAGTAGTACATATCCACATCCTTAATTTAAGAGTATGAGTCATACTATCTGTATGACTCATCTGTATCTGTAAACTGGTATGTCTGTCTTGGTGAATTATGGGCTAGTGTGTAATGTTTCCTGCATTTTTGCTTCCAGCAAATACCAGCCACAATTCAAATCAACACCTTGTCCTTGTCTGAACTGAAGCGTTGCTAATCAATCGTACAGAGGTGTGAGACAACACTTCAATACCAACAAGTTTCACACCGCTTTATTTGCAGTGTTCGTTTGTCACTGTCAAACACGAGTAAGAATGTGAGTGGGAAGAGAAGAATTGGGTGGAGGGTATCATGGCTAATGCTTGTTCCAGATGTATTGTTACTTCTGGCAGAACTATCAGTTAACCCGTTAACCTACACTATATCACACTGACTGCTATAAATGGCTGTATCAGTGACCTGTGTCAAAACGCCTGTTAATCCATCTGCAGATGTCAGTAAGTTTACATTTCTCCCTGGCTCTGATTAATAACCCCTGGCAGTCTTTTAAATCAGAATTAGACATATTCCAGAGATTTCTAAATGCAAGCACTCTGACATACTGTATGTGTAGACGTGTATATGCACACACATGCTGTATGCACAAGAATGTAGTAGGCAGTATCATAACCTTGGAAAAACAAAGATAGCCTTCACATTTTCCCCCAGCTGGTCCAAATACATTATACCTTAAAGGAATAATCTGACATTTTGGGAAATACACCTGTTAGCTCTCTTGCAAAGTTAGACGAGAAGATCAATACCATTCTCCTATCTGAACAGTAAATATAAAACTACAACCAGCAGCTGGCTATGTTGCCATAAAGACTGGAAACGGGGAAATATCTAGCCATCCAAAGGTAACAAAATCATCCTCTAACTGCCACATTATATTTCATTTAACCCATACACAAATTGAAGTGTAAAAATGACACATTGTGATTTTACAGTGAGTTATGTTCCCCCTGTTTCCAGTTGTTATGGCTGCAGCCTTAGACTTACCGTACAGACATGACTGTGGTTTCAATCTTTTCATCTGACTTTCTTCAGGAGTGTGAATAAGAGTATTTCCCATACTATATCTTTTGACTTCAACATGTGCCTCACTGTAACTTATTAGTGGTAAAATGTTCCACACAGATGAATTGAAACAAAAAAAAAAAGAAAAGGAAGAAATTCCCATATGATATAATCCTATTAATAAGTTACAGACTGAGGCCAGTGTGGTAGTGATGGGAGCAATGCCAGTAAGACTGGTGTCTGCATTGTCTGACCGTTTCACGCCTCTGTAAATTCCACCGACTTTGTTTGCCACTCCATGTGTCCATAATTACCGGACTTACAATCCCACAAAAGCCATGGCAGGATCCTCATTGACTCTGTGAGGGGAACTGAAGGTAAACACTGTCAAAGTCAATGAAATCAACACTCCATGTCAACTGACAAACACTGTTCCTGGAACAAAACACTCTTGTTTTGGGTCACATACTTTGAGCCACCAGTGTATACTCATCAGCACAGTGTCTCCCAACGAGCATGAACTGAGGAAAGTCGATTATGTGGTGACCGAGAAAATTTCTTTCCTCGACCACTAATTGGATAATGTGGCAACTGCACAAAACAGCTGTGCTATTTTCATGTGTTCACCACATGAAAACGTTAGCTAATGGTTAAATTTAGAGAGGAAAACACCTTGAAGCTAATACCTGCAATTTAAGCTCCTATTTAACCACACTTTATCTTCCTAACATGATAGCCATCAATAAATCAAAATACTACAACCCGGTTTCTAGCCATCTAGCCTCATGAGTCATTCGAAAATACTTGCATTGTAACAACCAGTCGGAGCTGTGTGGGGTGGCATTTCTGCTTTTTTTAAAAAAAATTTTTATTTTATTCACTCATCTCCCGTTTTGTCGTGTTTTTGTTATGTGATTGACGTGACTTGGCTGCAATAAGGCAATTTCCCACTGAACTAATAAAGCACTATCTATCTGTCTATCTGTTACCTGTCAATAAAATAAGAACAAATCCTTTTGCCCCTGATACACAAACAGCACAAAGAAAACAATCCTTTCCAAAGAGGAGGCATAAATCTAAACGTGATGATTTTTTTTTGTTTGTTTGGTTTTTTTGTTTGTTTCTCCACCTTTTTAATTGTGGTTGAGAAATTGTGTATAATAAAAGGGGGCAAAAAAACATTTTACCATTGAATCGATCAGTAACAACCAGACTGAGCAAGCACAAGGGTGCTTTGCATAAAATGTATGGAATTTGTTTGTACAGTGCTATAAGAGTGAAGTATTGCTCGCAGGCTGTCTTCCTGTACTGTGTGAATCTTTTTCCATCTGCAAAGAAAATTGAAGACAGAAAAAACTATAAAGCATATTAATTATGAATGTACATTTCTTATTCTTACCACATTAGTGCTGCTTTGTAAGCACATAAAGTTCTGTGTGCAGTAGATTCAGAAATGCAAATGTAAGCTGACAAATATTTGTTTTGCTGCTGAAGATTATAATTACAACTAGACTGAGATAGCTCTGTAAGAGTTTGGTGCGCATTCTCTCTAACATGTGGCTACAGTGGCTCGTCCATGCTGACAAAGATGAATATTGGTGGCGAATGTTTAAGTTACTATGTTTCTAATTTATCATGAATTGCATCAACATATTTTTCACATGCACGTGTGTGAACTGTGTTTGGGGGGGAGGAGGTTTACACAAGGGAGGGAGCAGAGATGGAGAGGAGGATTCATTTATGTATACTTCCAAATTCTTGCAAAGTTTGGTCGATTTTAAAAATGTTATGTTTATGGAAAACCTTTGCTCATGACATAAAAAAATAAAATTAATCAGACCTCTTTAATAAACTTTAGTTAGGCTGTGTTGCTTTCAAATGCGGAGTCATTCATTCTTTATCCTTCTAACATTCAGTAAGCAGGGCTGAGCCAGAACAACACAGAGCTAAGCCTTCCACTGGGTGATGTGTTCCAGGAGCTGCAGTCAAACCTTGCTTAAGCAGTCCTCAATCACAGTCAAACATTGTTCTCCATCAATCTGACCGTGATGTGGTGGATAAACCCCCACATTTGTATTTAACCCAGACTCAGATTCTTGCCAGTGCTAATATTGGACTGTCTAGGCCAGAGGTCTTCAACCTGTTCCTCAAAGGGCCGTGTGGCTGCAGGTTTTTGTTCCAACCAAGCAGCAGCACATCAGACTCGACTCATTTAATCAATCTCATGATCTCAGTCTTCAGACAGTTGATTGGTCAAACTGTGTGCTCTAGATTGAGGTTTGAAGACCTCTGGTCTAGGCAATTACATTACTTACAACTGAGTTTACAAACACACTTACGATGATAGGACCATTCATGGTGAAGTTTATTCCAGTGTAATTGTATGTTTTGAAGTGAATGCAGTGAGTCAAGTGTGAAAGGTGAAGGAAGGAAAAAACTTTACTTTTGTTTATTTGACCTGTAAGCTGTTACAAAACCAACCCAAGTCATCAAATGCCTGGATGGGAAAAAAACGTCTGATTAAAAAATAAGTTCTAAATTTGTGAACTATCACAATTGTAAGGGCAGCACTTTAGATGACAGGCCGCAAATTATAGTGTCATTTTGTTCCACTATGGGAAACTAATATAATACTTATCATATTCACAGTTATATTGTATGTGACAGAGTACTGAAATTATTATTATTATTATTATTTATCTTATCATGTCTGGTTTGGCCGTCACAATATTTATGAGGTGGAGGTGCATGTTCGTGTGTGTGTATGCTCAGCTTATGTGTCCTTTTCCTATTTCATATTCACTAAAGTAAAGAAGGTTTTCCACATAGTTTCCATTAATGTTAAGTATCTGAATATAAGAAATTAGGTGAATAAATTTTGTAATACGTTATGATATTATTGGTATGTATCTTAAAGTATATGTGAAGCCCATAACATCAACATCACCACATTTGTTCCATAACAGTAAGTAGACTAAACAATGAATATGCGTCAGTCATAAAAAACATTGGAGCAGGTCTTTTCCATTTAGAAAATGAGCTAAAGGCCCTGTCATACCTCCAGTCTAAACTTCTTGTGCGATGCTGTCGCTCATAGCAGACAAGCACTTGAGTTTCTTGCCAGCTATTCAACACACCGCCAGCACTACCACTGCCACAGCTGCTACAGCTGCCACAGCTAAATACTCTGACCTCTGGTTTACCCCAGGCAAGGGATGTGCCCCTGCATGCAAACACAACGCGCTACCAAAGTCTGATGGAGAGCAGCACACACAGACACACATGAACCACGACTGTGCCTCCAAGCACAATCCATCGATGATCAAGTATAACACCCCCCAGCCTGCCAAAATTAGGTTTTCCAGAAAATAATTTTATACCCTCCCACTCACACAGTTCCACCAACAGTATTGACTCTATGACGCTTATAGGGACGCTGCCAGAAATCTACAAGCCTTTGATAAGTGACAGCTGGAGGGAAAAGAATAGATCATTACCTCACTTGGAGGGCGCTGTGATATACCCATACTCTGCTATGAGGTGGCAGAACTGAGGTATGACCTATGAATGTTATTTCTCGCCTGGCTAATGGGCTGGATGCTGTCAGGGGTCATTCTTTAGTTGAGTGAATGTCAGACATGTTGTGGCTGAGTGGATCGTGTTTGGCTGCACTGGGGCTCCTAAGGGTGATGCTCTTCTCTCCACATCTCACAGCTGTGTCATGTGTCTTCTGTTTGGAAACTACCTAAAGTACTGGGAATTAATTTCTGTGGTTTGCATCATGATCCAAACATCAACAAATATGTGGATGTATATACTAAAACTTGGTGCTCAAGCTTCTGCTTCTGGAATTTTCCATCCATCTTCCAGATAAACCAACGTGTTGTCTCTCGAGGTGACCCAGAACAGACCAGCTAGCACGCAACAGTGATCTGTGCTTGTGTGTACATGTCTCCAGCAGAACCCCACTGGGACTAGTGAAGCATCAACCCAGTGTATTGTGTAAAATAAATGACTCTATCTCTGCTCCATTTCACTTTGTCCAAGCCTCCTGATAGGAAGGAATACACTGATGCTTCTTCCCCACTGCTGCAGTAAAGGATGCAGCTGCTGTGAAAGATGATGAGTGTCTGAGGAAAAGAGCCTAATGCACGATGCATACAAACATGTGCTCTGACAGATTCACTTGTGTGCCAGATGACTCGTAATCTACACCTTTCTCGTCAAGAGTCTCTCTACGAGCAAGATGAGTTTCACATGATGAAACAGACAAGGTGACACTCTCAAGTTTCTTTGAAACTGTCTCCGGTTATTACGTTTTTCCATTTTAACATTACATGCTTTAGTTCATTAGATTACATATTACGGTGTCACCCTGTTCTTTTGAATTATTTTTTCATAGAATTAGTGTACTATTTAAGGGTAATTACTGAAAGTGTGAAGATATATTTGTAATGAAAGTAACTCTTGTAACCGGAAGTTCTGATACATAACCGAAACTGCTTTGCTCAGTCTCAAAGGGTGCAGTTTCAATGCAATAAAAATAGCAGCAAGAAGGTTATTAACTTCTCTCCTAATCTCTGCATCTTCACTCTCTCTCTCTCCCTCTCTCACTCGTGTCAGTTTTTCCATTGAGTGTAGTCGTCCTTTGTGTGAGTGTCAGGGCGGTGCTTCTCATTCATCCATGGCCTTGGCTGGGAGTCAGAGGGGGGGCAGCTGCTATTTTCCATCAGGGTGAGTGGGATGTTGGAGCTGAACCGTATTGAAAGAGGTCCCCTCAGCCACTGGAGGGCAGTCACGCTCTGTGTTACAGATATGACTGCAATACCGAAGAGCCTTGAGTCCTATCAAGGACCCTTGTGTATGGAGGCAGATGGGAAAATGGCAGAAAATGTAAGAAAGAGCTGTCTCGTCTACTTTGCCGAGTCCCGGTGATGACATGATCAAAATATGTACTGGATGCTGGAATTTTGTGTCTTTGTGGTTTACAGAGCTAAATATTGCTAAATGAATGTCATGTTAATCCTATACTATACGCCTGTAGTACGATATGTTGTGCTTTTGCACATACGCTTATGTTTCACCCTTTCATTCCAAACTATAGCAGCGACAGACCATGATCAAGAGCAGGGTCACAAAGCGCGGTCATGACCCTGACCGACAGCTAACGTGAGTTTATTTTGTGTCTCTCTTTTAGTCTAGACTTCTCTCTTTCCATTAGAGCCATACACACGTCAACAAATGCAGATAGCCAGCTGAAATATGGTGAATAGCAGCAGTGGCACATTTCAAATGTTGTCAGTAGAGCACCTTAAACTGAATTTCGTGAAAATTTCACATACACACTCTAATGTGTCTATTTGTCCATAGTCTCTCTGAAATATCAGTCTCTTTTCAGAGGAAAGTGTGTGTGTGTGTGTGTGTGTGTGTGTGTGTGTGTGTGTGTGTGTGTGTTTGTGTTTAAATAATTAAATTCATATCATAAACATGCAACAACTGGTCAAATAATAGCTTTAACTAACAACTACTAGTCAACTAGGAAATCCTTCTATCGGGGGCAGCTGTAGTGTGTTCTCCCTGCTGACACTACACACACTAGAACCTTTCAGTACTCTTCTCTTTGAAGCGCCTTAGGCAATTTGGACTGAAACTCATGAGCTCCCACAGCAGCAGTTGAAATGACTGCAGAGGTCAAGGTCAAAGCCCAGATGAGACATATGCTGACTGACCTTTTGACCATGGATCAAAGGTGACCAAAAGTGTCAACAAAAGCTCAACTGTGATACAATAAATTCACTGTGTTTTGCAGTTTCAGGATTGCCGTGTCTATATGGACCACCTTGGTGGATCACTATATGCCTTACAAAGTAATGGAAAATTTCACCAATGAATGAATGAATATGTGCTTTTCTATTATAACCACTAGAGGGCAGTAGTAGAACATAGTATAACACAGTTCATGTTTAAGCCCTTCAGAACTAATTTTTGATTGCAAGATGTTGGTTTTCTGTTTTTTTTAAATATGTTCTACTTGTTATACTGTATCTTAAACCACCTGCTCCAGTTATGCAAATAGAATAGCTGGGTTTCAGTTGAAAACTGTAGGGGACCTCATGCATTATTCACATCATGTCTCACATCAAGGTCCTAATAACAACTTACAGTAATTTCTCTGCAGCCTGAGGCACACTACAGTACACAGCTTCACTTTTCAATACACATTGTAAAATAAGAGGCATTTGAACTGACTCTTGCTTAGACACTCTAATTTTTATGGAATTAAATATGTTAATTTCTTCAACTACGGGCAGCCGTGGCGCAACAAGTTAAGAGTGCGGCTTTGGGCTTGGGCTGGCCTGGGATCGGTGGGTCGTGGGTTC
>JBBMJY010000021.1:12719159-12731848 GCA_037833715.1 Toxotes lorentzi
ATGCTTGTGTGTGTGTGTTTCATTCGCTTGGTGTGGGTAAAATGCAGAGAGTAATTTCCCCAGGAGGGATCAATAAAAAAAAAAAAAAAAAACTAATTCAATCATTAATAAGGAGCCCATTTTTTTCTGTGTCAGTATACAGTACAGGTCTAGACATAGCAGACAGGTACAGCTTTAAATGAATACCAATACTAACGCTAAGTTATACAAGTGTATAAAAGTTTTCCTCATCAATATGGAAATGTGAGCAGCAAGGTGCTCCAACATCTAATCTGATCATCTCTGCTAAAGGAAACTTTTCTTTTCATTTACCACATACCACGATAGCAGCAGGACATAGTGCATTAAAAATAGATTTAATGAAACCAGCACTTTATGAAGAGACATTTATTAGATCAGTAGAATACATCACCACCATCATCATCATCATGCCAAAAAGCAGCAGCAGCAGCACTTCATTTCCTCACCTCCGCCTTATGTCCAAGGCAGATGCAGTGAGGCACCCTATATTTTTTCTTAATAATGATGATTTTATCATATGCCCATCTCCACTGAAAATTCCACAACCCTGGTGTTCAACTTGTCTTGTTAGCCTAAAATCTCTTCCTGGCTCCAGCTGTTTGTCATTTTCCTCTGTCATGGCTTCCAAAAGCAGATGAAGCTTGCAAACATTCACTAGACAAGGTCATGTGACACACTGATGTGTTGCAGTGCTCCACTCACATTGTTCATTGTTGTTAACTGGTCTGTGGTTGTCGCAGTCCACAGTGAGATCCTATTTAGATCTTGTTTATATCTTTTGTGAATACCTACATCAGGAGTTATCAGTCATACAGTTTAGAGTCCTAACAGAAATAATAGTATGTACATCTTTGAAATAGCTAATATTGTGTACTGCATCAGCAAACAACAGAATAACGGTGACAACATCAGACTAGTATATTGTTGCTATAGCAAAACAGGAACACTACAATAGTATTCACATGCACTAGTACACAGTGTCATACTTGTTAAACATAGACCATAGTATTTTATATTTACATAATGTTCACAGCTACATTCCAGGTTTGTGTGTGTGCATTGTATAATAGTGGATTGTTATATCCAGAAAAACATTTCTTTTTTTTTTATGTTACATGCAGTGAAATGAAGCTGTTACACTGCGCAGCCTGTGAAGAACATGGATATGAGGCAATAAACATGGAAGAAAAATACAGTATGGATACTGGGTTATTGCTCAGTGCATTTGATATGTAATCCATGTAATATTGACCAATATTGATAAATAGCTTCCAGTCTCACTACAGTATTTGTGATAATACAGTTATTTTAAGAGATTGGTCCTTTAAATCAAATGAATCAAATAAAATGCTAAACTGCAAAAAAAAAAAAAAAGTCTGCGCACCCAAAAATATTTTCACAATTTACATAACTGTATATTAATAAATACACATGTAGCGGAAACATAGTGGATACAAAGCATAATTAAATCTACATGGAAGAACTCAGTATGACATTTTGTGCACTGAGATGATGCAGTTGGCAGACGTCCCTCTAAAATGACAGTCAACGGCTGTCAACTTAATGACTGTTGACGCTGGAAGGAATCTCATGAGTCAGAAAAAGAAACAGAAGAGAATTAGAAAACCTGTCCTTGTTTGGGAAGCTTATCTCAGGTGTAGACACACAGACTAGTACAAAATCTCCCTGTTTGCAACTGCTTTCGAAAAGACTTCTTCTTAAATAATTTTCTATCTGGGGGAAACAACATAAAGCAACTCGACAACTGCAAGCCATTCCCTTTAGTTTAAGGAGATGTCATAGAATACAGTATTTACACATTTTAGCTACATAATAATGTTTGTAGACAAATTCCGACTGTTGCTCCCAGTTGCTTGCAGTGCTCGGGCATTTTTCTCTCTCACGCTGACCGATTCAACCATCTATAATACCAAATATGACCAAATATCCCATTTTGTGCTTTCAATGAGCTTCACTGGTTGTAATTCCACTGCAAGTCCATTTACTCTGCAGTCTGTTTTTTTAATACAATTCCACCTCCTTTTCTTTCATATTTGTGTAGTAGAAAGGTAATTATCAGGTATTTTTAGGTATCTATTTAGTTTCACACTGACAAAGACACCTAACTAGCATGCCATGAGACAATGCCATTGACACAGCCATCTCAACTTGGAGTCAGTCATGGCTAGGGTGGATATATGTATCTGGTTCTTGTGCTGGTTGACACTGTCCCTCTGCAGTGCTCAGGCCACAGAGGCCAGCTGAGATAACATGCTCCAATGGTCTGGCGTGATACAACATCCTGTTTCCTGCAGTCCTCTGTACTGGCGTACATGTAAACATGGCTGCCCACGCACAGAACACACTAGCCGGCAGATCAGGGAAGTATTACCTTTTTATCCAGTTTAACTTTTCTATCCAGTCTTTGTGGAAGTGGTCTGTATCTCAGTATGAAGAAGAAAATTGGGTGAGTTAATCAGGGTTACAGAATGAGAACTGGGTATGGTTTCAGGTTTGGGTGTTAAAAGTTATGGTTTATAGGTCAGACGCTGCGGGGGGCCCTCTCCAGTTCATGGGTCCTGCGGTTGCGTCCCTTCTGCCTCTCTTGCAGGTGTTTCCACTTGGCTGCCAGCCCTTGAGCATGCATGTGGGTGTGAGGGTTCATCACAACTTTCTGCTGCTGCTGCTGCTGTTGTTGTTGTTGTTGCTGTTGGTGTACCTGCTGCACCAGGTGAGCTTTCTGCTTCCTGTGCTTCCTCTCCCTTTTCCAAACCTGCTCACAGAACTCGTCCACGGTGTTAAGAGTCGGGTGATTCACCAAAGATAGGAAGTCTCTGTACCACAGCTTTTGATTTGGAGTTTCTCGAGGCGAAGGAAGGTCCTGGGCGTGGGAGCTGGCCACGGCCTCTTCGTCACGATGTAACAGATCCTCCAGACGCTCAGTGTCAATGACCTCTAAGGTCACCTTCAGAAGTGTCTGCATGAAGCCATGCTCCACCGCCTGGCACAGATAGATGCCCGAATCCTTCTTGTTAAGTGTGCGAATCAGCAGGCCCTGGTCTGTGCGGATAAAACGGTCCTCTGATTTGATCTACCAAGTGAGAAAATTGGATGTGATAGAGACAGAGTGAAGGACAAAGAGTTAAAGACACGAAAGAAATGAGATTCAGCATTTCAAAACAAGCTATTATATCATGTTTCCCAAAACTCTAATCAGCTTAGCCTCATGGCTGTTTTAATTACACTGAATTTATTTCCCTTAGATCAACTATGTCATTAGATATTAATAAAATATGAGGCTTTATCATCTAAAACAGTCCTCATAATGAAGTACCATCTATCATTATTTATCTGCCGACAGATTGTATCTGTGTATATTTCAACAAAATAGATTAAATGTGTGCTGAGGTATGTATTGCTATTGCGAACCTCCTGCTTGCGGTCATCGGTGGAATGCTGATACTGCCAATATGTCAGGGCTCTCTGAGACTTGGGACTGCACTCAAGGAAAGTGCTGCTGTTCTCCACACCGTACACAGTTTTATCCAAGAGAGTCGTCTGCCCACTTAGTTCATCTGGATAAAAAAAAGTTTATTAAATTAAATTATTTCTTTATTATATCTTTTCTTTATTTCTTTATATTACTGGCTGTCGTATTGGTTTTACAGGCAACAAGAAAAGAAAAGAAAAAGAAAAAAATGGAAGCAGGTCTCTAAAGCCAGCTTTTGTGACGTTTTGTGATTTTCTGTATAAAACGCTGCTTTTTCGCTTTTCTGTGACTGAAGAGTAGAAAACTCTGTTCTCCAAGTGCTGTCTGAGTTAGGGGCCTGTTATTTCTTTTAACAATGACTGCATTTTATATTATTTTTTCACATTATCCTGTCTCTTTTCTTATAACACTCAATCATTTGCAGAATATGCAGCTCCCATCACAGAGGCAGTCGCTGGAGGAAGTGGGCTGTAACTAAAATCTGGGTTTTATTCAGCTAGGGACTTTTTGCACTGTATGGTTAATGTTCCTGTGATTGATCTCCTGTTGCATCCTGTTGTAAATTCAACCATTCAGATTCCACTGAATATATTATTATCCCCTCATCATTTTCAAAAAACACTTTTTTCTTTAGTCCTTTGCTTTAAAGAGCACTAAGTCTGGGATTTTTGGCCAAAATGTGCAATTAAAAGTGTTGCTGCCAGCGAAGTGTGTAGCATCATGTAAGCAGTATTTTTTTGTGCATGTTTGAACTCCTCTCTCTCAAAGTCTCAACTTCCAGTTGATTTTGATAACAGTTTTTCCTTTCCACTTAAATGAAAGAAATGTTTAATTAAGAGAGCAAGACAGACCCCTACAGTCAGAGTCCTGTCTTTGGACTGAGGCCACAAACAGGGCAGCAGAGTGGAGGGCTTGGCGACACAGAGGAGACTTGGAGGAATCCTGACCATGTTAATTATAAGCTTCACATGGGCCGACTCTAATCTTCACCACCAGAAACACATAAAACACACGGACACAACGCCACATGCATTCAGCTGGATTCACTCCTCTTCAAGAAAGGCCAGCAGCTGCTTTGAGACCACTTCTATGTTCAAAGTACAATTTAAATCCTCAAAACAAAAGGTCCTTTTGTTGTGCAGTTGGAAAATTGACATGCAGGGCTTGTTATCTGCTTCAGTATATCATTTGGAAATTAAAATAATATTTATGGTATTATATGGATTACTAGTTCCTACATTACAACCAACATAAAGGCAGTTTATTACACATTGCCTTGTGTAATATCTATAAATATATTATCTATAAATATATTAGAAAATATGTTGTTTTTATGCACCGTGGTGTTGCAGATCCGAGCACTGTGTGAGTGGGTCTCCATTCCTGATATCTTGTCTCCTTGTTCTCCTGCAGAAACACAAATATAAACACCTTCATGAGTCAGCAGAGACAAGGGCTTCTTTGTACGCGTGTGTATGTTTGTGAGAATACACTCGTACTGGGAGTTTGTGTGTGAATGTAGGTGTTTATTTAAATGTGGTTTGGATGTGCAGCAATAGTGAAGGCCAACGCAAATAGATAAACTATCAGCGGGCCGCACATAGTGTCATAGCAAAGTTTTAATTACAGGGTGTGCGCAACAGAGGAATTCAGATCTAATCAATCACTCCAGCCTGTCATCTCTCTGGGTTGCAGATGCAAAGGAGATGGAGTTTAACGCACAGAGTCAAACATAACCCTCAGGATATTTTCTGTAAACAATAATTGAAGAAACTATGGAGACACCAAAGCAAACTGGTAACTTCACCCCTCTGCTTCCCATTGTTCCAGCCCAGCACTGGTGTGCTGGTAATTGGAGGTAAGAGTTTGCTCTGGCTGTCTTATTTTTGAATGTAGGACTCTGGAGTCCAACTAACAGCGAGAATAGGATACTGTGCAGCTAGCATTCGAATCAATAAGCCCCATGGAGCTATGAGTGGGAGGCTGCACACACAAGTATACACACACGAACACATACAGATCAGTCCACTACTACAACCACTCTACAACCGAACCTCTAACACCTACCTCACCCCCGGTTCACCCAGACAGCCTCCAGACATTGCTGACATTGGTTCTCATTTACAGTAAACACATGAGGCAGGTTATATTTCTAACTCTCGGTTAGAAATACAACCCCTTACCTTTAGGGGTTTTTGGCAAATATATATATATATATATAACTACATGTGTCCTCAATCTGAACATGAAAACCCCTCTATATAATCTGGATTTACGTCAGTGAAGTCTATCTATTTTAGTATGGTCTATATGTTAAGCAAAAGCAGTTTTCTCAAACATGTGTTGTACATTAGGCATGTTTAAATCTAAAGCAGGTTGCTCTTGCGCAAAACAAATGTGCTTTTCTGTTAATGGGTGTCAGCTGAAATTTACCCTCTTTTTCTTTTTAATCCTAATTGTGCTACTAGCAACTTGTTTCACTTCAACAGTGTGAGCATGCATCAAATTTAGTGTCTGTTTCTCGCCAGATGTGTTAAAATATTTGCTGTTGGATTTATCACATTGCATTATAGGCAAACTTCAATATAATCTGCTGATTATTTGCTGTGTGTAAGGCGTTAAGCATCTTGTAAAGCACAATGGCAGGATGGCAGCATGACAAGCATGGATGTAGAGTATGTATTTAGTACCTCTTAGCCATGGGAAAGTATCTGGAGCACTCTGTACCATCCCATGCACAGTAAGGGTCCCTTGCCAGGCAGCATTCAGCACAGGCCTTCCCATAAACCTCACACCGATGCAAAGGCATTTGGGACACACCAATGTCTGAGCCCAGGTATAGTTGTTGCTGTGCAGGTAGAAGAAAAAAAAAGACTGAGTTTTCAGTATCAGATATTTTATGTCTTAAGAGCTCCAATTTAGGTTTTAAGTCTGCACGGGCGGTGTGCTCTAAGTAATACACCTTTGTTTGGCTCAGCTTATGTTCAGTTTCAGAGAAGCAAAAGTACAAGCCAGGAATGTGGGCAGACCATCCTACTACAGGTGCTCAGTACCCTCCTACCTGTCAATTAGCTGACTCGTTTTGTCTCTCCCTGCCTTTTAAGTTGATGAGCTAATTGTTAGCCTGAAAAACTGACATTTGAGATCTTTGTGTGATAACATGTCAGTTCATCTCATAGTGTTTAAAATGTGCAGACAAGCGCGTCTTTGTTCTTCAGCAAGGTGTGTCGCCTATGAGGAAAAGCTCTCACTCTCTCAGATATAGGTTTTTCAGACACATGCATAAACAGTGGTTATTACTGATGTACTGAGGTATAGGTGGAGTATAGGTATGGTAGTAGTATAACCCTGCTTTTTTGTTCTATTAAACATGTTGCTATAGTTTAGATTTATATGACTTCGTTTCATGTTTAACTGTATAATGACAGCTACAGTCAGTACCTGTTTTGTTGAAAGTTCCATGGCTGTAATTGCTGTTGGCTCCTGTTAGAAATAAAAACAACAACAGAAAAGAAAAATCAGAGAACATTTAATGATTCTACAGTCTTCCTTAAACTTCCTACCTTAAGTAATGCAGGGGATGAGAGAACTAACTTACTCTAAAGACAGTCATTTCTTCCAACAGGACTTCCTCCAGGTCATGCCATGACCCTCTGGGGATGGATACCACTTTCAGAATCGTCCCCATGTCTAGCACACAATGGAAACACACATCCTGAGTTAAAATCTACACATGCATGATCATCTACATATTTCTGTCAATTATCTGCTACTATAGTATTTCAGTTTACAGTATGCTAATGAATATAATTGTATACCTGTGCCTATGAACATAACGTCATACTGGCCATCTTCTGCTTCTACCTTATCCACCACTATCTGTGTGAACTGGTAGTCCACATCTGTTTTGACTATGATTGGTCGATTGTTAATGGGGTAGACTGGGTTGAACATGGCTGGGTGGCTTCTGGCAAAGGTCACAACTTCATCAGGAAGGTCCTTAGTTGTATCAAATCCTCCAAATGTCTTACTTGGGCACTGTGGAGAAAGATAATTGTTGTATCAGTTACACTGTAGGACATGAAGTAGAATTAGCTTTAAGATCGTCCTGAAAATCCCAGTTCATCCTAAATTGTCAGTCCAATTAAGACTGTACTCACTGTGCCAGGCCGTGGGTAGGGAACACGTCCCTGGAAGGGCACCCACTGATAGTTTGGTCCATCTCTATGAGCGTAAGGACCCAGAAACACTCTCCTTATGTCTGTCATGCTGTACATACACACAGCTGAACCTTTGAAGATGTTACTAATGGGCAGAAAGAATAAGGGAGATGAGGAAAGGTCAGGTCCTTGTTGAAAACACAGGCCAAGCAATCAGCATTTATGACTAAAGCCAGCGATTATGACCAAAACTCCAAAGTCCGCCACAGTACCTGGAAGTGGTAAAAACTGCGTAGATGATCGGGCTCTTGGGATCCTTTGTGCTCATGAGAAAAACATCCTCTGAAAACCAAAAAGAAGGCACTATACATTACAGACACATCCTCAACTGAAAAGGTAGCATTTCATCTTCATGAAATAACGTGTGCAACATGTTTTAAGGTTCTGGAGCAATCACTCACGTAGTTCATCGAAGTGGGTGTCTATTCCATTACTGCCAGGCACAGAGCAAACAAGTCGAGCTTTCAAAAAGGTGGTCCACTTATTTACCAGACTCCTGTGACCTCCCAAGTCATTCTGTTGGGCAAAACACAGGCACACGCCTTTTAAAACATACTACAGACACAATTTTGTCACTAATTTACGAAAACAGATATGGAAAAAATGCCTTTCGTAGTCTGAACTGGTGACACAAATAACTTTGAACTTGTAGTGCACGTAGAGCCATGGTTTATCAAGGAACCTGAGGACATCTTCAGATTAGATGTTAGATAAGCATATGTTTTCTTTACAAAGCTGCAGTAGACAGTTTTTAAGACTGTCAGATCATGAGGTAAAATCTCTGCTATTGCATTTGTTGATTCTGTTACTCATGATTTACAGACAAAACTTGTGAACTGTCTTATAAACAAAATACACCCCAGAAAGTGTTTTTGAAACACATTAAGCAGTCTATGTGAAACATAAACCTTTCATTGATGGTGATGATGAAATTTTTAGAGCAGGAAGTATTTTCTCTTAATTATTAAACAAGCCTGTCAATCAACCAAGCTTTAAAATGCATTTCCCATGACGAATGATGGATTTTTTGATGGTGTAACGAAAGAAGACTCTGAAGTGCTGTATGTTCCACTACACATCCTAATAATATGCGTCTGTGTGCCTCACAGTATAGGGTTTGTTTCTCAGAACATAGCACACAAACATAGAAACACAAAGTGCTGGCTCATAGAAACGTATCCCACTTAGTGTGTTGATTTATGACAGCAAATTAGAATGTGTCCAAAGAGGCATAGGCCCAAATTAATACCACATCTTGCATAATGGATTGCTTGTCTTGTGATGAGGAGAGCAGATTCCTGACATTCTGGGTAATCAGGCTGTTGTGAAGGAGACACGATATGCAACTAAATGGACATCACTCACTGATCTGCAGTCAGCTTGGTGAATTCCTGCTCAGTGGGAATTAGAATGTGAAAGCCGATACAAGGCCAGTGATTTAACAAACATCTCCTGGAGCTGGAGGGTAAAGGTGCCCAATCAGTGCCAAAGCCTGGCATTAGGATAACAGTGGAGCCACTGACAGCATCTTTTCCTCTCAGGTTCTGGTGACATTTAACGTTTCTCTCAGGTTTCTGTCTTCAGGGGCGATTGTACCAAGCACAACAAAACCCACTCCTCTCCGGGCTAAAAATAATCACAGATAACAGCTCCTGAAAGCTGCCATTATGAAAGCCACTCAGACACCCGTCAAGTGTTTTTCCAGATACAGAAGCTATTTCACATAATGCCAGTGTGAGAGTGTGTGTCATTGTCTCTCTTCTTTTGTGTGTGTTCCTTTGTGAGAACCAGCTTGTGCGACTGTGTGTTAATGTGTGCATGCGTACCTTGCAGAGCTGCCCGATGCGAGCATGTGTGGCCTTCCCAGCATGCTCTCCATCTATAGCATTCTCTCTGAAGAACAGGTAGATTTTATCATCCTCTGGGTTGTCACTCTCTGGAATCAGGTGTATGCTTACAAACCTGGGATCTGCAGTGCACACAGAAACACATAAGGAGTTCAATGAAATCAAGACAATAATATAGTTTGTGCGCTCTGTGGCTAATAATAAGGATCTGAATATGGAAGAGTAGGCCAGTGATTCTCCTCTTCTCTCTCACCATTTAGCCACCGGGAGTCATGTTGCTCTGTCCTGATTGGGTGATGCTTGCCAAGAGTGCGAAAAATGGCAAAGTCCCGTCCCATGAAGTCAGCTGATGTTCCAGCATACAATTCCCCATCTGAGAGTACAGGGAATAAATTGTGTTAACATAGTGACACTGGATGGGAAAACTGGATGAGAGTCTGTGGTGATTTTTCCTCTGTGATGCAGGTGTAAACGTCTGAGGAATTGTCCAGGGGCTTAGCAGTATAGGTAGACTTGGAGTCCTGAGAGAACACAGACAGTGACGGACGTGATGAACATCAGGAGTGTGAAATTGACATTAACACAGTAGGCAGGGCCGAGAAGGGAGGCGAGCGGGGAATGAACGGCTGGAGGGACAGATGAGGCGGGACAGGACAGAGGTGTGAGACAGGGGGAGTACATAATAATGCTGGTGCGAGGGGAGAAAGAAAGGGGAGAGGAGATGAAGACTGATGGGCTGGAAAATGGCCATCTGCTAGGTTAAACGCTGTGACATAACACAATGTGACTGGCAGTGATTGGGGGTAGAGAGGGACGACATGCTCACACAGTCTTGCTTTATTTGGCAGAAATTGAGGATTCAGTGTGAAGAAAACTCAATAAATTCTCATTACACCCGACACTTAAAAGAGGTATATCCAGATTGAAATAGAGTTTACAGTGCTGCCAATGAGGGGTTCCCACTGTGTAAATACAAACTACAGAGCAGACCCACTTGTAATGAATGACAGGAATGCCCTGTTCTGTTATTCACATTTACTTTAGACCCCATATATCTGCTGGAATGAAAGAGCAAGGCAGAGGGTGTTTTCAGGACTCCCAGGCTTTTATATGACCTTGTTATAACACACATGACTGTGTATCCGGTCTTAAACTCACCAATTAGCATGGAGGCAGTAAGCAACTTGGGATCATAGGGACTCTTCCCCCGGCCGTTTTCTATGTGAGGCCCCAGTCTGAACACACTGTCCTGAATGCAGAGAGACAGAAAGCCTCAGGAGTTGTAGTGTAATATCAAACACATTATTTTCTGGCATGGAGGATGAAATTACTCAGGGAAAAAAATGTTGCTTCAATGGAATTAGTGGAATTCTCTCTGAGATACCCATTTTGCTGTCAGACATTCGGGTTGTGAGAAAATTGCAGTATTGTTACACTAGGTTGTATTTAAAAGTTTGGTCCAAACCATGACGTAGCAAAATGTTATAATGAAAAAAAAATGCATGAGTGCAGCCATCAAGAAATGACAAATAGTTCTTTTAACAGGCAGATACAAAGACGAATAGTTATTTTAGCTTTTTTCTTCTTCTTTTTTCTTCTTCTTCTTCTTCTTTTTTTTTTTTTTAGTTATATAACTTTTATATCTCAAGCATAAGGAGGAATTTGAGAGACCTTGCAAGACTGGTGAAGATGTTTAAACTAAATGTTTTCACCAGCACATACTGTGACAGTCATGAAAAAAACAACAAATCTCATCACTCATCACTCATGGTGACCTCGACCATCAGATGAAATACATTTCACGGTTATGATCTATATACAGTAAATAGCTTTTCTCAGAGAAATTTCCTGCCTCTAATTGTCTGTAAATAGCCATCTAATGAATAGGAAACGCACATTTATAAGTCTGACTCAGTGACATTTGGAGGAGAAGAGAGCAATTTCCTTCTCTCATACTCAATTGAACACACACACACATACAGCAGTTCTGTATTAGAGTGATGGATTGGAAATCCTGCAGACTATGAAACCCTGTGTCTAATTTTCCACCCCATTTTGCTAAATGAAACCATTTTTATGTACTTAGCAAATCATTTATTAGGGAGAATACACTCTCAACTTTAAATGCTTAAACTTTACTATGATATGAAACTCAGTCTAGCTTTTATATCTCAAAGCAAACATGCATTAGGTTGTTAGACACCAAGTGGAGGCAGTAATAGAAATGTTGCATGTGCCTGTACCTCTGGTTTCTTGCCCACCTCCAGGTAAGAGCACACGGGGTGGAAGGCTCCTGTCCCACACACGTAGATATGGGTCTGGTTGAACGGCTGCAGCACCTTGACAAAATTGGAGCACTCCCTCTGATGAAGCAGAGGCAGAGAACAGATGAATCGGGATGAGTAACCGATGCTTGATGCAAACCATTTTCAAGCCACAATTTGTACAGTCTTTTCTGATAGTGGCCATGGTTATCCACAAGCATGGTGTGATAGCACCCAGGACATCTGAGTCAGTAAAAACGTGGTGAAACTTAAATAAATAGGTCAGACCTCACTAAGCACACAAGTCACAGAGGAAAATCCATTACTTAAATAAAGAGATCTGTAATGATAACAGAAAGCAAGGCTTACTGTAATCTACTGTAATTCCCCAATAAATGGCCAACCCTAGTCATGGGCTGAGTAATAATTCTGGAAATAATATTATGTCCAGACTGAACATTATCACCCATGACTCTGCATTTTTTTTTTTAACTCCACACTTCATCTCCATCATGACATACATAAATGCTTAAGTCTTTTTTTCTGAACTCAGTGACATTTTTCACTGTTTGCTTTTAAGGACTAGATTTTATGCACACAAACTGCATAATTTCCCATGGAAGGGAACTGTAGAATTAAAAGAGGCAGCCGACAAAACTCTACCATAATAATCCCATACCAGTCAGAATAATGTAGCCTTACACACTGCCAGTCTGCATCTGACTCATCTTTACTTATTACTTATAATGTTGCAGATGTAATATATTTAATAATGTCTGTGTGTGTGTGTGTGTGTGTGTGTGTGTGTGTGTGTGTGTGTGTGTGTGTGTGTGTGTGTGTGTGTGTG
>JBBMJY010000021.1:12731948-12748945 GCA_037833715.1 Toxotes lorentzi
TGTGTGTGTGTGTGTGTGTGTGTGTGTGTGTGTGTGTGTGTGTGTATGTGTGTGTGTGTGTGTGTGTGTGTGTGTGTATGTACTGGTATGGCTATACAGTGTGAGTACTGGTTTGAATTTTAAACCACTGAAGTGAGGACATTTTGCACATTCTAACCCTGGTTTTAGGGTTAGAATTGGGTTTTGGTTAGGGTTAGGCATTCAGTTTTGATGGTTAAGGTTAGGGCATAGGGGCTATCAATGAGTGTCCTCACATAGATGTACAAACGTGTGTGTGTGTGTATATGTGTGAAGCACAACAGGCATCTGTATGTGTTGTATGCATTGCTCAATGCCACATGGCACATTTCCCCGTGCTCTGGCAGCACGTGCCTGAGCAAACCTGACCTCAAATAAAAACTGAATGTGTCATCACATACTCACAACAGAAAAAAAAATGCAGAGAAAAAGAATAGCACTGCAAATTATGCAAGTTCATCTGGCCTTACTAGGTCATCAGCAGAGAGTAACCTCTTTTTGTGTAAGCTTTTGTAGTCATTTAAGCAGCTGTCTGTCCTAGGATTTACAGCATTTTTGTTGTTTGTATGTTTATGTGAGTAATAAACATTACTGGAAGCAGTATCACAGTACTGTAATTATCCACATATTATCTCTGCACTGTGGTACCTGTAACACCTCTGAATATTCAGCAATTTTAAAAATACTGAACCTACATTGCTTTTCTTTTTCTCCCCTCCATTTCTGCTTATTAATTACTAGGAAATGCAGAAGAAGCAGCAGCTTTCCTCTGTCTTATGGGTGCACTCTCACACCTTTCACACTCATCTTTCTTTCCTTTCAGCTCCATCTCCCAAAGTGTTTGCTTACAGACATCAGGGGGCATCAGCGGACTCGCTCTCCATCTCTCTCCACCTCCCTTTAATTCTCACTCTCCTCCAACTCTACGACAGAAAGACCACCGCTCAGGGCACCTTATTCATCCATGCCACAATGTTTACAGAAAACACACAAAGGACTTCATGGCGCTTCAAATCAGTCATACAGAAGGTTGGAAGTGCAGGAGAGCTTGCCCTGTTCTGGCCAATGCCCAAGCAGTGAACTGAGGCATGAACACCATCGCCATGATTTTACATTCCACCCTACTGCCTTGGGCTATATTGAAGATAGAATTCATAACACAGCTTGCGGGGAGAAAAGACAACCTTTCAGTGTGTTTACACAGAGTTTCACCACACCACACAAGCTGCTCTAAAACTGCACTTGGCCAGATACAGGGAGATGTGATGCTTGGCTTGTCATGCAAGGGTTGAGTAAGGTAAGGAGCCTGAAAAAGCCCTAGATCTTCATGCCACCGCATAAAATGTTGCAGATCCAGGTTTAACTTCAGCTCATGGAATCCAATGAGACATTCCTTTCCAAAACAAATAAATGGACTACACAAATTTAGAAATCCCAGATGCTTAAGTGTTTGCGTTTTGTTCTCAGTTACATTACTGCGGGGCTCAGGATAAGACTAATGCTCTTCATTATTTAGTTCAGGTAAAGGTTTAACTTTTTTTAGTTAAACTGAAGATAAAAGTCCATATAGGCAGGCAAGATGCAATAATGTACTGTGACTAGGTAACATCAATTTGATTAATTCAAATGAATTAATTTAGTTTTCCACTTGAAGTACTACAAGCCAGTTTGTCTGAAAGGAACACTTTTATAGTGGGATGGGAGAAACTTGGAAAATTGCAGTCAAATAACATGGGAACACTAACGCCTATGATCCCTGAATATATGACAGTAGTTTTTATTCATGCAGTGCTGTTATAGCAGTAGGTCTGGCAGAAAGCACAGTTATTTCTCAGGCTTCTCTCTTTTAAATGGAGAGACCAGAGGCAAGGTCACAGGATGGTCTCAATCTTTGCTCTGAGATTATGATCAGACCTGTGGTTTGCTACATACAGATTGGATATGTCAACACACTGGTATAAACAAGCTGAAAGATTGAAACAAATTGTATAGTGTGTATGATTAAAATGCCATGTATGTATATGGAGTGTACATCCCAAGTAATCCCAGTGCAAGTACAAGAGCAAAGTGTGAGATTTGCTTTGAGACCTGCAGAGTTGCACAGTGTTCACAATACAAGAGAACAACGATTTTCAAAAACATCTGTGGGAGTGGAGGGGCAAAATGCTAACACCCACTTGCAAGATGGATGTTTTTAGCTCTTACCGAGATATCTTTTCCTGCCCACTTGCATTCGTCTCTTCTGGTGGGAGAAGCTGGCCAAGGGATCTGCAACACAAACACAGTTCCTGGACATGTTAGAAAAGAATCACCTGATCCTTGAATCAGTTTTACAGGGAGAGTCGATACAGCTACAGCTTGTGTGCATGCATGTGTAGATATGAGGGTTGAAGGGGTCACAGTGCGATTTGTTATCCACTTTGTTTCAGTTTACTCCATTATTCATCCAGGCATGCAGCGAGCAACTAACATGCCTGGCACAGCGTGTGATCGTGTGCGACAGCCCTGGTCTGAAATATTCATGAGGCACTTTTCTGTAGAAACAGAAAAGAGAGTCCCAAGATACCTAAGCCCCTGAATGGCATTCCGGATGGAGATGCATACTCAAGACAGGTATTAAGTCGGTCAGAAACACAAAGAGACTTGCAGACATGAATGGATGAAACCGCCAGACAGACTGACTGAAAATCAGTCAGCATACCTGTGCATAGTCTTTGTGGATATTCAGGAGGTTGAAGGAGAAGATGTGGTCCTTGGCTCCCACTATGAGTCTTCCTTTCTCCTCATCCAACAGGAAGGTGTGGTAAGCTGAACTGTTGGCCAGGCCTTCAAACGTCACAAGGTTGTTAGACTCCAACATGTCTGCAGAGAAAAATTGAATGGTTCCATCATGAAAATCACAGTAGCTGTGGGCAACATGAAAGCTGAAGAAAATCCATCAGGTCAATATATATTTAAATTATTTATTTTTTTACATTTCTGGGGGCTGTTTGAAAGATATAGCCTTAGTTTGAGAAACCTTTCAACATTTCCAACCACCTTGTATTTCTGTGACCACAGGTTCACCTCTACATTCACTCATCTGCTTGCTCAGTTGTAATGTGCCTCAAACAATGACATGAATGAATGCACGTTGGGTTGTCTTGCCCCTATACAGTAATGTTTTTATTTTTGCACATCCCCGCTTCCTTTTTTTTCTTTTATTTGTGCATAAATGTTGTTGCTTCCCTTCCCATTAAAAATTGCTCTCAGGACTGGAAATTGTACAGCTTGGCAAAGCAAGACAATGACAGATAGTGAAGAGCCGCTGCCAAGCCAAATTGGACTGGGCAGGTAATGCCAGCACTGGGAGCCAATGATCAAACTGTCTGCATGGGGAAGTGACCTTGACCAGAGCAGCCAAGCAGAACTTGGTGCACTCACAGTGGAAAACTGGGAGAAATACAGTCATATTACTCTAATATTTCATTATCCAAACTGCAGGATGACTCTAAACCACATCAGCTATTAGGACACATTACTATGGGCTACAGCTCACGTTTTGCAGTGTAATGCAACCGTCTGCCAAGTCTGGCAAACAAGCGACATTTGCTTTCACAGCGGAAAACCAAACTTGTCACTAACAGACACTGAAGATCTCATTACCGTAACGACCTCTAAAGGTGGCATTATGGCTATGGCATCATAACACCTTTTGTGTTACATGTGCAGACGCACACACCCATTCATACTCTGTCTTTCTCACATTTTGTTCTCACCCGCAAAGTCTAACTACAATACGACCCCCTCCTGTTGACCACCCACACAAAAGGGTGGAGAGTTATGGAACAGAGTGGAACTGGTTCCATTGGTGCTCTCTTTCTATCTCTCTCTTTCTCTCTCTTACTCTTTCTCAGGGAGTAAATAACAAAAACGCTCATGAATGTTTTAGCAGGGAAAATGCCCCCCTCTCTGAAGTGTGTCAGAACCCGAGAGAGTGAGAAGACAAGCAAAAGCAAAGCTGGTCTAAAAGAAAAGAAATTTGGACAGGAGACGGCATCATGTTGACTTCATTCATAAACTACTCTAATTTTAATAAGAATTGACCAGTTAAAACATGGGACATGAAAATTGTTCAACACAAATCTGGTAGCTGTAATCTCAGAAAGTTTAATAATTCAAAAGTGTTTCTATACATTCATCTATCAATGAAATTCAAAAAAACTAGTTTGGTTTTGTAAAAAGAAAATGGTAACAGTTGAGGAAATATTGCTGAGGGAGAGAAAGGAAGAAAGAGCTCTTGGATCTGGTTGCAAACTTCCTCATTGTACATTTTTCACTTATATAAATAAATGTATACACGCGTGTGCCTCACACACATGCACATTCACATGACTGTACACACAGGACAGTGATATACATTTACTAATATACAATGGGTTGACTCCCTGTCTTTATTGTTATTGTCTTGGTGATTTAGCTGGTTTCCTGCGCCTCGTAGCTGATGAGGAGAGATTTAGACAGCCTCCTAAATATAAACTCACGTCGCTGTGTGACCCAGCCCTCAGGCTCCCTGACTCCCCACAACAAAGTCTTCTGAGAACTTGACATCTTAATCTGATTTAATAAATCCACAAGGATTTGAACGTATTCTTGAAGTCGTAAAGGACAAATCTAGCGTGTAGCTACTCAAATACAAAATGGGAGTACCTCCAAACCAGAAAGCTGGTGAAGACATAAAGTAGCATTGCAAGCCAAAATGGCTTAAGCAATTTAAAATATGATTCATGATTCATGAAATGCCTCCAGATAGTTACAGTATGAACTTGAATCAAGTGTTTTTATATGTCTGTAAATTATGTTTTGCTTAATTTCGGTTATAGTTGGTAAGTCTATTTGTATTTTATTGGATAAATTAATTTGGAATATGTGTAGTTTTATTTCATTTAGAGATTATTATTGAGCTCCTCATAACACAACCACTGTCTTACGAATGGAAAGAAACTCAGGGTCATAAGAAAAAAAAAGTTGTTGTAAAAGTATTGCTCAGCCCAGTCCAAAGCTGTGTCCTAGATTTATGTTCCTCTGTAGCCATGGTGATCAATCATTAGTGGATCCACTGTAAGCCCTTCACTGACAGCACAGTAACACCCGCCTGCTACCTCTGACCCTTTTTCACCTGCACCAAGGCTGCGTTTGTGTGTGGGAGAGAAAGAGAGAGAGAGAGAGAGAGAGAGAGAGAAGCCATCCTCCACATGTAACATGCTTTACTTTTCTCCAGAGAAAAAGCAAAATATGTTTGGTTCTACATATTGTAGCAAATTCCTTCCTACTACCTGATATCCATCAATAATTGATGCACGCTGATGAGTAATTGGAAAGGCAAATAGAAAGTATCCCTTCTGGTTCCAAAAATTAACCACCAACATAACAAACACCATGTTTGTGTAATTTGTAAAAAAAAAAAAAAGTGTTTGTCTAAAGGAAATAAATGACTGCTGGCAGAATAATACACTTGTTTTAGCAACAGAAAGGTGTGAAAGAGCTGTAGGGAAACTGCACAGACACGAGGACTGCACTTCACTTCTTTTCAAACCACATCCCAGTGTGAGAGAATGGAGAACAGAATCACCACAGCCACCCACCATACACATACACACACGTCTCTGGTTTATGAAAATTGTCTATGGGAGTAGTGTCCATGGCAACAGACCATTCAACAGAGACTACTGCTAAGTTATTAAAAGCTAATCACTTAGAGACAGATACTCTATGGGCACTGTGTGTGAATTTGGGCGTGTTTGTGTGTGTGTATTTTTGGAGCATGTTGTGATGTGTGTTATTGGAAAGAAGCGGATGGATGTTTCCAAGCCACGCCAGAGGCGGTGGCCTGTACATGTCTGAACTGGTGTCCCCTCTGGTTAACTGTAACAGGTGGGCATGTATGCATGGAGCAAGGTTTTTTTTTCCTCCTGTTAAATCTGCAACTTCAAACCAAGAACCCCCCCAAAAATCTGTGAAACTGTTTTGATACACTGTGAGCTCCATGACAAAGTTTTTCAGCAATACTAATGTTTAAAGGCTGTTGTGATACTGCGCTACACAGAACATGTTTGTCTGAATTTGGAGTCCAGGAGATACAGACACTTTCACTCAGACAGACAGACAGACAGGTGGATGGGCAAATGTGTGGCCTGTAACAGGTGTCAGCTGCTGCCCTGCTATATTTTACTAATTTTCTCTCTTACCCTTCAATTGTTTAGGCAAGAATCCGGCAAATGTCACTTTTTAGCAGCTGTTTTCTTGGCTACTTTCACTGTCTTCCTTTGATCTTCAGCACCTTTTGTACCATTCTCCCTGTTTTACTCCCTCTCTCATATTCTGTTACAATGAATTTGTGAGTGAGAGACAGAGAGCAGTATAGTGAGAGGTAGAAATGGAAGAGAAAGAGACAGAGAGAGAGAGAGATAAGGGGGCAGATGGAATGGATGCAAAGAATCAACAGTCCCTTGTGAGACTGATAAAAATAAACTCTTTTACCCTACATTCTCTCCGTCTTTCTCTCTTTCTCTTTCTCAACTGGAGGGCACAGAGAGTGTTATCTAAGTGCTGCTTAAGAAAAAGCAGAAACACATCTTGACAATGACCCACGTGCTCCCATACTGTATCCCGGAGCCCTGGTTCAGTAGCTTGACTGACGTTCATCGTTCACATGGCTGAGTGTGTGATTGCACACTGACAAAAGTCAACCTATCATTGCGCCACTTAAAGTATATACAGTCATTCATTCACCCAAGCCTGAGGGAAAACAGCACAAAGCTTCATCAGCCAAGTAATTTGCTTAGTGTCAAGCAGAAATGCAGGCAATCACTTCTTAAGACTCTCATGACTTTCTTGCAAGTTGTTCTGCAAATTAGTCTTTTGATTAGCCTGTGATTTATTTATTTATTTATTTTTGCCATTTCTTAGGCAGTATCAGCAATTCTTAGTTACGTTTTAAAAAAAAAAGGTTGAGGTCCAGCAAAAACTTGTTGGACCTCATACAGTTCTCTCTGATGTATGCATCATGCATTTTACACCAGTTTGATAATTGCATATGCGATTTTGCATACATCATGCATGATATGATATGTGCAAATACTGGAAAGATATTAATATTGTGATATTGACTTCAACCATTTTTCCCAGCCCTGCATGACACTACACGTGTTTGTCAGCCAAATGCTGTGAGCAATTGAGATTATGTAAGCAGACATACAAAACAAAGTGAATTTCTTCTTTAGAGTACCTTATTTTGCGTGTGGGACAGATGATGACTAAGTCAAATGACTACAATGATTCCTCTGAGAGGAGCACTATCAAACCAGTCCTGAAGATGCCTCCAGTTGGATGGGAGCAGACTATTCGGACCCTGAGAAAGCCTCTGAACATCTAGCCCTCTGAGCGTATAGGATACCTTCCCATGGCCATTCAGGGCCTTTCAGAGTTTATACTGTACACACCCCTAGAAACCCTACTCCACTCCGAAGATTCTTAACGTGCTTATGGATTAAAGGTCTTTAAGAGAGCTTCTCCATTCGCCAACGCTGATTAAAAGTCATTTCACACCATGATAAAAACAAGATTAACACAAAAACAAAAACAGCTGTATGTATGACTGCTAGAAAAGCAAAACCCAAGATTTTGCTTTACTTTCATTTTTCAGTTATTGGGTCTTTTTCTTTCTTGGTAGTGTAAGAATTTAGTTGTGTCATTGTGAATGTATTTGCCTGTGTGTGTGTGTGTGTGTGTGTGTGTGTGTGTGTGTGTGTGTGTGTGTGTGTGGACATGTGTATGCACTTGTGTGCAAGCTCTTGGCTCTGCTCAGGAAAGGGGTGGACAGGTCAGAGAGAAGGAGTACTTTTGGCAGAACACCCATCTCCCATAAAACTAAAGTACCCTCTCTTTCCTTCCCTGGACAGTAAACAACATGTGCTGTACTTCTTGTGGCCCATAACTTGCAAACCATATGGATCTCTGTTTACTCCCCAAAGGATACATTTACCCTGAGGATCTGAATCAATCTCATACCAATTTATGTCAAAGTATAACATATGTGAAATGACTCCATTCACAGTCCTGCAGTGCACTGTAAATGGCCTCCTACTACCTCATCATCACCCAGTCACTTTGTTGTTGATACAGTTGGACCTTAGCTCATGTTTAGGTAGCCATGGGGTACCATTGTTATCCTTCCCCCTGCTCCACTGCCCTCCTGCCCTCTCAACCCTCACTTTCAAAGATGTGTTGGAATCTCTGGGGGCTGAGCAGGGAGGTTGGGGATGTATGTGTGTGTAGTGGCGGTGGTGGAGGTTCATAAGGAAAGCTGGTATGTATGTATTCAGAGCGCCTAACTGTGTTCATTGAGGAGCTCATGCTGCGGAGGAGCAGGCTGCTGCTCAGGTTCACGCTTTCGAGATAAATACTTCCTTGCTGCGTTTGTGTGAGTCAAGCCTTCAGTAGAGTTAAAAAACATGTGCAAGTGTGTGGAGAGCTGCACCCACACAGGCACATTAATCTGGACACACACAGATTTTCCCACTATTCCCAGTGACCTGTAGGGGTCAGAGTTCCTTCACCTCACAGTCCCACATGTCACTGATCAGACGTTACTTCTTCAGGACTGGACAGCTTCAAGGGCTGCCTACGTATGTATTGTTCTGTAATTCACTACAGTAGATCATCTCATTTCTTCATCTCCATGGGTAAATCTGAGTCAGCTTCACCTGTCACTGGGGTAATAAATAATTTATCTGATGATATAAATGATTCATAAAGCAATAATCCCACGTCACTTGCCTAATGGGACCTACAGTGGATAATGTTGGATGAAATTCCACGGTATTATGTGAATAATATTTCCACCACATTGCAGGCATGAAAATTATACCTGCTCACTATCCTCTGGCTAAAACTCCTCAGCCAGGGATGGTGCCAAAAAATGTCCCCACCAGCCAAAATGAGCTTTAATGGAAATATTAATGTGGAGGAGGCAGCCAAATAACCAGGCTGGCCAGGCTGCTACCTGAAGGCTTGACTTGTAATAGAGATATCATTGAATGAAACTGACAGCATGTGGTTTTAAATGAGTGATAGGCTCACAGGTATCATTAGCTATCTACAGATGGCCATGTATTTACGTGTGTGTGTGTGTGAGAGAGAGAGAGAGAGAGTGAGTGTGAGGTACGTGCATGCTTGTGTGTATAATTATGGATCTCCCAGTGCTGAGCGAGAAACATTTCTCTTTGGGAAAGCCATCTGCTGAAACAGACCTGCGCCATTCATTCTAAGTATAATTAGGCCTACCAAGCAGGAAAGAACAGAGCGGAAAAATGACATCCAGGAAAAAAGAAAGGGAGAGAGGGATAAATGACACTAAACTGCCAGGGAGTCTATGTCTGGCACCACTTTTCATTGCAAAACTGACAACAGCACTTGATCAAAAGAGGGACAGAGAGACAGGAAGAGAGAGTGTATAAGTGACAGACTTCTGTAATAAATAGTTCAGTTGTGCCATAGAGATGCATTAGACAGGAGCACTTCCTCTGATTTGGCAAGTGAAGTCACTTTCCTAAATTCCACTAAACTGCTCTCCTCCTGGCATAACAGTATGTGAAACAAATTCTTCCCGTTAATTCCTCTTCATTAGTCCCAGTTGATCATTTTACTAAACCAGTATAGTACTATTTTTAACACTGCCACAAGCTTTCTGTGAGAACAACGCATTTTTCTTTTTTAACCAGCTAAATTGAATGTAATGATACATAGATGCTATATTTGGAGGAGTCATCTGCACGAACATGAAAAGGGAACTCACTTGAGAGGTCTGCAGATGACAGTTTTAATGTTCAAAAGTGGACCTCAGATACCTGACTGAAATCATATCCAACAGATATGCATTACTCTGTCACGCAACCAGAGAGCATACGCCTCATAAGCCATGAAGCACGACAAGCCTTGTAAAGGATTTACTTGTTTCAACTCGGTTTACTTTGTTGGTAATTTTTCAAGTACACAGAGCAAAAGCATCTCTCTGCCTCATAGGTACACTTAGGATCTTGCCGTTAGCGCAACTTCAATCATTTCATCAGCACAACATATGTGGATTGGAGATTTAAATCTACATGATCAAGAGGTAAGGTCATATGACATACCTCAGATAAAATAGTGAAGAGCGGAATTATTTTTATCATTTGTGAAGCACAATAAAAATGCAAGAAACTCACCTTTATAGGAGAGTTTTAGTCGGGGGACGTTGTTCTTGATCTTGGTCTGTTGGGCTCCGCTGCCTTCCATCCTGAGCAGAGCCATCCCAAACAGCAGCATAAGGCTGCCCCAGAGAGAGCCCATGGTCTTGGGGCAAGAGTGGCCAGACAGGTCCTTTAAATACACAACTCCAGTGCAGTCAGTCTCCGATCTGGTTTAGCAGAAGAAATGCTGGTAACAGAAATGTTCCTGTTGTCCAGTGGTTATGAATAAATGCTGATGGGTCAGTCCAGACTGGTTCTCAGCAGGGTTCACCCCCTGCCAAATCAAATAACCCTTTCCTGTTCCAGGGGTCAAAAGCCAAAATTAGAGTCCAACTCCAGGGGGGACAGAACCTGCAAAGCAGAGTCGGTGGTTATGGGTCAATGTCACTGCAAGTGAGCCTCCCACACTAGTCCGCAAGTCCAAGGTAAACTTAACCAAACTAAGCACAAATAAGAGATCTTCACCATACTAAATTCTAGGAAGAGTGCGAGGGTCTGTGTACATCTGCCATAGTTTAGTCCTGGTACCTCACCAGAAGCTCTGTCTGAACAGTGATCCACGTTATAGCTATAGAGTCTCTACCTTTAGCTAAAGAAAGAAAAACTGGTCCAGTGTGTTTCAGCTGTTACTCCACTGTGCTTGGTAAGCACAATCTGCACTGACTCTGTCTCTCGCCCCCTTTCACCTCGTTTTTCTATCTGCCTCTTTCTCTACTTAACACTGGTCTGAACTAGTAAAGCCCCACTCAGCGCAGCTCTGCCCTGTCCCCACAGCACAAGGCACACAGTGCAACTGAGAACAGCTGAGCCAGACAGCATAGTCAGAGTGAGAGAGAGATAGAGAGAGAGAGAGAGAGAGAGAGAGAGGGAGAAGGATTGAGAAAAGAAGAGAGCGCAGTGTAGGCGGGGGAGCGAGAGAGTGGAGAAAGCATGAGAGAAAAGAAAACTGTGAAAGCAAATGTAGTAGTGGAGGAAAGTTTAGGGCAAGGCAAGAGGTTAGAAAGAGTGTGGAAACAGGAAAACACAGCGGAACATGAAAGAGGAGCATTTTGAGGAAAATCATTCTTAGTGAGGATTCTCAGTTATCTAGTTTTTTTAATCAGATTTTATCACTTTTACAAAAAAAAATGAACAAGATGCGACATAATGACATTCATCAAGTACAATAACACAGAAAAGAAATATAAAAAAGGTCATTATCTGTCTCCAAACATGTCTTTAACTTCATCTTCTTCACCTCTTGGTTTTCTTTAACTCAGTTCTTCATTTTGCACAAGTTGTGCTCTGCACATTTTAATGGATCTATATTTATTTATTTACTTTTACATTATACAGGTATGTTATACTGTTTTTTTGTACATTGTTCTGTTTCTTCCTTTTTTTCTGAAAAGCTGCAAAGACCTGCATAGTACTGCATAGCATCCATTTCATAATGATCTATGAATTGCAATGATCTATGAACTGCCTTTTAGCTAACTGTTACTTGTGTGTGCATGCTGTAAGAGGCTCTCTCGCAATGTAAAACATCAGCAATCTATCTTACCTGAGTCTGATGGATTAGTGGCAAAGCTGCCATTACAGTGTTGTAGCTCATGGTTTATATAGAACTATCTGTACAACAGGCAAATACATCTTGTCAGATCCATCTGTCTGGTGATGGCGCCACTTAAGTGTCTCATGGGTGAACGAAGTTATTTTCAAGCTTAACTTTATTTTCAAGCCAAACAGTCTGCCTTACGGGTTAAAATGTGACCAATGTCATTCTGTGGAACAACAAGAAAGTTTTTATACTGAGCAAAAAGAACATCATTCCCAGAATGACATACAGTACCTTTTACCAAATTTGGGCAGCTACATGAACAAGTGTAAAAACTGTTACACCATGCACAAATCTCTAGTAGCAACAATCAGTCTCTCCAAGAACAGATTCAGCTGGTCTTAGAGGAAAAAGTATGTAATACGTGTCCTGCTAAAATAATCCGCATTTAACATAAATACAGTGTGCCCAAAAACATTACAAACCAGGTTAACACTATTAAATTGTCACTTTAACATAAAGATAGATTGATTGGGCATTTATTGGCTACTCCATCATAGTCTGAAGGGGAGTTCCCTGTCTTTTCTCTTAAACCATCCCAAATGAGATGTCAATCTCACTCTAAACAGCAGATCCTCAGTGAGCTGATTCCGTCTCGTTGTGAATGATAATGACTTTAGTGGCAATGGTGTGGTTAAGACCTCTAACTGGCTGTATCCATCTGGATAAAGAGCCATCAGACAGTGGGAGGAGAGCTGAACTAATCCTGTAGTGAGTGGACGGGCCTCACGGTTATGCTAATGTAAACTGGCGCTCGGAGGTTCCAGGGAGAACACTGGAGACTAAGGGGAACAAGTGTCACGCCACAGTCTCTGCTTCCCAAACAGACTGGATTAGGGGCTGGAACAGACAGATCCTTTTCTTTGCTATGTGGGATTGGCAGTGTTGACGTATCAGTTCATTATTCCAAGGATCATGTAACACAATCTGCCATAACTAGGGCCAGACGGAGTGATTGTTTGAGGTGAATTAGCAGTGAATGGCCCACTTGAGAATGTTACTCCATACTTCTTCTGGCCATACTCTTCGCATGTTGATAACAGCAAAGTGTTTTTTTCATGCGTTTGACGTTCAAGTGTTAAGTGGATGACAGAAACCATAGCTTCTTGTACTACGTGTCACATCAACAATGCCATCTAAGCTCTTAGTTGAAGTACTGTCACTTGTGATTCTGTTTAATTCTTATCAAAAATGCGTATGCAGACTTGAAAATTGGCTGTTAAATCCTCCTGGCCCCTCCTCAAAGAAAAAAAAGGACAGTGGTGAGAATGTCCCAGTTCTTGACACAGGGGAGGTATTCAGAGCTTCCAACTCAAGAGTTCTCCACTTCTCCACTGAATCCCACTGAACCCTTTGAATTCACATCCTATCCTAACTTATCCATTCTATGTGCCTTCCCTTAACCGTTCCTCTTGATCTTTTTCATTTCTCTACTTCAGCCTTGCTCTGTACTAACCCTCAAAATTTTTGTTGTTTCCGAATGGCCTGCAGACAAATTTTTGGTGCCTGTCACCTTGCAAATTCAAAACTTTCTTTACAGCCTTGTAAAACTGTTGAATCTTATCCTCCTTTGCCCCACACCTCTAAGCAAAGCTATGGTTCAAAAATATACTGAATAACATTGGTCCAATAAAAAGAGGGACACGTCCTTGACCATGTGTGGGTTTTTACAGAGCCCAAAGGGAGTTGTGTGTTTCAAGGAGAATGCCCCTTTTTGAAGCACCAATTCATCCTCATGGTCTAAACGCTTCTATTCACCAAGACAGAGGCCGTGAAGTACTCTGACCATTTCAGAGTTCATCAACTCATATGTGTGAGTGCAGTAGGGGAGAGGGAGGGGGGCTTCTTTAACTTCTGGAGAGCCATGGTATGTTTGGAAACGGGGTTGATGAGGGCTGTGGAGTAGGGACAGCAGTGGAGATCTGTCGATACCCACTGAGAGCTGGAGCCCCCCCGCCATCCTCAAACAATGCTCTCCCCACCTCATCACAACTCCTGCTCACACTAGTACACCCCCAACCCTCATATCTCTCCACATACAAGCTGCTTTCCTCTTCTGTCTCTCTCTGAGCATCACCTCCCCCCACTCCACACAAGTACATACATTAACCCCCCATCTGTTTCCATGTCTCCCCGTCTCTCTGCACCTATACCCCCCACCGAAAAACTCTTTCCATCACTTTCTCCATTCCTCTGTCCATTCCTCCTTCTCTCTGTTTCATCCTCTCTGACCTCCGCCTACTCTCCACAAGCCTGGGAACATAATCCCCTAAATGAGAGGATTTGGCTCAGCAAAATGAACCACAAGCCCAAGACAAGCAAATTAACCACATTTGCCGCCCACCTACCCTTTACAATACCAGCCTGCATAGTTCACCCCTGCATCCACCCACCCAGCCATAGTTAAGATTAGTATCATGACAGGCAGCAGTGAGTGATTAGAACAGGCAGCATGTAAGAAAAATAAATAAATAAATAAAACAAAACAAGGCTCACATCCACAAAATGTACATGAACAAAAACTGTCAAGTGTAAAATTACAGGTTCAAGTATCGAACAGCCTGTTGAGAATGTTTTTTAAAAAGATTTGTCAAGGCATTCATAATTCCTTCTGCTTTTCAGTTCCTCCAAGTGGAATAAATTACTATAAGAGATTTAATATACTGTAGTCTGAGATTCAATTCTCATGCCCGAGAGGACAAGAAATATATGATGCAGTGACGCAGTTTGCCCCACTGCCATGGATATTAGGTTGCTGCCTGTGACAGAACTGGGTGCACTGGCATTGTGGTTATTATGGGCATGAAGCACACACATACACAAAGCACACACACACAAACATGCAGTGATGGAAGCCAGCTGTGTGAGCCACCAGGTCTAGGTATGTAGCAAAAAAAGAAAGCCTTCCTTTACCTCTGGAGCTGTTGGCATTAGCTCAAGTCCTCAACAGCTTAACCCAGGGGCATCTGGGGGACAATGTACTAGTAAAAGACATCTCTGATCACTGCTGAACCCTAGTAGCACTATTTAAAACACTAATTGGGAGAGACTAGTACTCTAGTATATCAGTCATTGCAGTCATCAAACAAAAACTCTTTTCCACTCTGACCTTTCTATGTAAGCAGACCCTTGATAGTATGGCATAAATAGACAGAGTATGCCATGCACTATTAATGACTGAATAAACCACATGCTGTTGGTGATTTACCCTTTCTTAATGAAAAATGGATGAAAAATACAGCAAAAACCTCAGAGCTATGAATAAATTACTGGGAACAGTGTATCGTCTTCAGCACCGAAGCAACCACGCCCTTAATGTGGCAACTACGGGTCCACTACGGCAAAACTGAGAGTGTGTGCATTTTGCGAGTTCGTATGATAAAAAATATACTTTCTGTAAGCACAACGAAATTTGAAGCACAGTCATAGAACACACTGAAATTTCACTGCAAATTGATGATAATGCAAACTCCATTTCATTCACTCCACCGCTTCTCTAGAGGACAATACCAGTTGGCCGCAGATGGGCATTAACGCTAGGATCAGAAGATACAGCGTCTGTTTGGATGTGCTTCACTTTTTCACCAGCCACATGAATTTATCATCATCCATCAATATTTCAACCTTCAGGCTACCTGCTTCTCGCCTCCACAGGGAACAACAAAAACACACAGCCTCTGTCTGACTCACATGTAGCTGTGACAGCACCAGTGCCCGTAAACTGGTCCCAGTTTATGGGTCATTTACAACGGATGGAAAATTCTTCTAGCCATTCAAGACATACTGGTGTATATAATAAGACATCTTTTCACCATGTGATTTTATTAGATACAATATGATGTGGAAAACGGTGCAGGCTAGCAGAAAGTAGAGTGAGCGATATATGAATAGCAGTGAGCCTTTTGACATTTGCAAGCAGAACTTTTGATGACTTCATGAAAAACCTAAAAGCCACACAGTGTTAAGGTAACCTGAATCTTTTTGTTTGCCTTCCCTCTTGGAGGCTAGAATGCAGGGTCAGCTGCAGTACACTGCCCCTGGAGCTGGTAGTGTGTCAGGGTTTCAGCAGTGTGAACTAATTGCAGGATGTCCTAAAGCACCTGGAACCTAATGTTTCACCTTTTCTCAGATATACTGATGATATTTGGGGATAAACAGAGGTGCTCAAAACCAAAACCTTTCCATTTGGGGTTCCAAGTTCCTTGGTGAAGTTGTACAGCACCACTTGCCAGACACATTCCTTAACAGTCTTTTCCATGCTTGGGCTTCTAGAGGTGTTCCCTTTGTAGAGGTCTGCTATCATGGTGAATCGGCTTCTGTCCTAAACTGTATTTGTCCCAACTGAGCTTTTATGGTTGGGAGATACAAACCAGACATACAGCGCAGTGTAAGTCATGCACCATTTCTGTCTTAGCTATCTATTAATGCATTCACTTGAGAATAATATTAGTGCTATTGCCCCCTTAGAGAGAAACCATCACACTTGCTCTATGATCCTCTTGGTCCTTTCCAAATATCCTTTCATAAACTGAGTTTGGAAACTGTAAACTGTTCCCCTTACTGAATGGCTTGCTGATGATTATCTGCACTGATCCAGACAGCACACAAAAATATTTCCATTACACAAAAAACACAGACACACACAAATGCAGACACATTTTTGACATTTGCGTGACTTTGTGATTCTGTCTCAAAATATTCAGAAATTTAGTGTTATCACAGCAAACCAAGCCCCATATTTGACTAGAAATAAGAAGTGTACAGAACAGATGTACTTTGTGGCCAAGAAGGAAGGTATCTACACTGAGACCTGCACAACAAAGTGAACAACCAACTGACTGAAAGTCTGAGTTCTGCAGATTTACTGTACAAAAGTAATAAATCACTTGGGAATAAAACACCTACGTTTGCAAAGCTGATGTGTCAGAGCAGAGTCCTGCTTTTCACTTTGCTTCTGTGAGAGGGTATAATGAGAGAGAGAGAGCGATCAGGAGAATGAGTTGCATGAGTTGTGCTCTGGTCAGTCTTAATACTGTGTGTGTATGTTTGTGTGTGTGTGTGTGTGTGTGTGTGTGTGTGTGTGTGTGTGTGTGTGTGTGTGTGTGTGTGTGTGT
>JBBMJY010000021.1:12749045-12762696 GCA_037833715.1 Toxotes lorentzi
TGTGTGTGTGTGTGTGTGTGTGTGTGTGTGTGTGTGTGTGTGTGTGTGTGTGTGTGTGTGTGTGTGTGAATGTGTGTGTGTATGTATGTATGGTGGAGACAGACAAGCTGAAACTCATCACTGATGCTGTTTATTGACTCAGCTCAGAGTGACAGCAGTCTAGACATCACACAGCTCACTTCATTCACGCTGTAACAAACTGAATTGACATGACTATACACTTCACTTTCTGTCTCTCTGTCATGCTCCTGGTGGTTAACACAGCAAGCCCTTTGTAGCTCGAGGTGTGAAGAGGAAAGGATTTGGGAAAGAGTCAAGGAGAGAAAGAACCATAAAGCGCTAAACCATAGCCCAGCATGTAATGGTATACCTTCTGGAAGTAGACATAACAATAACTTCTTCTAAGCAAACATGTGACTGACTCAGACATCTTTTTTTCCCCTCATTGTGGGCAGTGCCAGTGGCAAAGTGGTTAGCAAGACACACAGGGGCTACTGTTTTTCCCTTTGCAAAAAGTTCCAACCTGCTGATACACTATTCTTAGAACAGAGGCATCTTTCCCTACTTGCTTAACTCTGCCAACTTAGTCTTGGCAGAGTCTTGAAATAATAATCAACATTCAATATTTTCTAATGGTTTTGCTCCACGAGGAACAAAAATGTGACTGTTAAAATGGAGCTACATTTACTTTCTGACAGTAATTTTTCACCAAAAGCCAACGAGACAGTCCAATTCAATTGCCACTCAGTGACTAGTGTCATGATATCCTGGGGCTTATTGAGGGTTAAAGGTTAGACTTCATTAAAAATCAGTACAGAAGTCTTGGGATCACCCCCCTGCTGAGTCTTTGATCAGAAAACAGGGGGGTCAGCTAAGAGCCTATGGGTTAAGCCTAACCTCAAAGCATTTAGCTCAAGTAGTCTGAAGACAATATATCTCATCATTAAAGTGAAAAAAATGAACAGAAGAAGAAAAAGTTGTGAAAATCACCTGCAAAAGCATGAAGCACTTTATGCTTAGTAGGACATTAGTGCTAATGTCTACCTTGCTTATTGTTCTTCCTAAAGACTATATATGTTGAATGTCCTTGTGATGCTCCATTGTGCATTTTAATCAAGTCACTTTTCTTGCATCAGCAGTGTCAGTTGAGCCCATAAACACTGTGTGTTCTGACATTTAACGATGGATTAACTGACCTTGTCAACAGCAGAGGAGTCTGGTGGGAAGGAGGGGCTTGATCGATCGATCTGGGGCGTCTATTTTGATGGGGCATCTGGTGTTAAGCTGAGGTCAAACCGGAAGGATCCGTGAGCCTGCATCCTTCCACCCAGATTTATACCTTCAGTCTGAACCTTGACTCTGACATAAACCCAATAATCCTCATTCAGCCTTGGACTGTTCTGTCCTCAGTGAGCACAACTTGCCTACTCTAAATCATTGAGAGCCACCAAAGACGACAGGAGGGAGAAGCATGAAAGGTGGGCAGAACATGGACAGCAACAAAAGTATAAAACATGAGAAAAAAAAGACTTAATACAAGATCAAACAATTCAGTTGATAAGAGAGGAGCAGAGATCAGGATGATTACTTGATTTTTTTAAAGCAAGAGAATAATTGGTCTCCACAGGTGAAAATCAATCAACACTGAGTTCACCCTTATATTGCGCAAAAAACATCTCAGAGAGGGGTCATTATGTCCCTGCTGCGTGGCTTGAAGGCTCCATCTGTGCTTTTAACATCTCCTGAAGTGAGAAGCCTCTGTCTCAAGTCATTTTTGAGCGGCTGTTTTGACAGAGATGAGACCAAAAAAAGGGGGGTTGGTGATTCTGCCCACATTACCCCACATCAATCCAACAGAAACAACCTCTGGCTGATGTCTTCTGTCACTCCTCCCTCTCTTGTTCACACATCTCTGCTCCTGTCTTGTCTCTGTCTCTGCCTATACTCATCCAGACAACTTCCAGTGTTCTGTACAGAAGCTCCCTTTGCTGAGGCCCTGGGGAGGTTGATAAAACAGCAGCAATTCCACACTAATTAGTCAAGAGGAAATTGCACCTCATTTTAGCTTATTGCTGGACACGTAGCAGAAATGTGACACAGCATGTCTTTCATCCTGCCATCAGCCCAGGTGTTGACTTTAAATCTAGCAGTCTCCCATATATTTTTTTGTTGTTTAAAACAAACAAAAATTATTATTTGTCACTACAATTGGTCTGTTCTGCACTTTTCCTTTTACAACCCCACCCTTCATTTCTCCTCTGCCTTCCTATATTTACTCTCATTGACAGGTATGTTTTTATGCACACATGCTTGAACTTCTGTTGCTGTCTGCCAGGTGCAGCTATATAATTTTAACAAGATTTTTAACTTCCCGCTCATAAATAATATTTATGATTTGGCAAGAAGCATTTAGGTTTAATGTTCCATTTGTATAATGGCTTGCCACAATCAATGACCCTAATATTTAACTGATGTAAACATTGCATACAAACATGTTTTTAACAGATAAAATTTCAGGTCACATAAAATAAGCATTTATTAGAATGAGTGCCCTGCAGACAAAAACAAGTCATCATGAAAGGATAGTGTGTTTAGTTTCACTTCTAAGGAGAAAGCCTGCATTCCTGTAAGGTAATATAGGACACTCACTGACAACTCAGAGTTTCTGCTCCAAATTAGGTAGGAAGAACCCCTACAACCTGCAGAAAGAGAAGGGGGTATTATTGTACGACCCCCTTAGCTAAAGTATCAATAACTGCTGGGTTTGTCATGGTTGAGTGAGAAAGACTGTTACCCGAGGGAAGAGAGAAACAACACATATCCATCTCTCAATCTCTGATTACAGCACTGATAGCAAGCACTCTCACTACTCTGCCAAACAAACTGGGAAAAGGGTGAAGAGGAGTGCGGTAATCATTAGAGAAGAGAAGAGAAGAGAAGAGAAGAGAAGAGAAGAGAAGAGAAGAGAAGAGAAGAGAAGAGAAGAGAAGAGACGATTACAGCATGGTCTTTTGTGAAAATATGCGAGGAAAAGACTCCAGCTGTCCAATTACACAGAAGCTCCAACCCTTGGCCCTGCTTTCAGTGCCCGATGTATCACGTCACATTAGTCAAACACCAGCCTCTGCCAAGGCATCAAACACAGCACAGCCACTACTCTCCAAGTCTTAAAAATCTTGTTTTTCCACCCTTCCTGTCCCTAATCCTTTTATTTCATTCTCATCCAACCCTCCTGTTCTTCTGCTTGGGTGCCTCATCATGGCGCCCATAGATGTATACTCTAAAGTGACCCATGGGTGAACGAAGATGAAGGCAACCACTGTTACAGTTAGCAGGGCACATTCTGGTAATGCTGCTGATTTCATACAAACACAAACAAAGGGACTTAGCAAGCCATCCCAACATGCACAGTCATTCTATTTCTGCCTGTGCCCCTTTGGCCTCTGTGTTCAATGGCTCTGCCCCGCTGCCTGTGATCACCGAGGGTTGGAGTGCCCAACCTGTCATCTCCAATCATACCACCATGCCCTGCACTTTTCATGCATTCACCCTATTGGGAAAATGGATGTTTTCATTTTGTTTTCATAATTATGGCGGCTCCATTCATTATGAGTGTTGTAAACATGGGTTTAAATGGTTGTTAATGAGGGCTTAGTTTCCTAATCTAGTTCCATACAGCGTTCACTGTCTCAAATTTCTGCTACATACTGTAGCTATAAAGCCATGTGTATGTGAATAACCACTCACCAACACACTTAATAAAACATGGCAGGCTCTCCCGTGTTAATAATATGTCTTCTTTTGGAGCAGTATCAGTATCAAACCTCCTATCATGAAGTGAATATTTTCCCTTGTTTGTTGAAAGCAATCAAATTGAGTGGACACACTGAACGTCCCCGTTCTGAATGCGTAACAAAGCATAATTGAGAACATAATGTTAGCTACATAGTTAAATTAAGTAATTAACCAAGCCAGCAGCCCTGTTTTATCATCCCTCTCTCTCTCTGGTATGTGGTCTGCCATGCTGCTGCATAATATATTGTGTTGTGCTGGAGTTAGCAGTAAAGGAAAAGAAGTGACTCAACATCAACTCAGTATTATATCTAAAGTTCTTCTCATGGGATACATACAAGACCATATCACACCACAGAACAATAATAACATTTTGACCAAGCTCAAAGCACAAGCTAATTTATGGTTTATATTTATGATTTTCCCGCAGCCTTCCCATAAGGTTTCTATTCCTTTTATTTTTCCTGACACTGACTGTACACTAAACTTTACTTTAAATGGAAACTGAGGTATTCTGGACTTTTTGGAGACATGAGTGACCTTTTGAGTGATGTCTCTCACACCTGCATGGACAGACTTATCATAACCCTGCCCCACCGCTTCAGCCCGCACTCCACAGGGAGGAAGGTCAGCACCAGAAGGGGGAGGAGCAGGAATTAATGGCACACTTAAAGAGTCTTCTCAAAACAAAGTGAAACTCACCTCAGGATATCAGGGTCATTATAACACTCTGCTCAACAAAGTCTGTCACGCCCCCTTCCTAAACAAGATCAAGGGAAGAGCTACATCCCTAAGGCTCTGGTATCTGCAGAATTTACATAAGGCATCTTGACAATGTCACAGAGGCCAATAAATATTATCATTTGACCATATCATATTTAACAGGTAATTGCACACATTTGGTGCAAGTAAACTTTCATAGATTTGCTTCTTTAATTGGTCGGCACATTGCCAAATGACTTTGCATTGTGTTGGAGGTACAACAGAGCCAGGTTCAGCTTTTTCGCTGAAGGCTATGGATTTTCTCTCTTTTTTTTTTGCCATGTGCATAGGACCCCAACATTGTGCCAATGCAGTATTCTCAATAAAATGAATGAGAAGGCTTGTATTTTTCAGTGTTGTTTGGTTTGAACACGGTCTTGTGCTGTATACGCTGCTTAGTAAGTATAAGTTGTAAAAGTGTGACTGAAATAGGAGTCCTCAATGTATCTCAGTGTTTGCTCTGCCATAAGCAGTTCCAGGCATCCACTTCATATCTTTTTTAGGCACATTATGCAGTGAAAGCAACAAGCTGCACTCTATTATTTCTGCAGGCCTTTAAGACATAGTTACAGTGCAAAAATAAGGATGATAATCTATAAAAGTACTGAGGTAAGCTAAAGAAAACTAACTTCCCTCTAAGTCCCTGCTAATGTCAATCTCAGAGATAAACCAGTTGGATGACACTTTAATGTCTGTAATTTCCAGACAGCATTCTGCAGTAAAGGCAGATAAGTGTGATAACAGAGAAACAGTAGATAATGCGTTAATGGGTGTTACAGACATGTCGATTCATCATGTCTTAATTAGCCTTACCTTCATTAACTTTATCTTAATAACGCTCCGCTAAAATTAATGACTCATTTAGCTAATTAGGATATCTGTGTGTGACTAGAACAGACTGCGTTTTATTATTCTGTGCCTTGGAGCAACTTAAGTAAATGCCAAATAATCACTTAAGTTAATTTAATAAGGCTTTGTCCTTCAATGACATAGGCTGACTTTTATTGAGAACAGCAATCTAACCACGAAGGATTTCACTCACCCGGTTTTCCTGGAATGTGCGTTTGGCATGTGTGCCTGGTGTGTGTGAAAGCACGCGCAGGCATGTCTACATGTGTCAGTGAATGTGTGCACCAGTGGGGGCGGGGTGGGGGTGTGTTAGGTAATACGGAGGAACATGCCCAGATCCCCTGTTCCTCCACGCTGCCTGCACCTACAGAAAAGGGTAAATCCGATACTTTGTCACAGTTTGCAAACAGAAGCGTCCGGTGGAGCAGAGGGGTTCACCTAATGGGTCAGCCGGCATGAACTGGTGGAGCACCCATCTGTGTCAGCACCAGGAGGGCTTCGGGCGGGGATGATGGTGTGTGGCTAAGATGAAAGGAGTTGAGTGCTGGAACAAGAGAGGGAGGTTTGATGGGGGAGTTTAGAAAAGAGTGTCTGGATAGAAACAGGGGGCAAATAATAATAAAAAACCAAGGGGAGGTGGATAGATGGCGGAAACGAATAGATGGAAGTAAAGGGGGAAAAAATGCACAGTAGGAGCTCTGAGCAAACTCCAGTTTAGTTAATATAGTTGCACAGGCACATGTTTGCACTAAATCAAACTTCTGTTATTTCCAAGATGAAAGGCTGTTGTAAAAAAGAATTATTATGTTGCCTACAATTTAAAGCAGATCCATTAGCTGGGGAATGCTATTGCATTAGTTGGGGAATAGAGGGAATCTGAGCTGTTGAGAAGGGGGTAGTTTTTCCAAGATAACCTTGGAGATAGCAAGTAACAGTGGGTCAGAGATTTAGACACAGTTAGCATACATTATCACTTTGATGTCAGCTAAATAGAGGATCCTGTTTCAACATATGTGAGATCTATCAGTCAGCTCTAACAACAAAACACCTGTGTTGTATTTGAATAAAGGAAATAATCAACATTAAATGACACGAACACATAAAATACAAGTGTTGTGTCTGCACTTCTTGTTTGATTGGTACAAAAAGCATCAATATTAAAACTGCACTTGATCCTAATCCTATTCCTGCTGGAATAGGATCCTTATGACTTTTTAATTATGAACGACGCTGACTCCCTCCTATTATCCCCTGGTCGTAACCACATGCTAAAATCCACAATAATGAAATGCTGAAAGCATTTCATTGCCGTGGTATAATTTAATCATATCTGGGTCATTTTCCAAACTCTGGAAATTATCAATGGCAACACTACTCATGCCAAAGAAAACCTTCAGATACCCAGAGCTTGAGATATTGTATTTACAGAATAGGAAAACCACAAAGCACTCTTTGGCAATTCCTCTGTTTTCCTCTTTTATAAAAACTATTGACAGGTAACTCATTCTGCCTGGATCCTTAACAAAGAGTCTCTGGTGAGAGAAATATTTAACATTCAACAGGAATTCCTGTTTCACAATGAAACCATAACAACCACTTAAGACTTGCTGTTCATGCCAGTGACAGACTGTGGTGGGAGTAAACTACTAACACATTTTGTCTGAGCTATCTTAAGGCTCAATTAGTCCTCTGCTCACTGACCCTAACACTGTGTGAAGAGGGTGTAATGAGAGGAAATAGCATAAGTGAGTCCATGCTTTCTGCCACTCTACGCGATGACAACAGACACTGGGGGAGCCCTTGTTTTCAGCTGAGGTGTTGTTAGCAGTTGGAGACATTCAGACTGTGCTCTTTAAACTTCTAATAACCATTTCACAGTGTGGTCAGGGAAAGCACAACATAACTTCCCTGACTGAACTAATTTCTCTCAGTTCCTTCTGAGCTTGTAAAAGCATATGCTGTTTTGTCTCGCCGCAGTTGTGTTTTTGCATATTTCATGTTCAAACGTTCAGCTCCTTTTTCCTAGAAACCTTTGAGATTTTACGGGATCTGGTTGAGCAGTAGCAGAAGAGTTATGCTAACCCCTCTTAACCTCTCCTCCATGTGGTAACGGTCAGCTACACTTAATGAGAGGTATTCTGTTGAATTGTGCCCAGAGAAACAAAAAACCATGCGCATGGTTCTGGCTTTCCAACAGTTGACCATGTGAGGGGGAAAATTTAGACTAAATGCCAGGAGACAATGCATTTTCAGTTCAAGCTGGCCCAAATATAATGTCTCAACAGAGATTCAGCACTTCGTGTATCCCAGAAAGCAGGCTGCAACTTTGCAGGAGCTGGGGACACTGATAATGACCCTTCTGTTTGTTAATGCACAGGACTTTGATTTGATGATGTAACAGCAAATATGAAAATCTGTCAATTCCTCTTTTCATTTTTTCTTTCATTCTTGCTGTTAGTTTGTAATTGTGTGTAAGGTAGGGAGTGGTCTTGTTGTAGAGAGTAGAGTCTATTCTCTCTCTCTCTCTCTCTCTCTCTCTCTCTTTCTCTCTCTCTCTCTCTTTCTCTCTCTCTCTCTCTCTCTCTCTCTCTCCTGAGACAGGGCAGCTGTGCGCGATCTATCCCTCCCTAATGGTTTATGCATCTGTGTGTGTGTGTGTGTGTATGTGTTACAGTATTAGGACCAGCATGAGCCACTGTCAGCACCTTTAACTAGTCCCCACAGTGCAGCATGGCAGTAAATAAGCCTTCATGCCTTTCAGCCACTCACTTAGGAGAACACATCCCTGTACATAGCATTTAATTAGAGACTTAAAAGATCAGTGTTAACACATACCAATGTGAGGAATTACGCTGCTTTGTGCAAATTATTCGTAGCTTTCTGTGGTACATTTAATTCCTGTGACTAACTTTTGACAGTTTACATCATCACATTGCACCCTAAGGGCTGATTTTAAGTAGTTTTGTAATTGCATATCATGATTTCTGTGCTTAATAGAGGAAAATATTTAGGAGTCTGGGTAACCTGTTCCCGAGGGGCTGATGGCTGGGTAAAGATAAACTGCACTGAGTCATGCTGGAGGTATTCTTAATGCATCATCAGGTTACAGAAGCAGGATATCTGATCAAAGACCCTCAGCCACTAAAGAGATACAGTAGGTGGGGAGTGTGTTCACAGATTTGTCTGTGTGTGTGTGTGTGTGTGTGTATCGGTCATGACCTGTGCCTTCTAGTATAATCTATCACATAATATCTGATGGCATTATTATTTCTCAAAGTTGAGCAAATAACATATGACGTGTAAAAAAAGTGCCATACTGAAGAGATTTCCTCAAGCTTCACACCCAAATGAAATACAAGAGCTGGGAATGTTTTCGTCTGCCCGAAAATCTCTCTCTAACTCCAGACCAATATGCCAATTATGAGACTCTACTGACTCCATAAAAGCCTTGAGTTTATTGTTGAACTTTGAACACTTCGTGATTCCATAAACTGGGTTGCCATCATAACACACAAGCACACACACTGGGTCGCTCTCCTGGTTACTACACCGACGTGATGTACACACATACAAAAACACCTGGTTGTGTTATGAGATCACATGGCATGTTTGCTTCCCCCAGGGTGAATTTTCAGGTTGAGTCTCCGTATCTGTTATTCAGCCCAACAACACCAACAAACTGTAAATGACACTTATTTTATTGCCATGACGAAAGATGCGATCACTGAACTGCTTACCCTGACAGCGTGATATCAGCGATGACAAGACAATAGACCTCTCTATGGATAACTAACAAAAACTCTCCTGTCTCTTACCCAACACAGACATATCAAATCTCCTGTAATAACCCTGGAAGAATGCTGTTGAAACAAACAAAAGGGTGTACACTTACAGTTATTAATCCAGATCGATGTTTGTTCAGAGTCCTGTGTATCTGAAAGAGTGTGAGAGCGAGCGCCTTTGGGTGCGTGAGAGTGGGAAAGCATGTGGATGAGTGTGTGCTGAGTCCAGCCTTGGAGTAGTGTTGGGGGTTGGAGTAACAGCAGATGAGTTTAGGTGGGCAGTAATAACAGTCCTCACTACATCCCTCTACCATCTGCCAACTACTGATCATTAGCATCTCTCTTTCTGTATCTCTCTCTCCGTCTGTCTTTCAAACATAAACACAGTTGTGTTTGCATCCGTAAACACACAGTTCCTTCCTTAGTAACTGGCGTGATGTGAAAAAACCATATCGGTGTGTGAAAGTGTTGTGTCTGAACAGAATCACCTGGGAGAAGAGTGGTGATGTAAGCCGTCCTCAGAGGAGGACGGGGGCTGGCAATGGGCATGCCCGCCTGAAGCCTGCCTCTGTAGGGAACCTGGGAGTGCACAGTATATGGAAAAGAGTGAAGTGAGCAAGAGAGAGAGAGAGTCAGGTAGGCCGGTATACAGAATGAATGAAGACTGAAGGTGGAGAATCACAGCTACGAATGTCTCCCTGTGGAAAAAGGATGTGCCGGAGTACAAATATCATACCTCAGAGATCGAGCGAATGAAGAAAGACTCATCCATGACTCATTCATGGAGACTGTGTGTTCCAGATGCCACAGACACATAAAAAGGCAACAGTATGCACAGCCTATGGGTCCCAAATGACAAAGATTTACAACTCTCCAAAGTACAGTACAGTAGAACAGCCTGCCTGGTAACCATTCAGGATATTCCAGAGGAGCAGCAAATCTTTCCTTTACAACAGTCCAACACATGACTTCATAAGATCTGTTCTCTGTATGTCCTCATTCACACACAGATACAAACATATCAGCGATTATTAATTTGGAGACACGTGTCACCATGTCGAATTAATGCAGTTCACTGTCAGAGCCTATTAATGTGATGTCCACTGACCACAGTCCACACCACAATCCACTTAGCTTCAATAAAAGTAGTCACACACACACAGGCACACACTGTGAAATGGAGCCACATACAGTCATGGCATTGCATGTGGTTTTCATCAGCACACACTGTCACCACCATGCGGCAATGGAACAGCCACATATCCAGCACCTACAGAGCAAGCACTTTCAAAATTACATACACGTCACCACAAGGCCACCTCTGGAGCCCCCCCCCCCTCCCACACCCCCATTTATTTTCACATCCATATTCGGAGTCATAAAGCAAAACACGTGGACCACACTGTGTGTGGAGTTTCTGTCAACCTGAATTTTTGCATGCGTGCATTTCTGTGCCTCTGTGTGTATTTGTGTGTGCCTGACTGTTAATGCATCAGGGCCTCTGTTAGCAGCTCTGTGTGCAGACTGCAATACATGCAAAAACCAAAATTGTTATTTGTAGAAAAAGAAGTACAGATACATGTGGCTTCATCAACTCAAGATGAGTTGCAATAAAGGCTGATCTTCACATTCAAGATTGACGCAACATGCTGTTTTTGATTTCTTTCAGGCCCTAAAGGTAAAGTGCTCAGTTTAAATAAAACAGCTGTTCTGTAGCCAGCGGTATTCTAATCAGATGCAAAAATGCAGCACAGCAGTTTATATTACTATGAGATGGGTTTTCATAACTCTGGAAAGCTAGCACAAAAGGGATTGTTTTCTCCTTGGTCCCGACAGTAGCAACCTAAGTAGAATTTTGCAGTTCATATTACATTAATGTGACCCAATCCCGATAGCAGCTGACTCTGGCCCAGATTCACCTCCACATGGGCAGATCCGTGTTGCATTCATTTTGCAGACATTCGTACAGGCTGTGCACACTAACGAGTCAGCAGTGTCATTTTGAACCTCACAGTTAGCCAGCAGAATCAAAATAAACGTGGGCCAAGCTCATGGGTACAACTACAATATAGTCCACATCCATTTCCACATCCAAAATCGCACTGGTATTGCCCCTTTGTGCCAAATTACACTGGCCTGGGTCTGTTTTACAGATCTGGGCCAGAATTTATGGAAGCTCCAGGCTCAATCTGGGCCATGTGACTGTTGCTGTCAGGGCACACAGTCACATTCAACAGGTGGATGGCCCTACATATTTTGGCAGGGTCCCCTGTGTTGACACCTCTGTTGTGCTAATTTAGTGGTATAATTGACATGAATGTGGAGGCTGGATTTTTTTTAAGCACTGCAAATGTCACTCTTAACATAGCCTTAAACTGGAATCATGATCCTGCGAAGATACAGAATATCTCTATGCAGAGAAGGGTGTCATAGGTAGTGATAGGTCTCAAAGGCCCACAAAGGGGTCGATGCATAAACCTCCCAGATTTGCACAACGTGTTGTGTAGACCTGAACAGTGAGCAAGCTGGCTCATCCAACTTTTGTTGGGAGCCATGTTGTTTAGCTCACACTACCAAGGTCATACTGAGTACAGCCAAATGGCAGTCAGATGCTTGACAGCATGTCAATAACATCAACTAAGGACAGGGTTTAGCCAATCAATAGTAAAGACACCCAGCCACAAGCTTCCACTGAGGAAAGACAGAGTCAGATCTCTTTTCATCACTCAACAGCTGGTAATGGAACTGTGGTAATCTGATACATCAGATGCTTTCTTAACCATAAATTCTTCACATACACGTCTTCCTTTCATCACATTTGAAAAATGGAAATGGATAACAACAGGCTAACAATTGCAGCGTACACATTTCATTTACTATGTAGTCAGCACTACTTAACTGGCAGTCAGTACAATGGTGAAGTCCCACACTCAACCACACATACACACACAACATGCTTGAGTGTGGCTGGCATTAAAATTGTACAGGGAAGTTGGTTTTTGGTTCTAAATAGGCAATTACAGAAACCACAGCACCCATATTGACTTGGCATATTTTGTAGTAACTGTTGAGTAACTGTTTTAATTTTTATTTTTGACAATATTATTATTATTTCACCACAGAAATGTTTTTACTACACGATCAAAAGCTCTATTATACCCCCACAATAACTGTGTGAAATGACTGATCAAATGGCGAACATCTGTAGTAGTAATTCACTTCTTTCAGATTAAATCTAAAAGATTTAAAACAGATTAAAGTGTGTGTGTGTGGAGGGGGGTGAAGCTGAAGTGGGTCCCTGTCCTGGTCCCTGTCCCAGGCTTTATGACTTTACGACCCTGGTGAGCACCACCAGGGTCGTAAAGTTATCCAGTGTCACCACAGGACTATTGGATGGCTGTCAGCATGCTAAATTAAAAACCACAAGCACGCAGTGTTTAATTTCTGTGTTTTTACCCCTAATGGAGTGGGACTGCCTGCCGTATGTGTGTGTATGCACATGGATGCATGTGTGTTCCCGGTTACCTTTACAATGTGTTCTACTGTCTCTCCGTCCTGTCTTCCTATGGGGAAGGAGCCAGACAGACTGGCCCAATTTAATAGCATTACATAAAACAAAATGGATGAATAATTTGTCTGTTATGAAAGTGATTTTTTTTTTATCATAATAGAATAAAGTACATGATGAATGGTTCAACTGAGGCATGACCCGTTCCATCAGCAAAATCTCATTTAAATCAAATTAGACCAAATGACAAGACAATTTAGCCTGACCAAAAAGTTGTGAGTCTAATGAAATTCAAATAACAGAAGAGCCAAGAGACAGTAAGAAGTCTTTAGAGATAATTATGTGTCTGTACAGATTAACATACTGTTGGTGAACTTGGTAAACAACAGTTATTCAAGGCCCCAGTGTGATTAGTGGCTTAACAACAGAAGAGCAGTAGACCAAGTTGCACTATTTACAAGCTTGAAATTAAACTTAATAGCCTAAATTGGATGCTGTTGAGCAATCAAAGTTATAAGGACAGTTTTTCATTAAAACTCAGTGAAGCCAGACTAAAGAACTAAAACTTTTGTAAAGTCAGATTTGACTAAACAAATTGAGTGTTCTGTTACAGTACAAGAAGAGACGATGTACTCTGTGGTATCCACATTCTTGAACCATGACAGACCTTTCACCAGTAATCAAGCGTTTCAGCCATTTCAGATACGTGACATTTCTCTGACCTCCATTGTATAGAGGTCTGCGCAGTGAAGACGCTCCAGATGCCCTTTACCTAGCTGCACCATGGTAATGCAGAAGTGAAGAGAGAAATTAATGTGAAAAAAGAGGGAATAAAAGTCTGATGACAAAACCTTCAACCTTGTCCTAGATTTAAACAAAGTGGAAGAAAGAAAGAAAGAAAGAAAGAAAGAAAGAAAGAAAGAAAGAAAGAAAGAAAGAAAGAAAGAAAGAAAGAAAG
>JBBMJY010000021.1:12762745-12773110 GCA_037833715.1 Toxotes lorentzi
AAGAAAGAAAGAAAGAAAGAAAGAAAGAAAGAAAGAAAGAAAGAAAGAAAGAAAGAAAGAAAGAAAAAAAGAAAAAAGTAAAATCTTTTTTTTTTTTTCTTTTTTGGATGGATCACAACAGAGGGGCTGACTGACTGACTGAGTGATGAAATAACACCAATGTTCGGCCTTCTCAGTGTTGGAGTTTCCCATTGGCCATTGCTCTTTCAACATTAGTTGGCCAGTGTGAGCGTTTCAGGGCAGTGTTACTATCATTGCACCTTCTTAGCTAGATTTACAAACTTTTTCTGATGAAAAGAAGGTTCAGAAAGTAAATAGGTTTAGAACCACTAAGTTTAAACTTAACTGCAAAAGTTTTGAATATATTCCAAGTAGATTTAGCTGATTTTATTCAAATGTGGCCTAAGAAATAATATCTGTTTCTAACTTACATCTATATGTAACTTTTCAAAGCTGCTCTCAATTTACCTTTACTACCAAGTTTGTTGGTGACATTTATCTAAGAAGTTTTAGGATCTTTTAGAATCTTTTTTTGAATGTTTTAATAGTGACATCTTGTGCTTTATACTGTCTTGTGATTGGGTTTCATTGTGTACTGTTCTGGAGAGATGACTGACAGTTGTAGCAGGAATGTTTGGATAGGTTTTGGACATTCTCTATTCATTTCCTGAAGGTCAAATGTTTTCAATCACCAGCCACACTCAAAAGGCATGGTACACCTGCAAAATATTATAAGAATAGAGACAAACTGTGCTTATCTCAACCTGGCTCTGCTTGCTAACCCAGTCAGTGTCTCCATTTGGTTTCTCACGTGGCGGGATGTTAGGTATAGGTGTTAGAAATATACATCACTACAAACTTTTAATGTTGTTTAGATATTTAGATGTTATAGGGTGGATTTTTCCTTAAGTTGACCTGCAGAGTCAAGGTGGGTGGCAGTTAAATCAAACTCGGTGATGATTTCTTCCCAACAGCTTAAACGAGTGATATTTCTTGTGTGCACATTGTAGACTATGACAGGCAGGTTATTATCTGACGCAGTAAATCCCTGACGAATTGTTGTATAAAGTATCTCCTACAAAAATGTCTACCTGACCAATACCAGAAGTCTGGTCAGGCTTAAGCATATCAGATAGCCAAGATAGAAAGAGACTGGAGATTGGGGTGCGCACAAGCCCAGGTCATCCTGGTTAAATGGAAAACCTGCTGAAAAAAGCCTGGGCTTCAAACAGTACTTCACTACATTCTGAGATCAGTCTATCCTCATATAATCATTTTAGCTATTTTATGAGTTATCTATTTGCTCTATCTTTTGTATCCATATGTGTAGTGCTGAACAATCAGCCTCCCTTATTCACTTCTGCTCTATGTCACCTAATGATTTTCAACATTTTCAAAAGTTTTTTTTGGACAAATCCCACAAGAAACCTGCCCGGACTGGTTGCAGCTGTTGGCTTTACAGAAGCAAGAGAGCGCAGGTTGTACTCATGGAAAGAGAGGATGTTTATTCTGGATGGATTTCTGTCTCTGTGACTGTTGAGTGTCAACAGTCAGTCTGGACAGAAAATCATTTTCTTGTGACATTCGCTCGTAATAACGATTGTTTTCTCCTGTGAGAGTTTTGTTGGCTGGAAACATCTTAATACCTTTTCTTTTTTTCTTTTTTTTACAGTGTTTGCTTTTCTCTCAGCTTTTCTTTGAATCTACCCCAACAAGGTACTCTGTTTAATAATTCCTGTATTTTTCTCAACAGCCTGAATCAGTGAGAAATGTAGATTGCACGCTGTAGAGTATGACAGACAGATTATTATCTGACATGGTAAATCCCTGACGAATTCCTATATAGAGACTATCCTCCCACCAAGCCTAAACAGACATATCAGAGGTCTGGTCAAGCTTTAGCATATCAAATAGCCAGGATGGAGAGAGGGTACGTCCTGTAGTTGACTAAAGTGAGTGGAACCATCTGTAGGGCATTAGAGCTTTAGCATGCAGCCCTTGTCTTCAGCTGTATGAAAATACACACCGGTCTCTCTAATCTGACCTGCCCAGCTCTGACTATTTATTATTTCAACCTGAGATGGAAACGTTTGGTAACTGAATCTGCACCGGACTGACGACTGGATGGACTGTGTGGCTGACTGTAGATGATGAGGAGCTTTAGGTAGGTGTGTCCAGGAACACTGCTAGCAATCATGAATCCCTTGTAAATGGCAAATTTTGGTCCCTGAGCAGACATTCAGAACGAAAACAACCCTGCGATGATAGGGGCATGTTGGTTCAGCTACTGGTGAGAAATGAAATGTGAGAAACAGATCCATGAGTTTGAACATTTATCAAAGACGAAAACATTGTAAAGTATCACTCTCTTCCAACACTGGATAGTTATTGCAGTGGAAATTATTTTAACTTTTGTCCCAAGAATTTTGAGATAAACAGTAGAATTATGGCGTCTATTTAATCAAAGTAATATTGAAGGAATGTGTACCAACCTTCATTTTCTCACCAGAGCCGTCTGCTTTGCCTAGAGGTGATTGATCAGGTGAGTGTGTGTGTGGCTGGTACATGATGGAAAAAGCAGCTGGACCACAGAAAGAGTGTGAGAGAGAGTGTGTCTTTGATTTGTCATAGTGCTACTGAGGTCATGTCCACATCAAGCCTGTCAAATCTGACCAAAAAAAAAAACTTCTCTCCTTGTTTAGCTCTTCCAGTCCCACTGAACCCCAAACCTGAGCTTCTCGAAAACCTTTCAGGGTGCATTATCTGAGAACGCTGGTCTTCCATCTTTCCCAGCCTTTTTTCAACCTTCTCCCCCTTGTTTTGTTTCAAGTCTAGGGTGGTGGGGAAGCAGCTGTTTTTGACACGGCAGACTAGTGTCTGCAAGCGTGCGTTTGTCAGTAGATCTCAGGGATATGGAAAGTGTGTGAGTGGTGAGTGTCTCCTGGTGCTGTTCTTGTTATTCAGTCACTGATGAGTCACTTGATGAGTGAACAACAACAGGGGACACTCTACAGTCTCTCCCTATCTTTCTATCTCTGTCTCTTGCTGTCTTTACAGTTTTCATTCTGCTCCACCAATTTCGTTTCTCTAGGCATTTTGTCACAGGTGGCAATGGTCTAACTGTGTTGATTTACACACACAGCAGGAGCTCCACATGGTAACCTGGACCAACCAAGAAAGAGCAATAAAAATAAGTGAGAGTGAAAGTGAGAGGAAGAGAAGCATGAGCTCAATAAAGATGGAAACTCAAATAAAAATGTAAACATTTTCCCAGGACTTGATGGGGCACTCACTGAGAATTTCACGTACATAGCCCTTTCATACGTTGTGTAATATTAATGACATTAATATGACAATGACAATTTGAGCATTTACCACCATCATTACTATTATCACCTGATCTTTTAATAAGAAAATGTTTATTGATAGCCAAAAACAAACAGACTCATTGCAGGTCACGCTGACTCCTCCTCCTCTCAGGTCATTTGTCCAGCTTCAGCACCTGGTGGGTGAGAGGAAATAAGCTGTCAGCCATCTCCGGGCAAAGGCCACAGTGTCCATCTAGCTCTGACCTCTCACACACTCAGCCAGAACACTCAGTGTTTATCTTTTTCTTTCTCCCTGAACCTACAATTACTTAACCCACCATCACGAACAAGTCAGCACAAAAAAAAAAAATAAAAAAAACATTCCAGGAAAAATGAATCCCAAGGATCCATCTTTGTCCACCACAGCAGATCTTGCTTTATGAATTCAGAAATATATACTAAACACACTACAACCTCTATACTATTGCAGACTTCAACATCACAATTTTTGCTTACATACCACAGAATGTCCTTGTAGCACATATGTGAGGGAACAATTTCAAATGCAGCCTGGGTGTGCATTTGGAAGTTTCTGCTGAAACAGTAAATCAAAAGTGCAAAGGAAATTGTATATTTGTGCATACATAAAAACAAACTGAGGCAACAAACATGACAGGGAGTGGACTGATAGGCTACACTAATAGCTATCCCACCAGACCTGCTTTATGCTTTTTGTTTTATCTTGAACTACATACTGCTCTACTCTGCCAAACCACAAACTAAAAACAATCGATGTACGAGCTGTGAAAATGGGCAGGGGAAAGAAAAGCAGAACTGAGGAGGTGGGTGTGAAAACAGGTCATGTTAGCTGTAGAATGTGTTTGCATACAGCCCATTCACCTCCAGAGCAGGGCGGGGGTGAACAGACTCTATATATAACTGCAGTGAGGGTGCTTTGGTGTGGCTGCCCATCTCCCTGCCCTATAACTGACTCCAACTCTATCGACGACAGAGGCACTAAAGTACAACCACAGCTTCCTGTTAGCTTTCATTAAAGGCTAACCTACACAGAGAAAGAAAGCTTCACTCTCTTTTCCGACTCATTCAAAAATAGCGTGACACCTAAAGTTCTTTTTTTTCTCTTTAAGCAAATTTTCAGTCTGCTCAAATATATGACATCCAGCACTAAATTAAAAGCCCATCATATGACGTAAAACATTCAAGTCCAAACACTATGTAATACAGATGCACCTGTATTATCATAATTTTTACACATTTTATGCGTTTATGTGATCGCCATCCAGAGTAGGTGATTAGAAATAGATTTTGAACCTTGAAGGTTGAAACGCAACCTCAGCTCCACTGAATGGGGGTAAGTGGAAGAGAAGCTGAGGCAGTACTTCAATCTGAAGCATTTTCTGTGATGAATGGGTGTGAATGTGACCCTGAGCCTTATGGTGGACCTTTATACACTGGAGGCCACATACAGAAACCAGTAAAGCACACACACCACATATTTAAAAAAAAAAACACCGTCTGAAATGAATAGCTCATGTGTGATGGTGGTGAGTGTTTACAGGCTGTGTTGGAAGAACTGAGGACCATATTGCTAGAAAATTACTTATCACCTATTCAGTTTAGTTTTTGGTATTTGGGGCAATTCCTGTGTAGTTTGCTCAGCAAAATTCACATGTTGTGTGGATAAATGTCCAATAGTCAGACATCTTCTGTTGAACAGTCCATCCATCAGCAGGAGTCAGACTGGCTGTGGGGCTCTGGGTCACCTTACACCATGTCCCAGACCACAATCCCTGTGCCTCTGTACCTTTTTACCCTTGTCAACTTATTTCTTCTACATCTTTAATCAATGCATCGTTCCTCCCTTCTTTCAACCTGCTAACGCTCTCCCTATCCTAACTTCTGTTTTATCTCTCTCTCTGGGCTCCTGTACTTCTTTTTCCCTCCAGGCGCCATCACTCTTTCCCTCCCTGCCTCCCACAGGCTGGGCAGTAAAACAGGAGCGGGCTCATGGGAGGCCATTAACCACCAGAAACGTGGCATTAGAGCTCTGTTGCAGAGCAAACGACTGCAGACTCTTTTACACATGCACTGAACCAAGTATGGTAGAGCAGCAGTGTGCAACAAATGGGACTTCTGGCCCTGCAGCTATACACTGTGAACTGATTACAGTAAAGACTTACACAATTATTATTTTATTTGCACGCACCTCAGCTCTGGCTTCCTTACTGAGAATACACACAACACAGAATAACATTAGGCGTCTCAGTTTCATAGTTGACATTTCCAGTTATGTAATAATTAAGACAGGCTACAGGATATTCCACACTGAACTACTGTATTGAAATTAATGTCTTGAATGTCTAGAATGAGTAGCCTATGTCTCATGATCACTCAAACGATTTATACACAACATCATCATCAAGAAATCAATGAAATGTCAGGAAGGTCATGCTGAAGTCGTCCATAACCTTATGTTCCTGCTTCTTGCCGCCACCACTGCTTGATACCATAGAATCTGCACTTTTGAATCTGCAGTTGTTGGTTATTCTGTTCCAGGGGCTCAGATAAGGGAGCTGGTCAGCAGACAGGCAGTCATAGCTTCTGATCTTGTGATCCGGGACATCCTACATTGCTAAACACCCAGGGAACTGCGTAAGCATGGCCTTTTTTTGGTGCTGTGACATAAACTTTGAATTAAGAGCTTTAAAGGATACCACTGGATTACTGCAAATGTGAGTCTGTTGCACAGATTTATTGCCAAAAGCTTAGGTAATTAACAAATTCCTCAAGGCCAGAGAAAGTCAAATAAATCATCACTAGGAATTTTAAGAGATAAAATCATCAGCAAAAGGTCATTATCTTTGGTAAATCCAATTTGGCAATGAGGCCAAATTGCTCCATCTGCAGTTCTGCTGGAAAATTAATAGCAAACCCATAAATGGAAATTACATTTTTGTAACCAGACAAAAAGAAGTTGAGTTACAAAATGTAACAGTATCTTTGGTCGAGGCACATCCAGTAGGCTCATTTTAAGTTCCTCCAATCTCACTGAAATGGTTTAATAAAAACATTCGTCAGGACCAGTTGCACAGAAAGTCCTGTATTTGTGTAAGGGTGTGTGAAGTTGCCTGGATGAATACAGAACTGCTCAGCCCTCATTCCAGTAAGGACACCCTCTGCAAGGCTTTAGCTGGGTGCCGATCTTGCGTGTGGTCTGTAAGGCAATGCCCTTGTTATTAAGTGGTACGTGCTCGAGACGCTTACCTCAGGATTTACATGAGAGGGAAGTCTCAACTGTTCTCCTGATCCAGACATGCGTACCCACACACATACACTCACAACTGCCACCAAAAGCCAGGTGGTACTGTCTAACTAAGCAACATAGGCAGGCTTAGTCTCACGTAGTTTGTGATGGTTGTAATAAATTTGTCTTTTGAAAAGTAGATTAGAGCCACACACCTCCTGTCTGAAAGGACGATTGAATTACAAGCAGCAAGCTATCAAGGAGAGGCTAAAATTACCAGGGTTGAAAACAAGAGCGGTCACATAAGTTTTATGTTAATGAGCCAGAGCAACTCAGGGTCAGTTACCTCCTCTCACCAGTACAGAGCAGTTTTCAGGATTTATTAAATGATAATGATAATGCTAATAAAATCTGACTGTAGTTGATCAGTTGATTGTCAGCGTCCTTCATAGAAAATCATACCTATGATATTTAAAATACAGTGAGTAAATACTGCTTCTCTTGACGGGTATTAGGCCGTCACCAGTAACATGCCAACTGCAGGCAGCCTGCTGCAGCAACCCAATCTGCATGGCACTCAATTAATTGAGTTTTCACTTGATCTGGTACTTAGAGGGCTGGTCTTCAAATTGGTTTCAGAGTTACAGTGCTTAATAAAGATCAAATAGAGATGTCTCAAGACACCTGTGTGCATGAGTGTGTGTCTGTGTGTGTGTAACAGAGACCCCTTGACTGCTCCCCAGAGACAGGCTTGACACAGAAGCTAAGAATAGCGCTGGCTGTATTATACCAGCTGGGGGGAAAGAGGGGGTGAGTGGGGTGAAGAAGCAAGAAGAGAGAGACAAGTGACACCGTGCCACATGGGAGATGACGAGTAGACACAGGAGCCTCCGTCCTTCATTGGACATCTCTTTTACCTGGCATAGATATATACACATGACCTTACCAATGACCCCTCCATCCTCTCAAGGCAAAGCATGCACACATACACACACAAATACACCAAGGCAGGCATTCACAGGTTATGGCGTTTGGAGCCTAACCTCTTATTTTTAGACTGAGTAAACAGTGGTCTGTGCTTGAGATGTCCATCATCGTTGGGTGTGATGCCATAAATTGTAGGAGATGGGAGGAGAAGATGAAGAGGAGGAGGAGGGGAAGGGGAAGAGCAGACGGCAGGAGGAGGAGATGATAATCATCAGGAAGTAGGATTGCCGGAGCGCTTAGGCACATTCTTGACTTTAGATTCATGAAGACCTAGGGCTATTATCACTGATTAAAGGAGACAGATGCAATCTGTATTACTGTTTGGTTACTGCTGTCATTTCAAAAGGATTTTTATATCTGTGACAGCCTAACAGAGCTGTATTTACTTGGTTTTGTAGAGCCTGGATTTGAGGACAGATGGATAGACAGAGAGAGACACGGGAGCTACAAAAACAACATATCAGTGGATGTTGAACAGCATGACATGTGCTACTCATATGTCACACATACACAAAAACGGTATTCTCACATGACAGGTGGGAGGTTACGACCCTCTACCAACAGCTCTGTTTCCTTTGGCACTGAATACGAGAGCTTCATCCAGGATCCCTGAATGGCTCAGAAAAGGAAACACTGCGCTGAATGACCTGTCAAAATAGGCAAATGACAGAAGGCCAAGGACTAAATGCATGCCTGTGTGTGTTTGCATGTGTGCCACTGTTGACACTAAGAAAATGGAGACATGAATAGCTATATTCAGACCAGCAAAACAGCTACTCTGGAGGTGGTTCTACAGCAGTATCGGTGATGATGTCTGATAATCACCCGTTATTTGAGATAATTGGGTAATTGGGTTAATGGGTTTCACTGTGGTACTCTGAGCTCATCATTACAAACAGGTATGGATTGCTATATTTATGCCATCTACACTAGCTGTCCAATAGCATAATAGGATGAGCCTGAGGTAATTGGCTGCTGGCTGTATTTTTATTTTGGGTTAGAATGTAAGACAAAGAGAAAGCACCCTAAGGCAGACAAAGACAAAACCAGATTATGGGGAAAAAGAGCAAAAAAATAAAAAGAGCTAAACACAGTGAGCAGAATGAGAGATACAAAAATAAATAAATAACTGAGAGGAACCGAGAGGCTCTGCCAGGTGGTTAATGGTGGTTCAGAGTTGTTCAGTGTACAACAGGGGGAAAGACGGAGCGCTTTACAAAAGCAGCCTAACATTAAGGTCTCACTGCCATTATAGATTTAATGACATGCTGGGTGGTGTCCAACTACATTTAACCTGCTCATCTGCATAATAATGCTTCCCTCACAACACCCACAGGGGAGTAATACCTCTCTGTGATCAATCTCCCTCTCTTTATCTCTCTCTTGCAGTTTTTCAAACACACACACACATTCACACACAAGAACTAATGACCGTTAGCATACACTTTGCATAAATGAAGCGAGCAAAAAGGGGCACTGAGGACATTTGTGCATGTAAAATATGATCAAGCCAAATTAGTAGTTGTTAAAAATGATCCCTCCACCATTAAATAGTTTGTCTTACATATAACATGTTAATATCACTGGCATTTATCCTACATTGTACACTGTTGATGACAAAAGTCCACAGCATTTGGATTTTGTTGTTGAACAAGGCAAAATCGTTGAGTGTCTACAGTGATGCACAAACAGTAGTAAATGCTATTCTGTTAATGAGGCAAAAAAGTACAGTTGAATGAAGTTCAAGTTCATAGTCTTTTAAACAGTCAAGCACTCCCTAGATAGACATAAGACAGCATTGACAGCAATAGTTGAGCCTTGAAACCAGTGAGCAGATCTGAACAGCTGGAAGGACTGAGACTCATGAATCTTGTGAAATGACACTTTCCACTGAGAATGTTATACCATTTATCAAGTTGATTGTGACTTTTATTTCAACTCACACTCTCTCCCTTTCTCTCGAGGTAAAAGGCATACACATAGACACACACACGCACACTTGTCTAGTGAGTAGGAATCTGAACCGCCATAAAATTCATAGCAGGTTGGATGTGACCTCCATGTCTGGTGTGAAATATATTCTCAGCTTATTCTTTCACATATTTCAACTTTAAGCATGGCTGAAGGAGCCATAAAATGGCAGCCAGTGCGGTCATCTGTCACTCGCAGAAGGCTACCGAACATCCTCTGCCCTGATGATAGCGGTGCCCTTCATGCTTGCCGAAACTGGTGTCTTCGTACCTCTCGCTATGCAAGCACTTCTCCTGCAATCTTGCATTTCATTAAATACAGTTGTGAAAATGAGGTTAGCATCAGGATAAGCAATAAGATGGGAGTTAGACGCTGCTGTCTGATTTCATCATGAGGAGTGAAAACACAGTAACTGGCGCTGGACTGAGATAACTGTAACTTTAATATACGTAGTAGGAGGTCATTTTTTTTTTTTTTTGCAAATGTCACTTATCTTATGAAGGCGTGATAGTGCACCATGTGTAAGTGACATTTGCCAAAGAATATTTCCATTTTGATTTCACACTCTGAGCACTGTTGAGTGCATTTGTGTGTGGGGAGACCCTCACACTGTAAGATGGGCATGTGCCTGCCGTGAAGCAACATGACAACCAACATGCAGGTGGATTTGGGAAAGACATCAAAGACCAAGCCATATGGGCAAGGATACCAGAACCACAGGGAGGAAGGAAGGAAGGAAGGAAGGAAGGAAGGAAGGAAGGAAGGAAGGAAGAAAGAAAGAAAGAAAGAAAGAAAGAAAGAAAGAAAGAAAGAAAGAAAGAAAGAAAGAAAGAA
>JBBMJY010000021.1:12773210-12816401 GCA_037833715.1 Toxotes lorentzi
AAGAAAGAAAGAAAGAAAGAAAGAAAGAAAGAAAGAAAGAAAGAAAGAAAGAAAGAAAGAAAGAAAGAAAGAAAGTGCAGTACATAAATATTAAAAAAATACAGGCCATTTACAGGCTACCATAAATAATCATCATAATAGACCACCATGTGTCTGGTGACGATTAAGGAAAGTAATTAGCTAGCAATGAATGTAGAATGAGCTCATTAAGACAAATGCTAGGAGACAGGCGCTTATCACAGACGGCTGAAGTCAGGCAGCTTCTCCTTTATTAAAAACACTGAATCATCCGTCAAATAAATCTGTTCAAAATACAAGGAAGTTATATGAAGACCTGCTGTGATCACCGGGCCATCACATCCGTGTTATGAAGGTTGAAGCAATGTATGCGATGTAGAATCATGGATGCCAGTTTTCAACTGTACACAACAGGCCGTGCAAACTGAACTGTTTCTCCTCTCGTTACTGGGGCGCCAACACTGAATCTTGTTAGCAATTGTAAATAGAAAGGTGACACGCCAAGAGGATGTCTATATATATCTTAGTCTAGTGATGATACTTTCCATGCAGTGGGGTTAGCAGCACTTAAGGTCAGTACAAATCTGCCTGACGAGTTTAATAGTTTCAATTCTGTTATTATTCAGTTACTGTAGTTTCCCCTTTTATTGACCTTCTAATTGCATCCGATTAAGAACTTGTCTCTGTACTTGATAGATCGTAGAGCTGCATTTAATACCTGGATTAAAGGACTCAAACCTAAAGCTGGTTTGAGTCTTATTCATCAGATTGATTTCAGTTTGGACACAGTAACAATGAATCCTCCGTATATGCAAAAGTTAAACATGGAGTTCCGCAAAGTTCTGTGCTTGGATCAATTCCATTTAAACAGTCAGATGTAACCAATCAGCTGCTAAACTTCTTATTATTAGGACTCTGTGAAAAGCCTCCAGTTCATTCAAAATGCTGCAGCAGGAGTATTGAAAGGAGAAAAAAAAAGGAGCTGTTTGTCCCGTGTTAGCTTCTCTGCATCCCTGCAAAATCCAGAATATAATTTAAAATCCTGCTCCTCAACTACAAAGCGCTCAATGGTCAGGCATCATCATACCTTAAAGAGCTCATAGCACCCTATTACCCCACTAGAACACTGCACTTGCAGAATGCAGACTTACTTGTGGTTCCTAGAGTCTACAAAAATAGAGTGGGAGGCAGAGTCTTCAGCTATCAGGCTCCTCTCCTGTGAAACCACCTTTCAGCATGGGTTCAGGAGGCAGATGCTCCTCTCTGTCAAAGCTCTCTCTCCATCTACCAAGAGCTGGTTCTGCTCAAGGTTTCTTCACCTTAAAAAGGGCTTTTTCCTCGTCACTGTCGCTAAGTGCTTCCTCATTCGGGAATGTTAGGTCTCTTTAAATAATATTGTAAAGAGTACAGTGTAGACCTGCCCTATATGAAAAGTGCCTAGAGATAACCTCTATTATGATTTGGTCCTATATAAATAAAACTGACTTCACTTCACTTCACTTATTGCTTCCTCTTAAACTTTATCCAGATTTTGTCTTATGTAATGTTGTTGTGAATTTGGCTAAGCACCTGGGGACTTAAATTGAATACCCCTTGGTCTCAGTAAAACTGATCTGATTGGAACGTATCCACAGTAAAACAGAGAGGAACATTGTGTGTGTTATTGCAAAAGAACAACAGATTGTTTTCGAAACAGCCGGTGTGGACCTTGTAAAATGGAAGTGACGAACCAAAGTAAACATGCAGAAATACCTCAACGATTTCTCCTGCAAATGTTTTGAATTAAAGGAAACAGACTCTGCAAATGCTTCTTCATTCAAAAGACGTAAGAGTAGAGGTGTCTGCAATCATGACTGTTCTCAACAGTATAGAGTGAAAATCCACAGCTCTGCAGCTGTTATAGTGAGAAACATTTCATCTAAGCTTTTGATCTCCCGACGCTGGCAGCTAATCACCATTCACACCTTTGGAAAATACTTAGAACATACCGAGCGTGCACACACATACAGTCTTAAAAGCACTTATGAGTCTCCACACCACCTTGTTTGTTAATGTGTTAAACAGGGTTACGATACCTTTCCTGGGTTACACAGCTAAAGAGCTAAAGTCCCTGTTCTGTGAGCCAGCCACCAACATTTGAGCTCCTCTATGATTTGTCATAAGAAATGTGAAGATCTCTTTATCTCATTACCACTGTCATTACTGCACTTTAGAGTTGTGGAGGTTAAACAAAACAGATTTAACTGAGGCTGTTTAAAGGGAAACTGGTATTGCAGATAAGCACAGGAGTGGCTTAACATGACATTAAAACATAGTGACATTAAAACATGTAGAAATTCTCAACAGGTGATGGTCTGTCCATGGCAGGAAAAAAACAATATTTATAGTTGTTGGTTAAGATGCATAGCCAATTGGTTTTCAAAAGGACAAGGAATTTTTCTCACCTTAGAGTCAAGCAGAGAGAGTCAGAATTAAGGATAGCGTTGCAGGGTGTTTGGTTTCAGCTGCTAAATCCTTAGTGGTGTGATGTGGAATGACTGAAGAAGGAGATGACATAGCATGCCATCAGGCTGTAGATGGATACTAATCCCATTCAAGTATATAGTAACCACTCTGTCCTGCACTTCTGCCTGTTTCCTCTCCCTCTCCTTGCCCTAACATCTGATAGCCCTGACTGCTTGCTGGGTATCTTACTCAAGTCTCTAAGATCAATATGATGAAAGCCTTTCACTCTTTATTTCTGCATCCTTTTCTGCCCCCTTATCTTGGTGTCCTACTGTGCTGTTAATTTTTCCTACATCTGTCAGACAGCTGCCTAAAAAATGAATTTATCTTTATAACTCACTGTCCATTTGTTTGGGGTGGAGTCTGAGAAATGGGGGGACAGATGGATGCTCTGATGGTTTAATCTCTCCCCGGTTCCTGAACTGTATCAGGGCTTCTAACAATGTCTAGTAGTGCCAGTCTGTACCTCCTTTCCTTACAGCTGATGTCCATCACATGAATCAGAGAAATATTTTCCAAATGAGATTAGAGTAGTCCATGTGGCTGCAGAGCAAAGCAAGGATAAAGTAAAAATATGTGACCAATTGGAAAAACCGATTGAAAGGCTAAAGGTCAGTGAGGTGTGGCATCAAACTGTGCTGAAAGCCGTATCCATTTCATGAATATGCACAGTGTTCGCCTGTGGGATCTGTGGATGCCAGCAGCAATATGAGAAGCACACAGACATGCAAATACATACACACATACAGAAACACATTCAGTTAGGAATGTGGTCTGTTCTGGTGCTACACACACACACACACACACACACACAGAGAGCTATATCAACACACTGTAATCCCTAATGCAATAATATTCATGCTGACGCACACATTCAACTTCATGTTCCAATTAAATTAACTGTGTTGTCTGCAGCTCTACAGCATGAATCAGTCTGTTGCTCTATACAGTTCTGTTCCATTTAAAGGGTGAATCTGTTATCTAAAATGTGAAACAACAGTATCCCCATCAGCCTGTTCCAATGTTTCCCAAAAGCCACTAAATCGGATCCTCTGATACTGATTACATAATCTGTGCAGACTGCTTAAATGAATTATTTTTAAATTGCATAGTTGTGGCATAGGACACGGAAGATTTCAACTCTGTGAACCCTCAACTTGTAAATCACAACAGTTTATAAAAACTATTATTAATCTTAGTCTACTTTATTACTATAATTAAAGTGTGTGACTGTTATGGGAGTTTGATTGTATGATGCAGGTGAAGAGATAGACAGCGCAAAATGATTTTAATTTGTGTAAAGTGTTAAATAAGTGTAACCCTATCCTCATAATTGGACATGGAAAGTTAGAATTGTGTAATGAGACACTTAGCCGTCTTACCTTTGAAATCAAACTACTAACCTGTACTGATAAATCTGTGAAAAGAAAATTAGAAATGAACCGCCTGACTGAGGTTTGACATTTAGTCATGAGTTTTGAAGAGATTCCTAACCTATTCATTTAAGGGTTAATTACTGAACTCCATGTCTTTATTTATATATTATGTAAATTCTATTGTACAAAAATATACACATTGTGTAAGAATAGGATGCAAATTTTAGATGTTGTGTTGAGCCAGAAGAGACTCTTCTTTAGTGGGTAAAGTTTAACAAGCAATCATCAAAATCACTTTCAAATAACTGTGATACAGTGACAAGATTTACATATTTAGGGGTCTGTCTACAAAATATATGTTCAACAGTATTTTTTTTTACTTAGCTGTGGAAATATATATGAATATATTAGATCAAGTATGTCCTCAGCTATGTAAAAACAACTGAAAACTGACACCTGAATAAACAAATCACTCACTCTGAGGAATGATTCCTCCATTTCCAGGGGGTGATTCTTCATCCACTCCAAGATCCAAGAAAATCCAACAACATTTTGGAGGGTGGTGCATGAAATGACCGTTCAGTCTTATTCATTCCTCAATATTTTCACACTTTAGTGTGAACACTGCAGGTCAAAGATAAGCCAACACAGCATTAAAGTACACTTCAACATAATGCAGGAATGTGTTAATGTACTTACTGTGAAATTTGCCAAGAATCTGATGCAGTATAAACACACGTCGTCTATATTTTAACAGAGCTGATTTCATTACGAGCTAACCTGAAGCTATTTGAACGGGACATTTTGAGAAAATAACAGGAGCCATTTGTATGTTGGAAAATAGCTGAAAATCCTCCCTGTCCCACAATGTTCTGGAAGATTTCTATGTTTACTTACCTCATTAACCTTCATAGCTGAAGGTACTCTCTTGTGGGTTTGGGTTTCCACAATACAGGACAGACACAGGACATCCACTCTCTCTCGCTACCCTTTTTTACTAATTCACTTCCTATTACCTCTCATTAGGCTTTGCCCCTTCCCCAGGAAAACCACAGCATTTATGATACTCCTGGTCCTTAGAGTTCACTCTATACTGGCACATGGAAAACACCAAAGTTACTGTGGAGTCAAGAAACCTAAGAGAGGCGGAGAGGAGAAGGCCATAAAGGGTTATTGAGGAAAGTTCAAAGTTCATCTGTGGAACATTGGTAGCCAGCAGACCTTGTATAAACCAGACCACCTGGTACTACAAGACAACAAAGTGTAAGACTACTTGCTCCTCCTCGCATGAAAGTAGCACTGCCCACCTATCAGTCAAATCTTTGTTGTGTATCATAGCTCACCACCCCAGTAGAATGTTACTGAGGGGTTGAAATGACTTTCAGCAAAAACCAGGTGCTGAGAGATGATACTTTCTTTGACCATTGAGATTTGTGGAGGTACTGTTGGAGACCAGTGTTTGTTCAGCATCCCACTGCAACAGTATTGAATAGAGCTGAGTATGAACAGAAACAAGGAAAGCAACCACATTGCCACATTCATTAATGTGAGACTGGACGTTACATAGCAGCCCATTTTTAATTAACCTTTTGTTTTACCCTTTGAGCAAGGTAAAACAAGCGAACACGTACAGTATCACAAACTCTGGACTTTCAGACTATAATCATAATTCTGTTATGATTAATTAAATCTACTGGAAATCTGATCACTACATGTAGATATATGCCCCTGTATAATCATTTTCATGTGTTTTGCTTCATTAAAAAAAAAAAAAACTGGCTTGAAATGATGAATAGTTGAATAGTTTTTTTTTTTCAAAATGAACACATACCCAAATATTTTGGATGTAACAACAGTATCTTTCACTTTGCAGTTCTCTAGTCTACGCATTAAATATCACAAACACTCCCAAGTTAAACATTTCTGTAAGCTAGCTTTGTCACTACCAGGTTACAGATTTTAGGAGAGAAAACAATCATCATGTTGATTCCATCGCAGATAATAAAATAGTTTAGTGGGTGATCCTTGATCCTTGATCCTTGAGGTAATTAGGAATTGTCTCACCAAGACAGACATTCCAGCTGTAACCAACACAGTCACATCAGCAGCCGTTGTGGTATCATGACAATGAATGCATTTACAGACCACAGAAAACTCTCTGGTTATGTAATCAGAAAGTTTTCTTGTGTTTGGAAGTGTCTCACAAGGTTTGTGTGATTGGCATTTCCATGCTGCATGAAATAAGAAACTTTCCCATGTCCCAGTAGGGAAAGGCTACACTGAATTTTACAACCACAGGCCAGACAAACTACATTAACCTGTCACTGAGACGTTTATTTGCATATTTTTTTTAATCTGATTATACTCAAGACACTTGTAAGTATAGTCAATATGCCTCTTGCATGGATTTCTGAACTTGCGGGTACTTTTGATCAACTCTAAAGGAGTATTTCCTAAACTCTGATACCAGAAACCTCTAAGCCTTTCAGCCTCTCTTGTGACCCACTGACCTCTAATGAGAAGAACATGAGCCTGATCAAAACCTCTGTGAAAACAAATGTGCATTGATGCTCAACGCCAAATGACACCCGATATCAGCAATGACAACCCTAAAGTCGATGCAGAAGGACTTGAATCCTTATACAGTCCCATGCCACATGTATAAAGCATTTTCCACAGTAAGGGGGAATGACAGGACGGGGTGCATTCAGAGCAGATTCATTTACATGGACTTTGCACAACGAATGAAAACATGTATTACAGGCTGTGTTTAGAATATTCACTGCATCCTGCCTGTCCTGCCACAAATCCTGAAGTGAGGAGAGATCACGAATGTCCATAAATCAGGCAGAGGGAGCACAGGTAGTCATTACTTTTAAGGAACAACTGTTTCTAGCTCATACACACATACCTCTAGCCCTCCAATACCCTCAGGCGGCCATCAATACCACCCAGCCCGACAGCTCCCATTCAACACTTTTTGCTGTCTCCGCCTGGGCCCAGAAGTTCACTGTCAACGCCTGACAAACACACACATCTGCACAGCTGTAAATACCCTGTAATATAGAACGAGATACACCTCTGTGGTATGACATCTCAATTCCGCTTCTATCCCTCTGATTCTTCCTGTCATGGTGTTTGATATCTTGATTCTGGCATGGCACTGTGGAAGTTTGATGTGGGACAGTGTTTATTGGAAAACACCTTTGCTTTGAATTCTTGCACCTGGGCACACTTGCATAAACAGACACAAATATGTGCTCGCTGGTGTCAAGGAAAAAGGAATCGAACAGAATGACAGATTCAGGTCAACTGATTGCTATTCGGTCATTTGTATATTGTGATTGTAATTGTTTTCTGAGGCACACAGTGAAGTTTGAGCCTCTTTTTTTTTAAATCAAAGGAGGCACACAAGTGTGTTCGGCTCACAATTCACAGGCCAATTTTGTTGTATGACTAAGGTACTAATAAAATATTGTCCATTTCTAACTGATACTTAAATATCGGTACACTGAGAAATTTTGGATGAAAGCAGAGCCCCCCTGTTCCCCACAGTTCTGTTTTCTTCCATTGTCCCTACATTTAAGTACCAGCTAAAATTGGTTAGTATTTTATTGATGCCTGATATATACAATGAAATTTCAACATAATTTCTGAGCTGTATTATAAAGCGTTACAGAAATTAGCAATTAATGATTCCTGATGCACAAGGGAACAAAATTAGATAACTAAACCACTTTAGAGCTCTTTTTAAATCAGGGCCACAGTTTTTTCTTCTTCATAATCCATCCTGTGCCACATACTGAGATTGTCCTCATACCATGCACTGTACCTGATCTTGGTATGGGTTATCATTGTGAGTCACTGGACACAGGGAAACACTTTCCACAAATGTCTGTGTGCATGTGCCTTTGTCTGTGTGTAAGTACCCTGTGAGGCCACCACAGGGGTCTTGAGCAGGCTTACTCACTCATTACACCAATCACATCAAATTAAGTACATCCTTCCGTAAAATCTGGTTTCTTTCCTTGAAATCTCTTTCCTTGTACAACCCCCGCTGCGTCTGTCTGCCTGTCGATGGAAGCAAGTCATCTTTACTCATAGGTTCTTCTCCAGCCAAATGTGAAGGTCATGTTAACCATGTGCACGGCGGTGTGCTGAGAAACTGCCTGACGCACAACTATGTCTACACTGTGAGGAGCTCCTTATCAGGAAGCATAACATCTAACAATGGAGTTTTCATGCAGGAAAGGACAGTAACGTCAGAGAGCACATGCAAATATGAGAGTGCTGGAAAGATAACCTGCAGGAAGACTAATCTGAAATAATGGTATGTTCCCGACTTGCTGTTGTCACTGTTCAAATGAGAACAAACATCACCAGCAACACTGAAAAGTTAAATAGTCCTTTCTCTTGACAACCCTCAGTGCAGTATGCAGCCTTACATAATCTTTACCTTGCTAAATTGTGCAATCAGCAAAGCGTGGCTACTGTAGGCCATACATGTGTGATATGTGGGACTTCTCTGCAGGACACACAGCATATTAGTGTCTCAAAATTCTTATTTTTTTATGTTTTGTTTCTCCCTCTCCCTCCATTTTCATCACTTTCCTCTCACCTTTGTCTAGAAAAGGATTATTGCAGAATTTTTGCCCAAAGATGATTGAAAAGTACTGCTTTTTTTTTAAATATATGTTTTATAGAAAAAAACTGTCTTAAAACATGTCCTAGTCCTTTCCTGGTGTCCCCTTTGCTGTTTCCTTCTTTGAGGAGATGTAGTTTGTTCTTTGCAGTCGACTGATAAATAAACTATAAACAAGGAGGAAATGTTTTAAATATTTATTGTCTTTGTTACCAGAAACATGGAGAAAACACTGTGGAAAGAAACAAAATGGGCCTGAAAAGACCTGAATGCTGTTTGTATGTACATGCATATGCATAGGGCAACTAAACGTGTTGAAAGTTGCTGTAAACGTTAAGGAAATAAAATTCCAGTCATTTTACCATAGGATCAATAGTAGTTGTGTGTGTTGATGGAGACATATGAGACAATAATAGAATTTTTTTTTTTTAAAAATGGAATTGTCCTTTATATATGTTTGGTGCACATGTTCTACCCTGTGTTACCAGCAGTATTTGAGCAAAACAATCTCCAAAATCTAATTTAAGAGGTTACCACTAAATCATTTAAAACAGAGAGACTCCCATGGCTTTAATAATGTCTTTCACCGAAAGATCCTTGTCATATTATTGGCAGCATTAGATCCAAACACTGTATGATATTATCTCCTTTATTATGTAAGGCTACATATACTATTCAGGTCAGGCGCTTTGGGTTGCATAATGCTTGCTTTTCAGGCTCATGCCACTGATTTTGATGTCTTTACAGCTCTATCGGTTTATTGTAGCAAACCTTGCTTAGTTTACTCACAGGCTTTCATATTTTATGTGGCTTCTCCTTAAAGACACCGTCTCTCTCTCTTTCACACATAGACTTACATTAAGCAAGAGACCAGCTGGTCCTGAATCATTCTGACATCTGCATACAGTGTTCAGGGACTCGCGTTGCTATATTGGGAGAGGCTCAGACAAACTTACCCTAACCCACTCTCAACCTGTCTGCTGTGTGCTTGAGACTGCCTGTAACTGCACCTTTAATAGATGTCTTGTACAGAGATTTTGTCTCTTCACAGAATGTATGAACTCAGGGAACAGAGCCTCAGAGACAAATTTATTTAAATAACTGAAAAAAACAGCAATAATGAAACCATCTATTGAACCTACAGTACATATGTTAAATGTTTGTACAAAAATATGTTATTTTTTTTCAGCCAAAACATAACACATGATTATTATTATTATAGTTATACAGGGCAGTAATTAAGACTAAATTTGAGCATGCTGTATCTCCTGTACATGTTATATAAATATTTACAATCATTCAACATGAATGCACTGTCATCGCCATGAGCAAGCTCTATTTGTTTTCTATACTACTACTGTGTGTATTTTCCCAGTCTCACCAATTCAAACCACACATTTCAGTATCATCAAAAGATCGCCTCTATTAACTGTCAGTTTTATCTGTACCTTGGGGATAAAAACACAGTCATGTTGTAATCCTTCACCTGGTCACTTCATTTACAGTAGCATTACAGCTGCAGTAGAAGCCAATGGATATCCATAAATAGCAGTAATGTAGCCTCTGATGTTCTCTTAGAAACATGTTATCTGCAAACAGGACAAAACAATAACTTTAGTTGTATCCAAAACACTTAGAATTCAAATTAAGATTGAAGCTTCGAAGAAAATCACTGAACAAGATATTTTTCCTCTGAAACAACTGGAAATTTTCTTACATCTTTTGGCACATGAAGAAATGAAATACTCTCAAACCAACACTGCTTTAAATTGCTTGTTGAAATTAATATATTTATTATGAACTCTTTCTGCATTAGTCTGTCATGCCCCATTAACTCTTGAGTCAGATTTTGCTTGCTCATGGACTGATCTGTCATTGCAATTTTACAGCTCTGTGTCATGTCTGCTTCATCACTCCATATACACAGTTAATCCTGAATTTGATTTTATTTTATTTATGTATTTATTTTTTTACCTCTTCCCTCCCTGCTGGGCTGTCCTCACCACCCTCCTTCTCTCTCTCTCTCCCTCCCTCTCTCTGTGGTGTCTCCTGTTCCTGCTCTTCTTTATTTCCTGGATGTGTTTCCATTTGCCGACTCCCAAGCCTCGTCCTCGCGCCCTTGACGGCCTCTTCTCCAACCAAAGTGAATCGCAGTACTCCTCCAGAGATCCAAAAGGAGAGCTCATCACTCTCAGGTAGTCTTTATATCGCTGACGTGACTCTCCGCCATGTCGTAGCTCCACCGTGGGGTCTTCACTTGGCTTTGGCTTTCCGTCCAGTTGACCATGTGTTACAAGTTGTAGGGTGAGACGAAGGAGAGTGTGTGTAAAGTGTGTGTGCTCTTGAGCTACGCAGACATACACACCAGCATCAGAGGCGTGAAGAGAGCGAATCAAAAGACCTCGATCAGTGTGAACAACACGATCATCCAACCTGACCTGGAGAAAAATGCAAATAAAAAGTAAAACAGCTACATCATGAAGAACAAGGTCATGTGATTAGAGCTGCCTAAGGTTAGGGTGACCAGCTAGTACAAAATACCACACAAAATTATCTGAAATATTCTTAAATTAAATTCAAGAGAAAGCTTAAGGACAAAACAACCACAAAATTTGTGTCTCTGTACCTCCAATCAATCAGTCAGGCTGGCTGCACATCACAAAACCCCCCTCGCTACCTCCTACCCTGTTTACACACATACATTTTCATGCCTGATTTGTATCCAAGGTGCGTTAAACATGGTAATGACCCCTGAAACAGGAAGCATATTGAATTGGGTGTGGTGAGCGTCACCAACAGCTTGGGGGGCCAGAGGTCATTATGTGGTGTGGAGAGATTTTTAGATGCGTGATGAGTGTAAGCAGAAAGCAAAGGCAAAGAAAGGTGTTTGGAAAAAGGTTTTTTTTTTTGTGTGTGTGTGCTTGTGGGGGAGTGCATGTACTCGCTGTTAAGGTATAAGGGTAAGTAGCGCGCTAATGTATATGGTCCCCTCTTCTCATTTAGTATCCACCATGATTCATCAGGTGGCATGGCTGCTGTCAGGGCCTAAGACAACACAGCTGTGTTCAGACGACAGTCAAAGAGCACGAGAATGTGTGTCCAGACTGTGTGTGTCCGTGAGTGTTTGGATGCTTCAAAAGCATACCTCCCACAGCCCTGCTCTGACCCCCCAGAGGTGTAACTGATAAGACAGCTACAGAAGGAGGCCCAGGCGTAAACTTCATGTAGAAAACCATGAATATTTGCCAATGTGTGCCGGTGTGTGTGTGTGTGTTGTGGCTTTGTTTTCTCATTTTATTCTACATATGAGCATCTGTGTATGTATGCATGCATGTGTGTGTGTGTGCATGTAGCTCTGTGGTGGTTTATAGGTCTGACACTGATGACGTGTTCTCCAGGCATAGGCAGATCTACTAGTACCACAGACTTACTAGTTTGTCTCCCATCACGTTATTCTTTTGCTGGCACACCTGACTAATTTACCAAAACACATGGCATATATATATATATAGAGAGAGAGAGAGTTGTGAGAGTGAAAATGTAAAATCTGAAAGTGTGTGTGGAGTGATATGAAAAAAAAAAATATATAACTCAGTCAGTATTTATGTGTTTATTTATGTGCCTGTAAAGCTGTTTCCCCTCTGCCATCCAAAATCAAGGCATCTGTGGCTAAATGGCAATGCCAGACATTTAAATTCACCCAGATGGCCTGTCTTTACTTGTGTGTCTGTGTGTGCATGGGTCTGTGTGCATCTGGGCATCTGATTGAGCCAACTAACTCCTGCAAAGAACAGCAATGCAGTTTATTGTACAGAGGTCTGGGTTTGCTGAGACACTTCGATACATTTTTGTATGTGCGTGTGGAGTAACAGTTTTTAATAGTCTCTTAAATGAATCACAACTGTGAGAAGATATTTTCTATGTTTCAGTATCAGGTAAAGAACTTCCCATGCTTTCAGGAAGGCTGTGCTTTGTTCTAATAAACAGTGTTAATTTAACACTGTGAATGAAATTCAGCATCATCCATGCTTTTCGTATTACTAATTTTCTAATGAGCCAGCATTCCAGGCTCCAGGAGGTGAATTCATACACAGGAATAAACAGACACATCTACGCACGCACACACAAACATGCTGTGAGAAAGACACAGAAATCTCTCCCAGCTCACATCTTTAATAGCTGATTTTTATGAGGGAATAAGAGGAAGGAGTGTGTGAATGAGTGAATGAGGAGAGTAAGTGTTGGAGTGGGCTGCAGGTGCTGTGAGCAGCTGGTCGAGGATGCCTCTTTCAAAACCCATCAGGAGGCAGAGGGTGGAGAGAAACACAGAAGGGAAGAGACTGTGGGAAATCATGGAGACAACGTGAAAAGTATGAGGAAACAAAGTGGTTGGAGTAAGAAGCGTGAAGGCAGGAAGTGAGGAGAGATTAAGGTGGGGTTGATGAGGGAGGTTGAGGGACAAGAGGGGAGAAGGGATGACAGACAGGGGGAAACAGAATGGGAAGACAAGCACAGGGAGTGAGAGGTTGATATGAGCCAGATACTTCAGACATCACCTGCTCCAACACTACATGGCCAGCTGTGAGTGGAGTTAGACCACCTTTTACCACATGTTGCAAACCTGCTACACTAAAAGAGGGAACACAGTGGATCAGAATCAGAGTTTTGTTCATACTGCTATTAAAAAAAGTTTGTACAAATCAGGCAGATTTTTTTTTTGTGCTTGACACAGCTGCCAGTAAACACAGCATTACCAGTGGGTGGTAAGGAGAGAAAAAATAAACAAGAAAAACAAGAACTGGAACTGAAAAGAACAAAAGTGACAGTGACGGTGAAGTCACGTTAGACTTCAGAGGAGAGGAAATTATTGACCAAAAAGGTCAAACAGCTTCAATTACAAGGCAGCTATCTGAGTATCTTCAAAGTAACAAGGCTCAGACAAAGACACTCTGAAATAACATGCTGGCTCAAACTAAGACACACACTCAACTATCCTCTTAGAGAAAAAAAGTACACAGTGTGAGTGTGTTTCTTTGACTTCCAGCATGGCATTTAAGTTAAGTCGAAGCACTACTGGGGTCCAGCCAAGACAACAGTCAATCATGTGCCTAATCATAGATATTACCTCACATGACTAGGAAGCAATCAAAGCAAAAATAAATAAGTACCGCATGTACTTATTTTATCAGGACATGTTGCCTGTGAGCATAATGGAGACAGACAATTTATTCTTTATAAGTACACTCTTGAAACACCAAAGAGGCATTTTTAAGTTATATGTCCAGACAATATGACATACTTTTGTAAAGGTTTTTGCTGTAGAGCCTCCCCTTAGTCTGAATTATTATTTAAACATTGTATCAGAAAGATTGTGTGACAAAGAAATGTATTAGGCTGCCAGTGGGTCAAGGTGGTGGCTCTCTCTGTCTTTACATTGGCAGAGAAAACACTGAGATAAAATTTCAGTCACCTAGAAATGAATTCATGTGCTTATTCAAACACATCCAAACTTCTTGGACACTTCGCCATTATAAACACCACCTAACTCGCCATTTATTCATCATATTCTGCACATTCAGTTGTATTTTTTTAGCTTCTGTGTCTATCACATGACAATCCTGAGGGAGGAAGCACTCCTGCATTCACTCCTTCATCACTTTGTCTAGCGTACAATAGGTCACATATCATTGCAGGCCTAGACACACAAACACAGAAAACACCCCACTGCGTTCATTACCCCAAAACACATGGCTGTCCCTAGGGAGCGCTCTGTTATGATTTCTGCTGTAGGGGATCATAAAGAAGCATGCACATGCACACACACACACACACACACACACACACACACACATATATACACACACAAAGCCAAAAACACAGGGCTTTCTGCTGTGTAGGCCTATAAAGGAACACATGGGTCTTAAGTGGCCTCTGCACCTGTCATTGTGTTTACATTCACCCTTGAGAGTGAAGACAGTGGACCAGTTGTGGGTGTAAATAAGTGCAGTGGGAAGTAGGGAGAGATGAAGAATGAGGGGTTGGAGTGGTAAACAGGCCACTTGCAAAGGGTGGAAGAAGGTTTGTATGTTTGGATAGGGGAGGGAAGGGCACTGAGGTGCTGAGTAAGCAGGTCTCTGTTGTCTCATTCAGGAGACAAGTGTCATCATCAATGAGATCCTTTCCACACCTCAAATACAAACACATTATCTCTCTGTCCGTGTACGTCTCTCTCGGCCCACCATCCTGTCTTCCAGGATCAGTTTCTGCACTCTATGACCAATTAGTCCATCGCTCGTTGAGTTTTTAACTATAACCCTAGTTTTAGTTTAAGATTTGTGTGAAGTCTGCATGTTGTACAAGTTCTGTGTGTGTAATTTGTCGTTTTATGAGGCTTCATTTTTCTGTCAAGAACACAATAGAAAGAATCTATTGCCTCTCTTGAATAACCTACAGTGGCCAATGGGGAAAAGCAGTTGCATTCCAACATGAACACTTGGCTCCTTGATAAGAAATGAAAAAAAAAAAAAAGAGGTTAAATGCAGGGTAAAATGAAATGAAATTCTCATCTTCCTTGTCAGTCTTCTATATGAGATAGATGATGTTCCATCCCCATCCCCTAGGGTGAGTCTGGTTTAAGTCATTCCTCACCTTCCTCAAAAACAGAAGAGCTGCTGAAATTTTCTAAAAGCCCTGGACACTCATAAACATCAATAATGGAATAATTTAAGGAGCCAGTGAGACCCTGAATTGCTCCCTTATTAGCAATAATTCCACAAAGGATGTGACTTTTGGGTATTCAACCGTGCATATACGTTGTGAACAGTAACATCGTGATTCAAACACTGTTTTTACCCTCCCCAACATAAGCAGAGCCTACGGTGATGTGATTTGTGGCCCAAACAGCGTTTGATGGGTTCAGGACTCAGACCTCAGACCCAGTGACATGGAAGTCAAGTACTGTGTTTTTGAATGCCTTGAAGTACTTATGTAAGAAACCTCCCTGCTTTGTGAGCTGGCATAAAAAAATGTAACACCTCAAGAACAATAAACTCAAGAAGAACAAAAACAAGACCCACCTTTAGACTCAGAGACAGAGTATGGGGTAAAAGAAAAGGCAGGAAGGTAAAAATGATTTGTGCGTCAGTGTTTGGGTCGTGTGTGTGTACACGTGTGTGGGTGAGTGCGCTCTCTAACCTCCTCCCTGCGTTCAGATCCAGGCCTCTGTATGTACCACCGGATCTGGGCCTGTTGCGATTTGGGGATACACTCAAGGAAGGTGGAGTTGCTTTGCACCCCAAAGAGAACTCTCTCCTCCACCCGTCCCCCACCAAGACCTAAAGAAAACAGGACTGTTATTGATCCAGGAGTCTTTTCTGTGGTTCTGAAAAAGGAATGTCAAGCACATTCCCACTAGTGCCTGTTTAAGTGATTCATTAATCTGCTGAGAGAGAAAGAAACACGCTTTCGTACAAAGAGAGATATGGAATGAACTATTAGGAAAACAAAGTCTACGTACTGTCTTCTGCGTCCCAGCACTGACTGGCAGGGTCTCCATGCTTGATGTCCTGTCTCCTGGCTCGCCTGGAGAACAAACACATATAGTTTAATAATATATTTTTTAAATATTATTTTTATCTATACGCTCTAAGGGGCGAAATACAAAAAAACTGAGAACATAAGGCTCATACCATACAAAATTGATAGTTCATGGTAATTTTAACAAGGTCACCTGTACAGTGTCACAGTTTCACTCATAAATCCACTCATTAGATATAAAATGAGTCAAGCAAAGAAGCCAATAAAATGTGTATGTTTTTATTTTTTCAAATGTCTAGTTTGTATGTACCGGGGAAAAAAAAAGGAATGCTGTGGTGAGCATGTGAAGAAGCTGTCTGACTATTACCTCCGGCAACGATTTTTCATAAGCACTTAAAATGTGATTTAAGACGACGCCTTATTAATGGTAACCTTCAGTGCCTTTCTCTGGTTGACACGTCTAAACCAAAATGCACAGACAATTCTGTTATTGAGCCCTTTAGTTTTTTTTATAGTCACATGCCATTTTATTACTGTACTGTGTCTTGCTTTAAGATGTTGACACTTATTTCTAAAGTAAAAGTGAAACTGCCCCACCTCATATGCAGATAAATATTCTTCCTACATAAACGCTACAGTAGAAGTATTAGAAAAAAGAAAAAAAAATCAGTGTCTTTGGCTTGTAACTTGGTGTTGGGCTCCTTCAGTTCTTTATGTCAGTGACGTGTGATGGGACATCTGTAGCCTACACGCATTGACACTGTGAGGATCAGCCTTCAAAGAGCCCCTGAGGCCAAACGAAGGGCCTCCACTATTCCACAAACCATAACAACGTCCCCATTGGCCATGTTATTTGGCAGTGTGATCCCTAACGGTAGGATATAGATTCTTCAGAGCCTGGAGTCATGCAAGCACACAAACAACAAAATAACACACAGTTTTACACCTCAGTGACTACACCCCAGAGATGTGGAATGACAGTAGAATTAATCAGCTCAGGAACAACATCTCTAATCAATGCCTCAAATGGAATAATACCATCTGGCATGGAGAAAGTGCTGAAGAGGTGAGCTAAACCAAAATAGAAAACATATTTAGCAACAACTATGAACTCCCTCTAACAGTCCCAGAATAAGGAACCAGCCTCAGGAGCACAAACACACACTCTGGAGAAGTAGGGCAAGAAAGGGTCAGTTTAAAGCAGTTTATAGATGCACTTTTATCTTCTCTTTTTTTGGATCACACATATTTTCAGGTTTATCTCTTTAAATCATACCAGGCCACATCAAACTGTTTTAAAAATCCTAATGGCACCGAGGCCTTAATGTGAACCAGCTCTGCATACCTGAGAGTAAATTTAAAAGTAAGTTTTAAATTTTCAATTTGTTTTGTGAGTTTTGTACTTGAAAATACAACATACAAAATTCATGATTTTAAATTATCGTGGATATTTTATCCATCTGTTTGTCAGAGTGTGCTCTCGCTGACAAAGTCACTGACAATGTCAGTATGTTAAAGACGGTAGCATGGCTTCCAAAATGAACCTCCTGCTCTGCAAATCATTATAGATTTTATATTCCTTTAATAAAGGAAAACACAATAACAAGTGTTACATATATAGAGTACCTCTTAGAGGCAGGGATGTAACGTGCACATGTGTGTCCATCCCAGGCGCAGTAGGGATCTCGTGCCAGGCAGCATTCAGCGCAGGCTTGGCCATACAGGTGACATCTACTGAGTGAAACCTGTGCCAACCCTTCACTTGAACCCACATAGAGCTGTTGCTGTAGTAGAAAACACACCACACTCTTCTTGAGGGGAGGTAAACATACAGGCAAAAAGATAAAACATTTCTAGTATGTGACAACAGGTTTGTTCTGATAAAAAAAAATAAGATTTCTGTAGTGACATTTAATTTGTTTTTCCCCTGCATGTATTCTCTATTCAGGAAAATTTCCTCAGGTTTCCTACTGTGAAATTAAACTCAAGGATAACTGGGGGTCAAAGCATTATAATATAATAATACTCATTTAAAATATCAACACACACCTGAAGCAAACCACAGATGTCAAGATATGCCTTTTGTCGGTCAGCAGTTTTCACAAATGTGGCTCTAAGAATCTACTTTGACTCATTTGAAGTTAAGGAGAGTCCAATACAGAACTTCCAAGCAACCACTGAAAACACTAGCAAGCGTGCACATAGAGACACACACAAACATACAGGTCAAACACTGCTGGAGATTAATGGAAGCTGTGATTGGGGTTGAAGTGTCTGTTGACACCCCTGACCCTTAGATAATGAAGCAGAAGGAGGAGAGAGGGATAGAAAGAAATAGGGAAACCTAAAGAGAGAGTGGAAAATGGGAAACATGAATGATTTGGGGATTAAAAACAGTATGTCTAGTGTCTGTTCATGCATGCGCACATGACTGAATGCATGTGGCACGGATAAAGGCAGAGAGCAGAGAAGAAACAGAGGCCGTTTCTGAGGCCGAAGAAAAAGGATGAGAATGAGGCCAAACCTGTTTAGAAGACATTTCCATACTGAGGATGGGAGTGGGAGCCTGCAAAAAGTTAAACAAACAAACTTCACCAGCTTTCACATCACAATAAACACACAGTGCTGGAGGACTGTTCGAGTAAAAACAACAGAACAGTTTGTTGATTAATAGCTCAGAAAAATCCACAGCGTCTCAGAATTTATATATCAAAGGCTCGATAAGCATTTCACTGTTTGATGAGTCAACTGTCCCACTGAGAACAACTGAGGAACACTGTTTATCAAAAGCAACACTAACAATAAATCTGAGTGTGCATCTGCATCTGCATCTGCGGATTTGTGTGTGTAGCTGTGTTGTTCACAAAACCTGGAAAACTTGAAGTTCTTCAAGCACCACTTCTTCTGTTGACCAGTTCTCTTGAGTGATGCTCACCACCTTCAGAACTGACCCAGCATCTAAGACAGAGAGTGAGACATACAGGTGAAGGATGTGGATAACGTAAAAACAAGTCAGGAAACAGCACTGTTTTCTGAGTACTTCTAGTCCATAAACTCACGTTCTTCTCAAAGGCACAGACTAAACTTTGACAGTGGACCATTTTTAGATTTTACTTTGTTATACAACACATGTTAAAATGTACAAGTAGGTCAGTACTGATACCTAAGACAGGTTACTGGATCCAGGAGCAGCCTTGTATTTATTTATTTTTACAAAATCAAGACCATAAGCGCATCAGCAAAATCTGTTACAGGCAGAGGACAACTCATAGTGATCTAGTGTTCTCTGCAGGTCAGGTACAGAACTGCAAGAGAGAACTAGGTAAATGTGTGCGTGTGTGTGCGTGCGTGTGCATGTGTCTCACCTGTTCCCAGGAACATGACCTCATACTGTCCATCCTCTGCTAGAACTCTGTCCACCACAATCTGAGTCAAGGTGTAGTCCACTCGCACACGTGTAAACACAGGCCGGCCAGTCAGAGGGTAGACAGAGCGATACATGAGGGGGTGGTATCGGACGAAACTGACAACCTCATCTGGGAAGTCTTTGGTGGTCTTGATCCTTGGATCATATGTCTTGCTTGGACACTGAAGGGCAGAAAAAAACAAGTTAATCTAACACAAAATTTCCCCCTTTTTTTTTTCAATGTTCCTTTTCAGCAAGAGCTGGTCAGCTCGCTTCACTAATTTGCAGGTACATGTCTCCCTCTGGTGGTCAAATAAAAAACTACATGAGTGAAAACACATCTGGAACATCTGTGACACTCCCCCCATTAACTTTTTTTTTTTTTTGAAGTAAATGACATAAGAAACTGAGTAATATGTGCAGATGTGAGCACACATACCCCACAGCATCTTGAACATTTCACCCTTGAATCTAATTAGGCTATGTTTATTATTTTGTAATTAGAGTAAAAATCTGTAGCTAGGAGTGATCAAGTATGAGATGTCAATTTTTTTCTCTGTGCCCCCAGTGTGTAACGCACTGTTCCAGGTCGTGGATATGGTATCTTCCCCTCATATTCTACCCATCGGTGGTCAGGCCCCTCCTTGTGAGCATAGGGTCCATTAAACACGGCCCTTATGTCCGCCATGTTGTACACACACACTGCTGAACCACGGAAAATGGAGCTGAGAGGGAAGTGCAAATGAGAGACTCAGTTAAAAGACATAAAAGAAAAGGAAAGACTACAGGTAGTGTTGATAATGTGATGAAAACTGAACTTACCTGGAGGTGGTGAAGACTGCATAAACTATGGGGTTTTTGTCATCTCTTGTAGGGAGCAGAAAGATGTCCTCTAGAAGAACAAGAGGGAAGCAACATTTGTTATCTACTTTTATTGCCTTTATTCTTTATCTACTTTATATTGCCTTAAAGATTTTGTTGCATCTCCATCTGTATTTTTATTTACAAGGAGCAGCCACTACAGTCTACTGAGGCCACTAAAAAGGACCACTGCTGGTTCACTTGGAAATTCATTCCCTTTTCTAAAATGCACTCTGAACATAGTTTCTGGTGGATAAAAACCCAATTTACTGGCCCACTTTTTATTCCCACAGTCACTTACGGAGCTCATCAAAGTGTGTGTCCACTCCATCTGGTCCAGGGATCGAACACACAAGCCTGGCTTTGAGGAAAGTGGTCCATTTATTGGTCAGACTCCTCAGCCCACCCACATCATTCTGAAACACAACCGCATCCATAGTCAGCGCAGTGCAGCAGGCCAACATGGCCAAAAGACAACCACAATTAAAAATATACATAACCACAGTCTGACTGTAATATATCTAATGGACTTAGCACACGAGAGACAACACACAGAATTGCAGCCTGACTCCGATTTCCTGCACTAATTAGGAAAATAAACAGGTGAACCACATGCCGCTACTATGGATCTGCTTATTTGACTAGCACAAAGGAGACCTTCTTGTTAGTATAATGACAGTCAGGAGTAATTGAAAAGAGGGAGGGAAACAAAGAGAGAGGGGAAAACATAAAAGGAGAAGAGTAACAAATGGAAGGGCTGCACGCTGGAAGAAAGTACTAAAATCAAGTGAGGCTGCTGATTAATAATGCAGGGTTTATCTTAGCATATGAACTGCTGCTTTTTAAGCAGCCACCTCTGACTGAGCTATGATAAGAGTGTTCAAGTGCACTTCTTTGTAATTCATAGAAAACTTAAGAGAACCTCCCTATTAAATTTAGTCTGTTCACTAACTGTAAGTGGTATAGAGAAGACCGTTATGGTTCAACACACACAAAAACACACTTGTGTTTAAGAGACCCAAAAAAATGTAAGCACTTAATGAGGATGTTTCACAATGGTGATAATCTTCAAAGAGGACCAAAGTGAAGTGCCCTCATTGCTTTTACATGCAGGGAAAAACACACTTGCAGATAATGAAAGGGAAGGACAAATATAAGGACCAAGAGAGAGGGATACCCTAGAGAGAAAGAAAAAGAGGGGGCTGTTATCCAGAGGAATCTCCTGCCAGTCTGCCTTACAGCTTACTCCCAGGTCATAAACATACTGAAAGCTTTACTCTAAGAATGTAGCAATAGACCTCCGAATCCAAATAGCAAAGTGCTGTGTGGACTGGTCCCATTTGTAATGACTAATGGCACACTATGGTACACAAAAGGTTCCCAATAATGAATCTATCCTGCCTCTGTCCTCAGTCAGCTGTGCAGTGCCCATCCAAGCTTACAGTTGTTTTGACATGCTGTCAAACAGAACATAATGGGCACTGAAACATGATATGCTTCTCAAATGCCCTAAGGCACCAAACAACTGAACACAGAGAAAGGTTATATTGGCAAAATGATTCAATTTAAGTATGAATTTGAAATTTGATAATGTGTGTCTAGCAATGGACTTCTGAATGATGACTTAAAGATCTTGTTCCAGTGGGGGCTGGATGCTCTCAGTGTACGTTGCACTGGACAAAACAATTGGCCACTACTACAAAATAAATGTTTATCATTTACCAAGAATACATATAGAAATACATACATGTAAATCTTTTAGGGTAGAAAATGACAATCAGACAGCAAAAAGATCTTTCAACTACACTGATCTCGGGGGGTTATCTAGGCAGCAGTACTGTGAATGCTGTGTCAGCAGAGCACAAAGGGGTTAAAAACGAGATTTACTGCCCCTGACAGTAGCGCCGTGCAACTCTTTCAAACAACTACAAAAGAAGAATTTATCAGCAAAAGTTCCTGGGGGACATAAAACACTTCTGTAGTGGCCAAAACAAAGATCCTTATCCAGTCAGCAGACGTTATGTCCCCTCCACGCACTGTAAGGGGTCTTGCGCTCTCACTAACTACATCTCACCAACTCTAGCTTTATTTTCCACATACCATTTCTCTCATTAGCAGCTGAGTCTCAACATCCATGGCCATATCCAGTATCCTGTTTGGGACTTTCTCTCTTCCCTCTCTCCCTCTCTCTCCCCCTACCTTTCCATCCATCTGTCATATCCTCACCTCCCCTCCTTGCCTTTGAATACCTCTCACTTTCCTCACTCCTCTTGTGTAATATCTCACCTTGCACACACGAGCCACTCGGGATAGGATGCTCTTGTCGTTGCCTTCCCACGATACTTCACGGAAGAAAAAGTATATCTTATCATCATCTGGGTTGTAGGTATCTGCAATGGGATGCGCAGCTATAAACCTTGCCTCTGAAGACACAGAGAGGAAAGCAGAGAGAGAGGAAAGTGTGTTAAAATTTGTCAGGTAATGACTTTGTCACGCCATGCAGTCATGAAGTGGCATTAACACTAGACTTAGCACATGTTTATTTACAATCTTGCTCTTTTTCTACAGAAAGGTCTGATTTATTGCCATCTCTGTTTACTAGAAAAGCTTGGGCTGCACATAAATCTTAAACTTGTTGTACAATTTGCTACATGGACTAATAAAGTGATAGCCAGAATATTTAGGTTACTTTAAAAGCAGTTTTGTTTACTTTTCAATGATTTTCAGCAGAGAGATCATCCTTTTGCTGGAACACCCAGGCTCAAGCATCTACCTTAAACATGTGGCCTCAGTGTTTAAACAGTATTAAGGTTCTTTTATTTAAATGTAGCAATAATATGTGGTAATTATTCATTACAAGTAGCAATATTTAAAGCAGTATTCACTGATTCTTTTGGCCACTTGGTGAAAGCCAGACAAGCTGTAAACACAACATTGACATATTATCACCTTAATAAGTGGAAAAGTTGTCCATTTACACATAGAGACAGGCACAGAGCAACATTAGCATTTACTTGAAGTTGTGGAAACTAGCTCTATTTTGGCCTACACCAACTCCTGAGAGAAAAATCTGACTCTTTAGCTGCTAAGTCGCTAACTTCATCTTTCTGCCTGTTGGTGGTGATAAGGTATAGTGGGTTTATCAGAGCTTTTTTTTTTTGGCTGAAAACAGAAGCCTGCTGTGGCTGGAAACAGGGTTGATGAGAGCAGTTTAGAGTGAACAAAAACAGTGAAGTAAAAACCGAAATGGTGAGCTGAAAGCTGCTACAATTCTCCACACAGCTGAGAGGAGCTGCAGAGTGCCTATGAAAGACAAGTTTAATGTCACACACTAAAGTCTTATATATAGCAAAGTATCATATTTTATAACATCATATATTTGTATTTAAAATCTGAAAAGCAGATAGTATCATATATAGCTGTCAAACAAATGATAAATAACTAGAACAGTAAAAACAATATTTGCCTCTGAATTGTTGTAAAGCAGAAGTAAGTTTTACTGTTATCAGTACAGTCAAAGGTTTCTGGACTGACTTTATGCAACTTAACAGAAAAAACAAGAATTATTACTAATTAATATTTTGTGATTGTACACATTGCTACAAGACAAGGACATTAAAAACTATACACAATGTGGGAAATAGAAGAGGGGGGAAAGGAGACAGCATGTTGACTTAAGCATCCTGATTCAAGGGGAACCAGTCCAAAGGCTTAAGTGTTGCAGTGACATTACATCATTAGCTCAATCCCTAGAAGCCCGGCCAACCACCAGAGGGTGATTCCCTCACTGGAACGGCTTAATGTACGACTGCTAACACATTTGACAGAAGGTCATTGTTAGTCCAGCAGCACTGGAGAGATGTACCACAATCTCACAGAAACAGAAACACTGCAAGAACTTATGTGCTCTTTCTCTCTGTATGCGCGGCGCCAACACATGGTGTATACAATACACACACTGAGAGAGACAGAGAGACGTAATTACTCCAAACATCTCTGACTGTGTGGTTGTGAAATGTGGAGACCATGTGTAAGGATTTAGATCCTGGTGACAACTGTTGATACACAACAACCCGTCGGTTGCTGTAAAACACTTGAGACTGGAGATGTATACAGAGAAAGAAGACTCCCTCCTCAGTGATGACTGTGCATGCCCATGTGTTTGTGTGTGTGTCTGTCTAGGCGGTAGTGTGACTGAGGCCGTGAACTTTGTGGCACACTGTAAATTCCCCTGTAGGTGTGGTCCCTGTTCAGCTATGGCATTCATATAAAAGTTCCAGTGAAATGAATAAGTGTGTTGTTTCCTCTGCGCTGGAATGCCAATAACCGTCCTGAGGGCACAGAGAGACTCTGTGTATCACTAGACAAGCTGGAAGTTTGGAGAAAAAGCAATAACAAGTTTTGAGTGCAATCGGCGTGTTAATGTGGATTAGTGCAAGCATGTGTGTACCATTGATCCAGTAGTCTTCAGAGATGTCTGTGCGTATGTAGTGCTGGTCAGGTGGAGGGCCAAGGGAGCGTGTGAATGTTGTGTCTTTGCCCAGGAAGTCTGAAGATGTGCCGGCATACAGGTACTGATCTGGACCAATTATAAAGACAGGTCAATCAATTATGACATAAGGTAAACATACAGTACATAATTATACATGAAAAGTTAGGTTGCAATCGCTCCTCAGTTTTATTTTTAACAGTTCTGTTTATTATGTACACCATCATCAGATTTGACATTACATGTTACATTATTATTTAGATCATTTCACTGACTTGCCTCAGTGAACCCATAAAAAAACACAGACGGAGAAAGATTTCAAGAAACAAACACATGAAAGAAAGATAAGACTCATAAACATGTGTTGTTTACAGCTCTCTGCCAAGAAACTTTGTCGCTGCCTGAGAAATGTCTGTTTGCCTTTTTCTTGACCAAAATAATTTGGAGAAAAGAGCTGGGAAAACAGATATATGAATACAAATTTACTCAAACGACTGAGTGGCGACGTGAGGAGAGACATCATTTATTCCTGGGGATGTGGGGCTGTGCAGTAGTAAAATTCTGGTGCATGAGAGATAAGGCAGGCAGAGGACTGCTAAAGTCCTGTGTGATGGCTCATCCTACCTGTGAGGACTGAGGTGAATGGCTGCAGGGGATCAAAAGGACATTTCAACCTGCCAGTCTCCACCGTACTAGACAGCAGTTGGAACACACCATCCTGAGAGACGAAAAGGAAGATAGTATTACATTTTCAAAAACTTTAATCCTGAACTCCTGCCTAAATTATTCTTGCTGGGATTCACTCACTCATATTTACTTTACCTCTCTGCGCCCAGTGATTTCAATGAAAGCACAGCTGGGGTGGAAGGCTCCTGTCCCACAGGCATAGACATGTGTTCGGTTGTAGTTGTGGAGCATCCTGACAAAGTTAGCACATTCCAACTGCGACAGGCAAGGACAGAAAAAGAGCAAGGATGAACGATGACGAAAAGCCTTATTGAACAGGTCTACTGTGTATTACAGCACACAGTGGTGAACAGATTTTGTGCACTTACATGTAGATTTTTGCCCGCCAGTTTGCACATTTCAACTCTGTCCCAGGCAGCAGGCCAGTGAATCTATTGATAGATAAACAAAAAACACATTTTACATCTCATCATGTTGCCAACACGTCAGCCTTTAATCTAAGAGTTCAAATCAGTCCTCATTCATTTATTTTCCATTTATGTACTGCAAGAATTTAATGTTAGAGTTTTTTTACATCTACAAAGAACTTGGCAACTGTCATTTACCCTTCCATTAAATCTCTTTCAGTCTTTTGGAGTCCTCTGTATAACCTCTGTATAAAAACACAATATTTCACTTTACCTTCATTAGTCTATTTTACCCTCTTTTCTTTTAACTTAAGAATTAATGCTTTATAATTAGTTATTCTCCATTTTGCATTTTTTAATCCACCTCAGCCATCTTTTGAGGTTATTAAACAACAGATCTCAATTATCCTTTTATTAACACCTCCGGGTGCTGGTACGAGACATATTACATCCAGTGTCCCTTCAGTGTACCCCTCCATGTTCACACATGTGTAATAACAGGCTTATGTGCTTAGCGTGTTACCTCCCCTAAATCCTACCAAGGAGAGCTGTCGCCAGGCTTATTCATGGTTCGACAGAGCCTTGATACGCATGCAAACACACTAGCACAAATATTAATACATCTCATGCATGCCGCTGAGGAATTCATACAGAAAACTAGCCTAACAATGTGATGTTTTGACTGAATACAGTATATGGCCTGTGTAAGGGCTTATATTAGTTTTGAAACCCATAATATGAAATGATCAATGACCTAGTTTTACCACAGCACATGGGGATCTATAAACATTATAATGAAAAGTTCACAACATAGCAGCTATCTTCTGAAAATCAAGGTAGAGGCAACTGGAATGCTTACTAGCAAAATATTTTGCTCTGTTTTAGTGCCCCAGGGTCCTTTTCCAGGTATGCGACTTCATTAACTGATAAACACCAAGTCTCTATCTCTATATCATATTCCGTCAAGGTCTGGTCCCAAAAAGCTCAGAGAATTAGACTTTTTGGTTCTTATCTCCCATCAGTATCAATGACCAGAGAGGCAACAAAAAGGCAACACTGAGAGAGCACGACTAAGAGTTATAACAACTAGATAACGATCAAATAAACACACTGTCGTCCCACTTGTCATCAACCTCAGCTGCATAAACACACACTCACATCTACAAACTTTAACATGTGGCATCCGTCCCACTGCGTTTGTGTGTTTGTGTAAATGTATGAGTGTGAGCGTGCGTACTCCGTAAATGTGTGTATACTCTATGTGTGCAATTGAATCTGTGTGTGCGTGTGCCCTCCAACGTGATGACCCTGACCTCACCAGACAGACAGTTTCAGACTGCTATTGACTGAAAGGTGAGCTCTTCTTTTAAACAATAGACAGCTGAGAGCATTCCAGCTTAGCAAACCAGTAATGGAAAAATAATACCTTACATCACCAGTTAATGGCAAGCTAGGAATAAGTGGTATGAGCAGAAGTCTCCATTATAATGAGCTGTTCACAGCAAAAAACTGAGGTTATTTGGATGACTCAAGTGACTCCAAGCACAATTTTGCATGTCTGGGAATTGGGTCAGTTACTGTGTGTGGAGAAGATACTCTATCTTCTGTTCAAACCTTTATTTGTTCCAGCACTGTCCCTCTTTCAGGAGGTGTGGGGACTCTTAAAGTGGCTGCAAACACTTGAAAGTCTACCTAAACAACCTTTCAAGTAAAGCAAATGTCCTGAAATGCTACAAAACCAAAAGCTACCGTTTATGTGGATTGTTCAAATACCTTCTTAATTACTTTACACACTTCTATTTTTTACTCTTCTCTGTATCATGTACCTTTCTGGGGGCTTTCGCCAGCTTGTCAAGGTCAAGCAGGTAGATGTGATCCTTGCCTCCCAACAGAAGACGACCTCTCTCTTCATCCAACAGCAGTGAGTGGGAGTGCAGGCCATCAGAGGGGCCCAAAAACAGAGACACGCTGCCAGCCTGCAGCAGTTCTGGCCCAGTGAGAGAGACAGACAAGAGATAAAGACAAAGAGATTAGTAAATAGCCCGCATTACAGTGTATGCACGGAGCTGAAATTTAAAAATGCACCATCTAGCATTGAATTACAGTACGCTGAAAAAAAATTCTTCAGCAGGTTAACGCTGTCAAGCTTAACTTGTTCTCTGCACCGAAATCCCAAAGACAAGCTCTGGGTTTCCTCTTCTAGGTTAGAAACGAGTCTTGGCTTGATTTGAAGCTGCCTAATCCTCTGTGGTTCAACACCTTAACTACACACGCTGATAGAGAAGAGATACAGTTGCAAGGACTTCAACAATACAGTATAGGTATGCATACCCTTATCAGGGTATGCATACCTGTCTTTCTACCAATTCTTTCCTGACTAGACCTTATTTACAGATGACTGAACATCTTCATATACATATGGTTCTATCATATGCCTGTCAAGGGCAATATGAGAGCAGGTGTAATGCGGTTGCTCACCCATTTATAGTGGCAATACTTATATACTCCATATAAAGAGATGAAATGTGCTGTATATAGGCTGTGTTTCAGTTAGTATTGGTTGATCTTTGGACTCCCAGCTTCCAAAGTGCATTATAAAGAGAGTTTTCTGGAATCTGAAAACTGACTACATTCTCAGCTCAAAACTGTCCTTGATCTCCTTGATCTGAGGAAATCTCTTCTATCACTAGGCTCTTTTCAGTGCGCCAGTATAGCAACATGCCTTGAATAAACACTGGCTCAATGTGGGGGAGTCCTGTGGGAGTCACTCTGAAAGGATTGACATTGTGATTACCCTCTTGGTGTGAAGGACTGGAGAGGTTACCAACCTCCAATATTTGAACTTCTGGGACCCCTCCACACCACGCAATCCTGCTTAATACCTCCTTCTATACACAGGCTCACAGACTCAGCACCCCCACATGCTCATATCTTTCACCCCTACACACACATCATGCCCACAGCAGCAGACTAAACCTCAGGGAGATTAGGCCTGCTAGCCCTTGGCTAACGCTAATCTGTTCTATAAACACACAACACTGTGAGCCCATTGAAACAGCCTGCGAAGCTGTGGCTGCTTAGCGTGGTGCTCCACACCTTACTCCAAAGAAGAGAGCTCTCAGCCCCCTCAACACCTCTTGATTAGCTCCTCTGCTGGTGGTTTAAGTAAGACATCACCAATCTGGCTTTCAGCCAACAGGTTTAGGCTCTTCTGATAAACTAGACTTAAGCACTATAATTCTATAATGCTTGATACTGTACACATGTAGATAACCAAACTGAGTAAGGCATTTATCAACGTCATTGTTGCCTTTTGTCTAAGAAGTTGAAATGAGCAAGAACTGGGGAAGATACATAGCTGCAATTATAATGACTCTGTGAATGAACTGGTCACTTTAAGCAAGAATTATCACAATATGCATTAGAAGTAACCCATAGACCATTATAGCTGCATTTAAACTAGCTGAAATGAGGTCACTGTTTACATGCTGCTTGATCACAGTCTCGTGTTTAATATGCAGTGTAGGATGTTCTGTCTACGGTTTCAGAATACACAGTATTCAGTATTCAGTAATGTCACAACCAGTATCAAATGTTAGGTCAGGAAGTAATGTAAATAAGAACTCAAGAACACCCAGATTTAAATTTTCTCACTAAATGGAGCAACTGTTTTAAAAATAGACACAAATGTCCTTATATAATGTAATGTGTCTGGCTAATAAACTAGTGTATCGGTGTAACTTCATCCGTTTGGTTGCACATTAAGCACAAAAGTAAAACAAAAATCTGAGTGTGTATCATATTAAAGACATTTAAATCATGACCAAATGATCTGACTTTTCAGCTGGCAGAACAGGTGACTTCTATGTTGTGGCTCTTGATGAAACCTGAACTTTATTCCTCAAGATGTGTTTTTCTGAGTTAGGGTCACAAGTTTGGAGTATTAGGCAGTTGTTTCGCGGTGTTCACTCAATCAGGGATGATTTCACTTTGATCATTTCAATCTTCAATCACTGAAGCTGTGCTTTCACAGGAGGGTGATGTGATGTTTGAAGAATGATCACTGCTGGGTGGTTCTGTTTTCGAGCAGCGTGCACTGACGAGATGATGACAAGCTGTGTGCATGATGTGTGCACATGGTTGGAGGAGATTTTGCTTTTGATGGATTCTTTTTTGCTTCAGTCATTCTGACTGAGAGAGCCAAACATGGACATTGCTATACTGTTGTTACTCTGAGGTCCAAGGGAAACCACCGCATACTGTAGTCAGATGGCCTTTCTCTTCAATGAACAGCAAAGTTTAGTCAGCCGTGCTCATAGTCAACACCAAGAAGCAAAGCCAAGACACACATTCTGACTGAGTATACGAGAAAATCATTTGTCTCAAATATCTAGGCCCAATAAAATGCAGTCATATGAGAAATAATTAACTGCTCCATTTTATCAACTGGTTGGTTTGGAACAAACATAAAATAAAACAAACTGTGGAGCTAAATACTAGCCTAACGGCTGAGTAAACACTGTCCCTAGTCATCATTATTCCTGCAGCTACTTACATATATTTATGTTGGACACTCAGGCCATACATGTATCTATTTCCAGCCTTACTGGTTTTGGAAGCTTTTGACCAGAAGAGACACTCTGGAGGTTGAAGTCAGTCAGAGTGAGTTTACTTTAAGGTCACAGTGGGAATTCAATTTTATGGAGCAAGACTGAAGTTCATTTGTGTGGTTGTGTGCAGCTGATACATAGCATGAGGGATGGAGACTTTGAAGTGAAGTTTGCACTGGAGTTTAGAATGGGTTTTAAGGGGAGCAATAATTTAGCTTTCCCTCAGTGGCACAAAGCAAACAGACTCAGTTGAAGCAAAACTAAACACAAGGACACGGCGCACATTGCCGAGACTGGCTCTTATACACACAACAGATTGAACGACAGTCTCCCATGGACCAGGAGCATCAACATGAAATGTATGTTCTGCATGTGACTTAGACTTAGACTTTAAGGACTGGACTGCAACAACAGTGTATTTTATTACAAACCAACATTTGCCATTTTGTCATCACCATCATAAATTTTCTAAATATAAACCTGACTTCAGGTTAATGTAATAAGGATTTATGCTGATGAGAGGATTAAGAGATTGTGTTCCCATGCTCATAAAAAGTGACAAACTGGGAATTATGAAGTGGGTTAATGGATCAGTAAATGGATCTTAAATCTCTCATTCTACTTTAACAGTGCGACTAAGTGTGCTAACCTCGTTTTTCACTTTTCTCCTTGGCTGTGTGCAAAAAGTCACAAGAGAAACAGAGACCAGTGGGGAACAAGTGTTACCTACAGAGAAAGGCAAAGCTAAACACGGCCTTAGAAGATGCACGCTGAATCGCTCAAATGCAAACAGAAAAAAAAAGTAATGGAAAAGACAAAAACACAAGGGAACCATAGGTGTGAGTCAGTCATTCGCCTCATTTAGTGCTACAACTCCAACAAGGTGAGAATGCACTGATGATGAAGGTTGTTTTCATGAGATATAATGTTAAATGACCTCAAATTACCCAAACTTTATTTTGCTCTCAAAAAAGAAAAAAGGGAAAATAGTATCAAAGTAAATGTAAATATGTAGTATCAATAAAATTAAAAGACAAATCAACAATATTTTAGTTCTTACCTCTGTGGCTGAGTTTGACCCTGGGAACACTCTGTTTGAAACCTGCTCCAAAAGAGAGGGTGGCCAAGAACATCAGTCCCACTAATGGGACCCCAGGATGGGATAGCACCTTAATCCTCTTCCCTTTCCCGTCATAATTACTGCCAGACATGCAGGACCGAGGCCCAGCTTCATTAAGACTCTGATTACCAGAATCCTCTTTCTTCATGGTGTGTGGGGTGGTCTTGTTCCGTTTTCACTCTGTCCTCTTCCTCTTCCCTGGAGGGAGACCGGTATAAGGAGTCAAGGTAGGGAGGAGCAATCATAAGTGTGTGTGTGTGTGTGTGTGTGTGTGTGTGTGTGTGTGTGTGTGTGTGTATGAGCGTGTGTGGAGTCTCATCTAACTTCACGCAGGATATGTACACACATATCTGTTGTGACTATTCAGCTGGTTTACCATGGAGCCCTACAGGCATGTCCCCTCTCTTGACCCCTATCCCCTATCAGCTGTTGCTTGTCACTGGCTTTCCTTTTGTGTTACTTTTAAATCTGTTTGCCCAAAACAAAGGTCAGGCTAACAAAACAGTCACATTGTGCTTTCACCCAGCTGTGTCTCTTTCAGTCTCCCTCTCTATCCTCCATCTCCTTCTCACATGGGTAACTCATTTAATTCTTTACCTGAATGATACTTGCAAATAGTTTCAGCATTGGCTGATGACCCTGTCAGCTCCTCCTTTATGTCGTGTAAAAAAATGGGCCATGTCCTATCTGGGACTTCACAGTGCATTAAAAAGGCCTCTAGCGAAGACATTAGCTCAAACTCTGTGGAAAGTGAGCTGTATGAGTGAACGGTCATGGGAACACTCACTGGCTGACTTGAGCAATGTGAGGTAACTGAACATAGAACAAAGTCATAACACTGTAGGGTTTTTTTTTTCAGTCAGGAACAAGGAATATTTAAGCCCTGGAAATGTGCAAATGTGACAACATTTCAATCCCAGTAATTTGGACCATGAGAAAGATTCAACTGGAACTGAACAGTTGTCCATTAATAAAAACATGTGGTTTGGAGTTAGAGTGTAGATGTTACCCTGTTCATTGATGCTGATTTCCAACAGCCTTGGACATATGTCCGTAGAGTTGCATGTGCATGACAGGGTGCTTAGTAGGGCATGCAACTAGCAATATCAGTTTACACAGTGGATTTTCTTTTCTTTGGTAAATCAGGAGCCTAGTGTTGATAAATGAGTAATGTGTAATGTCTAACTCTGAATCAAGGATTACATTCAGTGATTCCAAAGATCCTTGAAAACCTTGAAAGCAAGATAGTACAGAATGGAAAAAGGACCCAATACTTTATAGCTATCTATGAATCTGCATTCTGATTACTTAAAAAACTCTTTCTGATTTACTCTGAATCAGGTGCAAATCAGCACAATTACATACATATTAACATTATGTTTGTGCCACCCCTAAGGGAAATGTTGTGACTTGTTGTGCCTGCATTGCCACCTATCTACAAATTAACCAGACAATCAATGAAGAAATTAATGAATGCATAAAGAATGCCTCCCCCCCTCAGACCTTATTGCTACATCTCCCTCATTACTTTCCTTCCACCCCCATCTCAGATAACACACATCAACTTGTCTTGTCTTGTCTTGACAACATAAACACTGTCAGCCTAAATTAATAGACCTGCTGTGGAAAACACACTCACATATCTCAAATACTGAAGCCAGGCATGACGCTTCCAGTTGGAAGATTTGGAGACACAGACAAGAGGAGACATAATCACCATTTGGGTGCAGCACCTATGACATTATAAAAGGTGACATTCTGAACACATATATTCAGTCACACCTACAAACAGAGATCTGCATCGCATGATAAAATGTACAATGGCATATGACATGGCATTTAATTCCATATATCACTTCACTTCATTTATTTCGATTCATTTATCATTCAAGCACCCTGTGGCTTTAAACCGGAGAGGATAAGGCCCTGATAAACAGACTGCTGTTTATTTAAGATGACAAATTGAGGCACCTTCACACCTTCAGGGTTACAAATACAGATATAGAGCTGTTTGTGATGGATGAGCAATCATCAAAGAGAGTGAGACAGCGAGAAGGTTTCAATCTGTGCAGTTTGCACGCTTTGTGAGAAACAGTGATAGTGCTAGTGGTGGGGCTCGTCCTCCCAACAGTATCTTCAGGGGAGCACTGACACGATTTCACCCAAGTGAGTGGCATTCAAGTAATGTATCTCTCTTCACCGCTTGAGTGCCCACATCTATCAGCAGTACGGGCCGGTGTGGTACCCCTATAAAAAATGGGCCCCGAACAAAGGAGAAAGCTCAAGTGTTGGAAGAGGAGCATTAAAAAAGGATGACAACAGGAGATCAACACACACTGTAGTAAGGAAAGACAAAGATAATATATGCTGCAAGTCAGTCAATGCAGCAGAAAGAGAGAATAATAAAGATGAAAAGGGAGATAGAGAAAACAGTGTGAGAGAGAGGGAAAGAGAGGGGTGAGGAGGAAGGGAAACAGACAGCTTGTGCCATGTGGGTTAAGCTAACACCCCTGTTTCCTGGCAGCAAGAGTCCCTGTTGTCTTTGGCAGCGTGGCCAGCACACGGTGCAGGGGGTGATGGGAAACAATCCTGATGGCGATGGTGACAGATTTAAAGCTAGCAGCCAGTGCTGCTACTGCTCCAGCATATAGCATCTTAGAAGTGTCACCTCCTCAATTAAACTGGCTTCCGGTTTGGCCTCAGCATCAAGCAAATGCAGTGCACGTGTCCTATAGACCAACCATTCAACAGCAGCCATCAATCAACGGTCCAAAATCAAGAAGTTTGGATGCTGTTCAAGAAATTTAAAGTAGGTGAACTTTGAAAAGTTAAAATATTCCCAGTAGAAGCTGTCAGCGGTCATGAGGAAGGAGCAGATGGTGAAGAAGTGTTCTGGCCATGGACATTCTCACACTGAGACCACCCCCAATGAGGCATTTAGCAATACCCAGGTGCTCTGTAGAGTACACTATTATCAAACCCCTCCATCTCCACAGGACAGAGTGCATTAGCACAGCTATTTGTCTTTATTCCCCGACCACAGGCACTGACCTGGCATAACAACATAGGTAATTGTTTCTAGCTCTCAAGACATTAGTTGTTTTTCTTGGCAACAGTCAATCATCTTTTTTTTTTTTTTGCCTTGCATTTAAGCAGGCATGTAACTCCCCTGTGAGTCTGCGTGAGTTCATGTCTCATAGGGAAAATACAGGACTGCCATCAGGCCACACTGTTTGTGTTTTCTCTAAACACAAACTATAAAGCACACACAAAGAGCATTAAATTTTAAAGCTGTTCTGTTATAACTCCAGTTATAGATGGCAGTAAAGACGGAAACACGACACTGTTTAAATACAGACAAGCACCATTCTTACTCTTTATGTTTCGACACTGTAATATACTACATATTTTAGGTAAAGTAAGCATCAAGGCAGCAAGCTGTATTTCATCTAACAATTTAACCACAAACATTACCAGAACTTATCTGAGTGAAACACCATAACTATCAGCACAGCATGCCCATCTCTTGGGAAATTACATATCACTACAAAAAATGAATGTAAAATAAATTGCCAAAATATCCCCTAACACACAAAATTCAATCATCTGAATATGGTGATCGAGACAGAGATGGGCTTTGAAGTTGAAAACACTGCAGTAAATTAGCCCTAAATAGATGAATGAATGCATAGAACAACACAGGTTAGGTAGGGATACCTAATACCTCTCCATGGACTAGAGCAGGGGTCATTTGATCCCTTGCCATTAGGAAAGTCTGTATTTCCTGAAGTCGTTTACATTCTAATAAATCCTATAAATCAGATATCCACAGGCAGCCTGATTACAAAATGCTCCTCTCACACGGTGGGAGTCCTGACAGTGAACTCCATTGCCCTAGCAAAAGAGTAGCAAATTTCTCAAAGCGAATCATTCGGGCCCTTTTTTGACTTATATAAACACATTCACAACACTACACTTGCTTGAAACCTCTTTGCGTGAAATCAGTGAATGGTAATGCCCAGACGAGGGGACATTCCAGCAGAATTCCTTCCGTTTTGGAAGTGCAGAGTGTGTCTGTGGGGAAAAACCAAAGGAGATGGATAAAATTCCAACCCCGGGGTCCTGTCTGTCCACATTTTGTCCCTCCCAAAGCTGTTATCTGAAAACACTGGTAAGAGAATACTCTGTGCAACTGCTGGTATGGTAACCAAATACACCACAGCCGGATAATAGTGCATGTGCTGCCTTTGTTAAAGACTGGCTTTATGTTTAATGTTGCGGTTTAATCCTCCAATCTTTGCAGAATTGAAGACAGAGCCCACAGATCCTCAGCTCGGCCAAATGCAACTGAGACAGTGCCAGCTCAGGTCTGCTGCTATCACAGCAAGGGTGAATGGGGTGGTAGGAGAGCGGGGGTGGGAAGTGATACTGGATCTGTGGTTTAACTCTCTGTATAGAGAGAAGATGAAAATGGAAACATGAACATGAAGTGGAAACAAAGTCGAGTGCTTGTTCAAAACAGAGAGCAAAGCAAGTAACTAAGACAGCACCAAGTACATAAACATGCAGATTGGCTTGTTGATAAGGAACAGCAAAACAAGTAACTCAACACATGTTGAACAGGGCATGACCCGGGCAACTCTGAATGTGAATTGTGAAGAGTGTCTGCATGTATGAACATATGTGTGTAAGCTGATACTATCCTGAGGTAGGCAGATGGGAGCAGTAGGGCATGGAAACAGTGACTGACAGTTTTAAGTGCTCTCACTTGTGTCCTGATGCCCTGAAGACACAAGGATCCACCCATGTATGCTATGCAACAACTCCTCTCAAGAGCATTACTGTCTTCTACAAATGTGGGAAGTAAATCTATTGTTCTTTCTCAATCCATAGAGGGCTTTTGTTATGCGGTTATCGCTGCACCAGCCTCAATACAGTTCATTACAGACAGGGGAAACAGAGATGCCACAGAGCTGAAGGGCAGGCAAACCCAGCCGGGCTGTCTCTCTGCAAGTCATTGGCACCTAGCTGCTGTAAACTCTCTAAACACGCTAACATCAGCAGTGCAGTAAAGGTGCCCTAGTTGCTTTGTCCGTCTCCACCGAAGAATTCTAGAAACATGACCTTATAAGGATACGCCAGTGTGCAGCATAGCTACAAGTATGTTTTAATAACACTTTCCACCCAAAACCTGTTGAGTTTTGAGAAAGCACTCTTTCAGTCTTTAGTTTTCATCACCGTCCAGGAAAAAGCCTCGGCGTGAGCTGCATGACGCTGTCACAGAGCGCAGGAATGGTGCTGTAGGCCATTCAAAACACCGCTGAATATTGATGCTGTGATTTTTAGGGTAATGTTGGATCAGTCCATGCACGCCACACAGGACAGGAGTGAATTAAAGTACACAGGAGGCTCAGGGTTAGCACAGCATGGGTTTGAATTCATATAGAACACAAACAAACCCACATACCCTACTGAAACCCTTCATTCAGTTTCACATAGTAACTTATCATGAAACTTCCTTTCCCAATCATACCAGAGCTCTCACAAAGATGAGATTAGAATAAAGTGTCAGCCACAATGTATGTTGTCACCCAGCTAAAGCCTCTTCAAAGCTCACAAGCATACATCTCCAGGCTGTGATTTCAGCAGCAGTCCTCAGCCTGCCCCGTCCCCAGTCGAGTAAACCTGTAACTGCCTGTGTATACGCCAGTCTGTATTTAGTATGCCTGGCAGACACCGTTTCACTGACGTAACGATTGGACAGTGTTTAAAGGAGAAAATCAGACAAGATTTTCTGGGCTGTCTTTCTGTGGCCCGAAGCAGAAATCATTTATTTACCTCAGTCATGCTGATCGAAAGCCCCGAAACACTGCCAGAGAAATCAATATCCACACAACTGCAATCTCTCCCTCCCTTCAACAGTTTCTTTGCCTCTCTCACAACAACCTGCTCTACCCAAAGCTCCTTGTAGGGAGTTGGATAAACCTTTAGAAGTGCAGTAAGTGAAGAGTGGGTCCTTGAGACTGTTAGATATACAGGCTGTTAGATATACAGCCAGGAGAAGGATGGCTAAATAACTACATGACTATCCCACATGACTGTTTTTATGCCTTTCTGCTGCACAGTAAACCACAGAACTACAGTGTATATGTATTTATATGTATGTGTATTTAAGGGACTGTAGAACCTAGTCCCATTCGATTTGAGGGTATTTGGAGCCCCGACAATAACCCTCTGCTCACTGTCCCAATGATCATCAAACACCATCCGAAGATTCTGCCACTAAACCAACTCTACCTCCACAGATCTCTCTGTGATGAAACACAAAATATGAATGCATTAATTTGACGCTGAAAAAACAACTACATCAAGTAAACAGACTGAATCGATTAAAATACATACATTTCACATTAACCAGCCTCTGCTCTGTTGACATGCCGTCTACACATGACTGTTCACACAAGCAAGAAACACATCCCGGCTCTCTAAACAGCATTCATTACCAAGAATGGTGATTCTGCAGAAGAAAAAAGGATTACATGCCCCTTATGGCTTAATAAAAGTGTCTTACATCTTCAACTAATAATCTTTTCAAAACCCACTGTATTATCTGGAAAGGTTTTTTTATCCCCATGTTTAAAACAAATCTAGATATATACATATAAAACATCTAGATTAAATATAGATTAAAATAGAATTTAAAAGTTGGAGAAACTGCCGAAAATATCAGCTATTAAAGCATAGAGATAGACACGTTTACAGAAAAGGAGAAAAGTGTGTAAATCTAGAAAAAAAAGTCTACAAAGGCATAAAGTAAGATCAGAAGAAGAAGTTAAACAAGATGAAGTGAAATGAAACTAAATTATAACACAAACCATGTGGATTCCCTGTGTTAACTCGGTTAATTACTTTAACGGATCAAACTGGAAACGCAGTAACTGAGTAAACATCATAAAACCAGCACATTAATTAAAACTCCACAGCGACAGAGGTGTCTAAGGTTTGAATAAACTGCACGAGATTTGCATCATCGTGGCTGTCGTTATTTTCATCTTACCTGTGCTCTAAACTTCGTCTCCCCTCACACGCAGCACATGCCCACGCTGCGGAGCGTCACTCTCCTTAATTGAAAGTTGCCCGACGTACGAAGAAAAGCAACCAAAAGTATGACACGAGCACAGCGTCGACCAAAAAAATAGTGGATGGATAAACTGGATACTTTCTCCCAGATATTTCCACTCCCCTTAATTGTTGTTAAACGCACGCCAGCGCTCTTGAACTCTTGGTGCACTGTGTGTGTGTGTGTGTGTGTGTGTGTGTGTGTGTGTGTGTGTGTGTGTGTGTGTGTGTTTGTGTATGCGTGCGTAAGTGCGTGCGTGTGTGTGTGTGTGTTGGTTACTCTGTGGCCGTTCGCCCAGGGAAAGACAGACGGTAAACTCCCAATTATGTAGCTGCTCCTGCAGGGGTGGGGCCCTCAGCATCGGTATCGCTGCCAGCAAGGACCGAGTCGAGACCTTAGCGGTCACTTCACATCCTCAGGTCTTGTGTTTGAAACATTATTTTCTTTTCTCTCTCTCTCTCTCTCTCTCTCTCTCTCTCTCTCTCTCTCTCAATACTCCATCAAGACTGTAGTGGTAAATCTTATTTAGAAGTTGTTTATAAATGTATTCTGGTCCACATGAGCTGCAAGCCCTTCTTCAGAAGAGCAACAATCAGGCAACTTAAAAGATGTTCTTATTAATGGCTTATAACTGCGTTGAAATTAGCTCTTATAAAGCCTTAAGGGTGCCTAATCAGAAAGTGGAAGCAAAATATAACTTACAGTGAGCTCAACAGATAGATTTGCATGCCACAGATACAGAATAAAAATATTGAAATTCTGGGTGGAGAGCTAAAAAACCTTGCATGATGATTTTCTAGTAAATGGGAGTTACTCAAATGGATGTGATCATGAAAATGTGTGTCATGCCTCTGGGATAATCCTATAATTGTTAAATTAGCCATGTGTGGTCATGCATGTCCAGTCAAGACCTATACTGATCATCTTTCAGAACATGGCGTTTGCTCCTCTGGGTTTCCCTTAAGTGCTGGCGCGAGGAAAGAACCAACAGCTATATGTGGGTTCAGGCAGCAGATGCCGCAGGGTGAGACGGCTTTGCTGCGAGTCTTCTAGACAGGAGCGTGCAGTCTCAATCCCCTGGCTGATTTTGAAGTAAACATGGATTTCTTTGGCTCTCTCCTACATGTAAACACAGACACTAGTAAGTTCAGATCCACACATTTTTTTTTCTTTTAGCAGAAGTTGTGGAAGGGTCAAAGCCAAGTACACACAGCAGTCACATTCATTCCAGATGAGATGTTGGACCCAGAAAAGAGAGTTGCATTCTGTTCCACTCATAAGTAGAGATGGGATATGCCTGTTATTGCACTTTGGTGGTAATTAACCTATTCCTACTCCAGCCCTGGGTGTGTAACTAAGCAGATGTGTCTGGGTCCCAGTTACCTAAGAGGTTTAGGTTATAGGTTAACAGGTTAAAACAGTGTCCTCCCTCCCTGCTGGGAGATTCAGTGTCAGGGTGTGTGTTTCCTCAGGACAACTCCCTCACACACACACAGAGTAAACCCATAAGTGATGAGCAGCACTGACGACAAGAAATTGTGTAAAACACTGAACTCTGTCCAATCCCATTCCATCCCTGCCCATTCTCCTGAGAGTTGTGCTAAACATTTTATGTGCTCCTGTACTGTGAGGCCAACATTTCCACACAAATGAAAGTAAAATTTTGATCATTCTTCTTCTCTGATATGGACTGAAGGGCACGTGGATACGTTTCACAAGCTCCAGACACATGTTAAACAATTATGTAAATAGTTTTTTGTTACAGATATGATATGAAATGAGAGAGGGAGACAGGTAACAAAGGTGCCCTGCTGGATTAAAAGTGGAGGGCACAACAGTTCACAGTCTGCGTCTTAACTCTTAGGCTACTGCAGCATCCCAAAGTGCTCAAATGTTGTGAAGTAACTGTTTGTAGCCCCTTTGTAGGCTTTCGAACATTTCTGACATTGCCTAGACCAAACCATTGTCTACTTTTTGCTGAAACTTAATTGAGAAACTGTTTTTGGTGGACATTTCAGGAAAAGTTTGGCACTGTTCCCAGAACAGCTGCCATGTTATTTAAAAATCAGGAGGAAAGACCAATGACAGCCCGGCAAAGTGGTCTGTGGTTCATCCAATTAGGGGCAACAACAGTTCATCGATGTCTGAGTGAGGGGTGAAATTGTCGATCATCTGTTGTTCAGCCTCCTTGTAATGACACTTGTCACTGGAAAATGCCTGCAAAGCCCTGACACACAAAGTGAATGAGTCATACAGCAAAGCGAAAACTGGTTGACCAGTGGTTCCAATTCTGATAAAGGTTTGGTTTCATTTCTTTGTGATGACAAAATACAATCTCACTTTAAAGGGAATTTTCAGTCTATACATAGATAGAAAGTGGGTGAATGTATATGCGTTGACGTGCACGACATACAGACACACGCACATGCATATGCTAATTGTTTTTTTCCCCATGTGAACCACTCACACAATGGTAGCTTGTTTTATGCTTTTTCTGTCCCTATCCCTTGATATATGGAGTGTGTGTGAACTGAGAGGATTTGCCAATGCAAGACACGATAAAGCAAACCAAAGAATAGCCCCCTAATCCCCAGTCGTTTCTACAATGTTGTTATCCAGTTGATCCTCCATTAAGGAGGATCAACCGTTCACTCTGGATGAGGTGGGAAGCTGCAAAAAATGTGAGATCAGCAGTTAGTGTTTTTCAGAAGACTATACCATCTTGAATAGTGCTGACACTCTCTCTCCAAAATTGTGATGGTACTGCTAAAATGTATACAGGGGAAGATCACAGACATCGGAGGAGCAAGCATATATATTATCTGAAGTCACAGAGAAGCATTTCTTTTCAAGAATGCAAAATCTTCACTCATTCGAAGGGATTAACTCTTAACAAATTGAAAACACTTTCACTGGTACATTATGTGTTTAGGATATGTAAGTGGTTAATATATCACTTTGTAGTGTTTGATCCATTTTCGCTGTCTCTTCTTCTTAATGTTTTTCTGAAGCAGTTGGCAGTTGGTAAAACACTGAAGGCTAAGTTATGGTCTCCAGTAGGCTGAAATGCAGAAATTCTTATAAACTTGGGCATTAATGTTCCATTAGTAGGTTTGTGGTCCTCAGTTGTTTAGAGAAGGAAACAGCTTTTCTTACATGCTTGTGGTGTTCATGTGGGAGAGGGGCTTGTGCACAGTCACACACGCATTGTGAATGCAGTGCAATCTGTGAGCAATTTCAAACAGTAATCGTGAAGATCTCCAGCGAGAGGGCAGTCAGCCAGGCCTGGTCACCCAGGGAGCTCCTTCCCTACATGGGACACACACACACACACAGACACACAGGCCTCCGAGCTTCAGCGCCAATAGACTTGAACTGATTAACTAATCTTGATTACTTGAGCTGCCACCAGTCTAGTAGAGCTCTAAAACAACTGAAGCCCAGCTAATTATCAATTATTGTTACTTATCCATGATTAGGGATAAAGATCATTAATTAGATCTCAATGAGACATGTCAACAAGCATGGAAGGACTTCTGAGCTTCCCCTAGAAAATTCTAATATACACTGCATTGATATGCATCTTTTTTACATGGTTGTTTATTTTTTTGGTTGCTGTCTGCTTTTGAGTGGTTAACTAGACTAAAATGGATCATTAATTGTAACCATCTACCTAAAAATATCCATGCTGTCTGCCTCACTGTCTAAAGACACCATAAGCATACACGTACATACACACTCACATATAGCTGACCTTAGTTTCCCCTTCCCCCATGATTCCCAGTCAACAATAAAACTCTTAGGTGTACTGTGAAAGTGATGTCTGACAGCAAACACAATAAAACTATATGGCTGACATTCAAAAGGTTGTCAGCATACTTCCAGGTTGTGGCTGTGTTGGGACTGACATCAGCGGTACTGTAAATCACATGGCTGTTTTTCACGCTATAGGTGTCACTTGGTAACTTATAGATCCAACTGTAACTGGCCTCTCTGCAGCATGTAGCTGGTAAAATAGAAGACTGCACAACATGAATCTGCAGGTGCTCTGCTGAACCACTTCTGTTCTCTGATTTGTGAATACATCACATTATGCTGCATCAAGACGTTTCATCAGATACTATGGAAAGATTTAAGTAGCTTTTTAACCACTGCTGTGTATGTGCTGTAATGCCCCTTTACACATCACCTCATCTTTGCTTATTTCTGCTTCCTTACACTTCCCATAAAACCTTTGTCACATCTCCGTAGTTTTGTAACTTTTAAACAAACATTGGTTCGTCTCAAGTGTAAAAAATCATTTTCTGTGTAGCCAGCCCATTGAGTGCTCTGCCCTCCTCTAATACACACACACACACACACACACACACACACACACACACACACACACACACACACACACACACACACACAC
>JBBMJY010000021.1:12852164-12910438 GCA_037833715.1 Toxotes lorentzi
TTTCTTTCTTTCTTTCTTTCTTTCTTTCTTTCTTTCTTTCTTTCTTTCTTTCTTTCTTTCTTTCTTTCCTTCTTTCTCTCTGCTTTTTGGCTGTGCTGTGCCTTGGTCTGTGGGGAAAGGCCGAGCACAAATCTCTCTCACTGTGGGACCCTTATGGGACAAAGCTGGCTTTCTGGGCTTTCTGCATATATGCATGCCATGCAGACAATGAGGCCTTTATTAGAGTAGCCAGCATCTCCAAACCCAAACGGCAGGGATGAGGGATGAAGTCCGGGAAAGCTGTGACTGACACAGGGCGCAAATGTGTGTGTGTGTGTGTGTGTGTGTGTGTGTGTGTGTTCACTTACCACCTCAAGCCCATGCATGCATGTGTGTCACAGAGGTGTGAAGTGGATGCTCTTACCCTTACTTCTTCAGTCAACTAATCAATCTCTGCCCATCCAGCGCTTATCATCAGAGGCAGTTTTCTGGCGTCACCCAGTACATACATGGAAAACATATGAGCTAGTCAGAAACTTCACCCTCCTGTCATCATACATCTGCATATAAAACAAGCAAAACAACATGCTGTGGCCTGTAGCTGCAATCAAAAAACTGCTTTAAGCAAGCCCTCAGACAGTGTATCTCTATGCACTTGACTAACTTTACAATACAGAAATCAGGCCTCTAGACTGAGTACCTCTGTCTGTGTGTGTGTGTGTGTGTGTGTGTGTGTGTGTGTGTGTGTGTGTGTGTGTGTGTGTGTGTGTGTGTGGTGTGCATTTGTGTTGAGTAGAGAGAGAGAGAGAGGACGCTCTGTGACTCAATCATGCGTGAAGAGGATTTTCTGTTCAGTAGGAGCTGCACACTTGCATACTTGCATTCTAATGGCTCCATGTGCATAATCATACAAACAACTACAGATGCACATATGCGTGTGTACTTGCGCATGCACCTACACAAACACAAACGCACCGCTGAGTGCCACTGTTTCTGTTCTCATGATGGAAAAATAAGGGGAGACACAGAGAGGGAGACAACTTGTAGAAAATTGAGTGTATGCGTGTATGGTTGCCACGTATCACGCATCATGTTAGCACTGTATGATAAAGGATTTAGATGTAGACTTCTAGTCACATCTGTGAAGGTCTTCGGGTCTAGATGTGCTCTATCTCTACTACTGAACCATACAGCCAGTGCCAGGTTGTTGTTTTTTTTTTTTTTTTTGATCAAGATGAGGCATGGACAGCATGTTTAGTGCTCTTCTCACAGTTTTTCTTTGCCACTGACATCACAGAGCGTAAAAATGTGTTGAAACATTGATGGAGCTTGCATGAAATAAGAAACACAGGATGTGAATCTCTCTACTTCACCATACATGTTTTGAGTCAATTTGCAGCCAAGGACAGATGGATGTAGATGAATTCTGTACATCATCCCGCACCTCAAACACACATGTAAAGCATTCATCTGGGGGCATCTCTCTCTCTCTCTCTCTCTCTCTCTCTCTCTCTCTTTCTTTCTTCTCTCTTTCTTTCTTCTCTCTCTCTTTCTCACTCTCTCTGTCTTCACTCAGTGAAGCTGGAGTTGTTGTTCTGAGTGGTAAACATGTGCTAAGGGGGGTGAATGGCTAAGTTTTCTTTTTATCCAATAAAAATGTCTCCTTGCCAGATCGATTGTTGTTGCTAGGAGACTGAAGCATCCTTTGGCAAGGGGCTACAGCTCTCCACGTCTGTTGTTTCCCTCTCCATCTCTCGCTCTCTCTCCCCCCTCTCCCTCTCTCTCTCGCGCGCGCTCTCTCACGTGCACGCGCACCCACACACACATACAAACGAAGCTGGCGCGCAGAGCAGTGGCGCCCATCCTCTCTCTCAGTGCGACTCCTCCGAGGGATCAGGAGTAGACTAAGTCAAACTTCCAGCAGCTTAAGATTTGTGCGCAACCTTTGAAGCATCCAAGTCGCCAAGGTAGGTCAAATATAACCTATTCCTTACTGGTGGTCAAATGTGTTGCAGTCTTTGATTACGGGTTAGGCGACAGAGTGCAGTGAAAAATTGTCAGTCCGGGACCGTTCGTGCGCGCGTCAGCCAATCCTACGGTGCTGAGCAATTTGCTTTGAACTTTGCGCAGCATTTAAACACCCTGTTGTACTGCATAAACGTGGGTCCTGTGTATTTATTTTAATGCTTCAACAGATCGCGGGTTGTGATAAAGAAAAAAAAAAGCCCCGGTAGCTCATTTCTGCAGCAGATGCATGATAAAGATCCAGAGGGTGAAACAAAGAGTATCTGCAGTTGCGTATATTACGCTGCGTGGAGAAGTTATTTGGGTTCAGACAGACCGCGCCAAGGCATGTCCCGCGGCTTTAAGCTTCCTGGGAAAAAGATGGGCGGGTAGTGCGTCTATGGTAACAGGCATACAGGTGGATCTGAAACCCGGATCTGGTCACTGTTTGTCAGTGGAATGACTTTCCGTTTAAACAACCACTCGTCACCACAGGAGCATGGACCGGTACTGGATGTACAGCAGTACCAAAATGCCTACATTCACATCACATGTTAACGTACACAGACCTTAGACACAGAGTCTTGCTGATGTTCCTGCAGTTTCATATTTTTCACTGACAGTCGAGCTTAAAGGTGAGACAGAACTTGAACTTCGTTCACAGAGGAACATATTTCTGCAAATAATCCATATGTAGTTCTTTTTCTAAATAATTTTACCCAGTTCTCTATAAGTCTGACATAACATATTTGAATTCTGAAGTCAAGCTTAATTCGAGGCTCCTGTGTTATATTCCTGCAGAGCAGGTGTGTGTTTACAACACTGAACAGTGATCATAGAGTGACCTTATCTTTTCTATGTAGTGCTCAGTTAATTTGTACATAATAAATAACTTTGGATTGGTGTAAATATTGTTTCTCTTTTCCTAAATCAAAAGGTAAAACTTTGTTTAAATGGCAGCAGACAAGGATAAGATGTTTTATTGGAGTGGTGTACAGGCATTGAAAACTAGTACAAGATTTTACAAAATCATGATGCTATTTTCCTCTGTGATAATTACTTACTGACTAGAAATTGCAATATCAACATCAGAAGATGGGCTTACTACAGAGAGAATAATGAGAATTTTAAATGAAGTCTTATTCTAATAAGTAAATGCTCTTTTAGAGAGGAGTGACAGAACAAACATTTACTCAGAGGAGAGGTGGGCAGTGCCTGTACTGCTAGATATCTCAAATACTGGTCTCATGGCAGACATGAAAGTAATAATAATAATAATACATTTGTAATGTGGCTGTAAGAAATGAAAATAATGCAGAATTTGTACAATTTTTCTTATCTTTAGGGGTGGGGTTACCCAATGCGTGTGTAGACATGCCCATGTGTGTCTGTGTGTGTATAATGACAGTTACTTGCTTTTGAAAGAATAATATCTGATATTTATGTTTATTACATTTTACAATTTTGAAATCTTTCTTTATCACATTGGTTTGCCTCAGACTTTTACTGATACAATGCGACATGTTTTGGGTGTGTATATAGTTTGCATGTGTCCGAGTGTGTGTCTAACTTGATGTGTAAATTGTTTGATTTCCTACATGTGTTCATTCAGTCTGTGTGTGTGTGTGTGTGTGCGTGTGTGTGTGTGCGCGCACGCACTCGAGGGTCAAGCACAGTGTAGGAGGGGGTCACAAGTGTGGGTGGGCATTTGGTGGCCTTGTTAAGGCTTAAAGACATGCATACATCCTTCTCGGTGGATGTGTTTGTGTCTGTGAGTGTGCATGTGTGTTTGGAGAATGTGCATCAGTGTGCGAGTTGGGGGACAATTGTCTGTCAGTGAATGGATTTGGCCTTGAGTTTCAGCATTTTTGTGCTGGTAAATGTGCTTACATGAGCTTGTGTTTGTGCATCTCTGTGTGCATGTGTGTGTACAAATGGCCTTGTAGCTTCCACACAGCACCACTCTCTGGACTGCATGCAGCACAGAACCTCATCATTAGCAGAGTACTAGCACAGTGCATAGAGAAAGCAACAGTGATGTCCTCTAGCTTTAACAGATATGTGAGCTGGCGGAGGAATTACGTGTGGATATGTGTGTGTGATGTGACAGATGGATGTATAGGCAATGCTGATTGTAGAATTTGGGTTGATGCTTTTCCTTATGTTTGAGTGTCTTATTAAATTCACATAGCCTAGACTGAATTCCCGGACACAGAGTTAAAGATATAGAAGGAAAACAGACATTTCTGGAATAATGCAATAAAAAAATACATAAATAAATAAATGTTTTTGTAAAGGCCATATGTTTCTGTGCAAGGCAGCTCCCTGGACAGAAAGAAAATGTTAAAGTAAAACCGTGCCCAAAATCTTTTGAGACTCAAATAGTCAACCCTTATAAGCTTGCAAAGTATTTGTAAAAAGTTTGTAGATAGATGAAGCACGGTGGCAGCTCTATGGTCAGCTAGAATTCCTGTCAGTTGTAGTTGCAGTACTGACATTTTCCCAAAGGGTAAAAGAGGTATCAAAATATCCACAGAAATTTGTGATGCAGCGTAATCCACTTCTCTGCTCTCCATCCCTGTGCCCTGTGAGGCACTCTAACATGTGCAAACACACCTGCTCATAAAATTAACAGGATTATGCATGAGGACTAAGATTAAAGTGTCTTTAACTGTTTGGTTATTTACTGGTGTAAATATGAGTGTCTTGAACATACAGTAAGTTCTGAGCCTAAGTATATACAGAAAAAAAAAGTGGATTATGCTGCAAGAGTGGTGTCTGAAGTTCTGTGGACATTTTGTCACTCCCACTTACCTCAGGCTCCATGCTCCGTGAAGGACGAACCCCCAAACCTTTTACAAAAAACCCTTCATGCTTACAGAGGGTGACTGTTTGATATTCTCATACCAGTGGTATGAGAAGAGCCCCACAAAATCTTCTGTCTATTCTGCCTTTTTATTTTTCGCTTGTAGCAAACAGGTAGCGCTTCAGTTTGCACATTTTGATCTGAGGTGTGTCCGTGCTGTGACGTGTTACAAGTAGAGCATACACTTTTTGACCAAGGCTTTGGTGATGACAGTGGCATTCAGTGATTTGCTAAAAAGTACTATCTCGGCCGCATGAAACAATGTCATGGAACCATGGAAGCTTGTATGGACAACTAAATAACAGACAGCAAACTATGGCCAGGTTGGTGCCACAGCTTCATCTACTAATGGTAGAATCACCCCTGTAAAAATAGTGTATATTTTTCCACAGGGAAAGCATATTTCTAGCCTGTGAATTGTGTTAGAAACATGTTTCTAACATGTTTTCTGTATGCTTTCATGTGCTGTGATGTACAGTTATAGTTTGGTGGTCATTAATATGCAGGAGGTGTAGTCTCAGTGCATTTATAAAAACTGGATTTACACTAGATGTGTCTGACTTAAGTCATACTTTGGTATATTTGCCAAAGTATGTTACAGTGCTTGAATCTACATACTACTTTTTGATAGTTAATTTAATAACTATTTATTAATAACTAAAACTATAACTAATATTGTTACTTGCTCAAGTGTGAGTTAAGTACAAACTGCATCTTTGTTTCTACAGTGTATTTAAGTTGTACTTTAGTTATAAACTGAAACATCCTTAAAACCTTTTTTAGTGTAAAGAACACTGAATTTAATACCCTAACCCTTGAGAGGTACATCAAAACTGTTACTCGCCATAAAGCTGTTACGTGTAGTATCTATGCCCCTCAGATTGTTCTGATAGAACAAGTGTTTGTATCCAGAACATTCCAAGTCACAATTGGTGCAGGCCCAACCGTCCTGGAGGCCATCGGGTTCACCAAAGTCTTTTAATTTTTAAACTCCACACCGACTGGCCTTAATCTGTACTTTTGTATAACACACATTCAACAGTATGTGTCTAAGTATACTGGTGAAGCCAAAGTCAAAGTCAAACAACGAGTTTATGATTAATTAATAATACTTTATTTACTTAATAATGAATTATTTGTGACATTTTATATTAAAGACCTGTTGTGCATATTAAATGTTTTGCAAGAACATTTTGTAAATATTTACAAATGTTTAGGAAAACATTTGCCACCACAAGGCAGACAAGGCAAAAAATACAAACGCAGTTAATTTTCTGTTCTCTTTAGACACAGACACTGAATTGCCAATGGTTTGTCTGTGCTCTGGTTTACAATAATAATCATTTCACAGCAGCGTTCCTATGTGCGAGTGCCTCTGAACCTCTACAGGTGTTTTCGAGAACAGTGCATAAGAGCTTTTTAATGTTGCTGTCCGTGGTGCTGAATTCATTTAGCACGACTGATTTAACTCTTGTAAACCATCTTTTATAATACACACAAAGCGTGAATGAAAATTAACGTCACATTATATTCAATGCTTAGAATGGTCAATTATAAAAACAAATAATGAATTTTCCTCTTTCAGTCTGTTCTTTCTGGTTTCATGTGTTCATCAACGCTGAAGACAAGGAGATGGAAACATGGGATCTAATCCCAGTAGAGTCAAGAGGAGTCTAACGCACTAATAAAACAGGTAGGTAACCTGAAAGCAATGTTTTGTTTCTTGCAAACGACAATTGAACAGAGTCAAAAACAAAAAATAGCCATCAAAAAGAAATATTAAAGACAAGAAATAACCAACAAAATTGTGGATCCAGAGTTTTTGGACTGTGACTTATACTAGGGACTAAAGATTATGATATCTTTGCTTTTGCTTCTTTGATTTTTTGCCATTCTTTTTTTTTTAAAGTCCTCCCATTAATATTATAAGCTTCATTTTTACATGTGTAAAACGGCTCACATGCCTCAATAAGATTCAAAAGGTCCAAAGGAAAAGGTGTTGTTGCTGTTGCCAACCTGATAAGTTTGTGTGAACATTTCTGTGTTTAGTTTATTATGGAATATAGTTTTGTGTTGTTTTCATTTTTATGGTTTGATTTTGTGGGTATTTATTTCCTGTGTTTTGGTAATCAGCATTGGGAATACTGTTATTTCTACTTTTTAGGCATGAATAAATTGAACGTTTGAACCTTTGAGAAGAAAGTGACATCAAATTGCATAAAAGCTCAGTTTTGACTCCCATGGTGTTCCATACAAACAGAAGTGAACTGAACTGAACTTGGTAGGATCTCCATATCTTTATTTATAACAGTCATTTATAGTCTGTTGTATCTGGGCATCTGTCCATGTTAATCTGGGCAGCATGTATATGAGACGTACAGACACCGATGGATCCATGATACTGCTGCAGTTGTTGGAAAGTCTTTTTGTTAATCACAATTCTGAAATATAACTAATATTTTAGATTTAAGTGCACTGACAGATTCACTTTAACACCATAAGCTAAGCCCTCTTCTTGAAGGCTTCCTGAAATTCTTTTCAAGCTTTTGTAAAACTACTGTTGCTCCGCTCTGCATGTTTCTCACACTGTTATGCTCTAGTGAAGAAACAGGGAAGTGGCTGGAAATCACTGTTGCTTCCCACAGCTCAGCTCTCATCAGCCACAACAGTCACAAATACACACTGAGCCCCACACACACACTTACCAGCACACAAGTACACACACAGTGTTAGTACTCTGCTGTCTGTTCACTGACATCCCCCCTTCCCTACATGCACAGACACTCACACACAGATACGTACACTCAGGGGATGAGGCAGTGAAAGGGCAGTGGGATGTACAGCTGTGATGGTGTGTCTCAGAGAAAGATCAGACTCTTTAATAAATGATGAGCATGAGGAGGGAAGCAGTGTGTGTGATAGAGAAAGAGAGAGTGTGTGAGATGGATAGTGAAAGGTGGCTCACTGGTCATGTAGTGGTTACTATAAAAACAAAGTGCCATTCTGAAAGTTACAGAGTGCAGGTAACTCACTGACGAAGTTTGCTCTCCTCTATCTCAGCAACAGCTGAGAGCTAATAATTTAAAGATTACGCAGCTCAGTGTACGAACGATACAAATCTATACAGATATTGTGAATGAATGTGTGTATTGCACCAAACAAATGGCGAGTTAGGGTGTTCATTTAAATCCCCATTTGGTCTATTTTTGACCCAGTGCTTCAGTCCCAAGACACAACACAAAAAAAGTGAATATTTCAAATATTAATAATGCGGGGGTCTGTAATGTCACATGTTAAATTGTTTTATCTATTTCATTTGAAATGCTGAATGATTGTTGTTGATTGTTCTTGAATTAATTAATGAATTTGTTTATTTTTGTGTCATAACCACCGAAACGGCCCACGAGGGATTACATTACAAACAATAATATCCTACATAAATAAATGCTTCCGGCAGTTGACGTTAACGTTCAAAAGAAAAACAAATCACTGCTGCATACCACATAAGTTCCTCATCAAGAGGGAAAAAAAGTAAAACAAGTGTTACACATAAACAAAAAGTATATTTACAGCATAATCTGACATAGTTCCCATGCATTTTAAAAGTAATCTGACAATGAACAGTGTTTTCCAGCAATTTATGATTGCATTACAGCCGCAACAATCTTGGCAATCTTTCTCTTCCCTGGATATTCACCCCTAATGAACAGGTCGAACCCTCTCAATCCAGCTGTAGAGCTTTTCCTTGCTACTGCTGTGCGGGCATCTGCCTGACACCTGGGAACTACATGTGTGCTTTGAAAGTCACTGTGAAATAACTAATAAATCATATTGTATACAGAACTTTGATGTATACAATTATTATTATTATTGTTATTATTATTATTATTAATAATAATAATAATAATAAATATAAACCTGTGACTGTATTATCTCTCACATTTACACCATCATACAATAATTTATCTAACTCAACTGATTATTAATTATCTGATCAATTTAAATGCCTAGAAATTACAAGCCTTAACGTGAGGTATGCAACCGTCAATCTCGCTAATTTCTGGAAAGCCTTAGGTTTCTGCAAAGCAAAAACACAGAAATAAAACTGAACAAGTTTAGGAAATATAACTTCTGTTAAAGTCTGGCTTTGCCTGATTCAGTCAACTTTCAATTTAGCACTGACAACCCTCTGTGGGAAATTAAAAAAAAAAAAACGGAAGGGAAGGAGCCCACAGATGTCTGTGCTTGTGTTTTTGACAACTCAGATACACAAAAAATTACATTTTTGCCTTACAACACATACTGCCACAAGTAAAAAAAAAAAAAAACACCTTGCATACTTACCACACATATAATACCATGCTTTATAAGAAGTTCCACCACAGTACACTGTAGCACTGAATAATCAGTCTCCCAATTAAGATGAAGACAAATCCGGGGCTAATGTGGGGGAGCAAATCAAAAAGTTAGTACATCATTTAAATTCTGATAATTAGTCAAGGATGACTGCAGTAATTGGTTTGCACACATAACCACCTAACCTGACACAACAAAAACCAACCAACATTATTTCTACCTGAAAGTCTTGTATCTCTGTCCAGAGCAATTGTATTTACTCCTCTAACTGACTGAGGTATACTTTGGTCAATACTCTCCATTACTCTCTACCTGTTCATTGTAACGCTCCGTACGACTCATGTATCAACTGCAGTGAAGACAGACTGGCAGGGTGTGAACATGAGTTAAGTAGGATGCAGCAGTATTCTTGCCATGGCGAGGATGACTGATGCTCCACGATGACTCCCAGGGTCATTACATGACAGTTAAGCTGATAGATGCCATCCACAGAAGGGTAATTCTCCTTCTGACAGCCCCGCCACACTCTACAGTGATGAAATGCGGATCTGATGAATGCTTTCACACATTTTCCCAACCCTGCTCTGTTTTTAGGCTGAACAGCCATTTTTAATCACGCCATGTCAGATGAGTTGTGGACCACCAAAACTCAGGAAAAACACAATGTGAAGACTATGAAGACAGAAACAACTGGCTGAAACTCAATGGGAAGACAGGACAGATATATCTAGGGCTGCAACTAACAGTTATTTGTATAATACTGTTAATCGCTCAATTATTTTTCTGTTTTGGTCTGTAAAATGCCAGGAAAACTTCACAGCACAGGGTGATGCTTTCAGATTGCTTGTTTGTGCGACCAAAAGTCCTAAACTCAAATATGTTAAATTTACAAAGATATACAACAGAGAAAATCTGAAGATTCACATTTGAGGTGGTGGAACCAGCAGTTGTTTGGCATTTGGGTTTGATACGTGACTTAAATGAAGGATCAGTTATAGCAGTTTCAGAGTTAACCGATAATGCTTAAACCATTTTTGGAGGTCTCACTGTGGTAAAATGTACTGTGTAAAACAGCCCACAATGTTGAGCACTCCCACTGTAGACTTCGTGTGGTGCACAAAGGTTAAAAGCTCTTTTAATGGAGCATCCCTTTGGAGTACCACTGCACATGAGAGCAGAGTTTAGTCTGTGTGTCCCTGAAGCTCACCACTTTTTGTATGGGTTAATCCAATTTTCATTATTCAGTAAATGTACTTCTTCATCTGCTGTATAACAGCAGGTGGATTGCGCTCTGGAACTGCAGTTCTGTTGTTAAGCAAAGATCAATGGTTGTGTGGTTTAATCTTTTCAATTTCAGGCGTCTTTAAGGTCTAAGAAATCCATTTCTATGTTTCTAACATGATACGGCCTTTAACCTTTGACCCTAATGCGGGTCATGAAATGGACTGATTAATCAATACAGGAACAGGCTGTTTTCTATCCGTCTGTGTGAACGAAAAATCAATAGTCATCTGACATCTGAGTAGCTGATTATTGATTTTGATTGGTAAATGGTGATAAAGTGGGCTTTAGCCAGAGTTACCTTACCTATTTCTACAGTCAAATCCTCTAATCAAATTAAATGCCCAGTAATATTTTCTCTGTTTTCAATTAATGGGCAGAGCCTGCACAAGGGTTCTGTTTTGTTTTTGTTTTTTTGTTGTTTTTTTTAATCATACCATGTGTTTGCTTTAAAAGGACATAGGGGTGTGCATCATGTCTTGCTGGTTGTTTGGCTGTTGTGTTTTGTGATATCTTTCTGTCCTATTTATGGATCATCAGTCTTTCCTGCCTAAAACGCACTTCGTAAATAAGTAATGGTCACAGCCCATTGCACCCGTTATACTGTCAGAACTCTGGGACACTATGTCTAAAAACACACACACACACACATACACAAGTGCATGTGCATGCGTCATTGTTATGTGAGTGTCAGAATAAAAGTAGTGCAATTTTCACACATTTTGAAGTGAACTACACAATTCATGCGTGTTCACATTCCCTAAGCACTAATGAGTTGCACTGTACTTATTTGATCGGATTCTATGTCCAGAATAGAGAGGGAGAGAAAGAAGGACAAAGAGATGGAAGCAGAGAGAAACACAGAAACCTCTGACAGCGTGCATGTCCAATAAGGACTCTGTTGTCCAGTAATAGCAAAGCTTCTGACAGCCAACCTCCCATCTCTCTTTTGCCACAAAAAAAGACAAAAACAAAATGAAAGAACTCACACATGCACAGACAGTGTCTCTCCATACCGTGAGAGTCACATCACAGATGCAGCTGTGCTTCTGTGAGGTGCACAATAGACAGATAAACAAGCATACACAAACACACACACACACAAAAGAAAGAAAGCACAGAAAACATACACACACACACACAACACACACAGGGCTGGGTTGTGGGGCTATCTCTCCTCTCAGTGTACTGCGGTCCATCGACCCTGCATGGTTGCTCTCAGCTGGATACGTGTCATCCACAGCAGCCCTGCCTGTTAGGGGAAGAGCGAGGCCTGTGGAGGGTGTAAGGGAGGTGGAAATAAATGGGGAGAGTGGAGGACCAGCAAGAAGAGGGAGAGGAGGGGAAGAGGATGCATAGGTGATGCCATGGAGGAAACAGAAGATGAAACATGAGAAGCAAAAGAGGAGCGTGGTGGTGCATACACAGCCTACTCACTGACTTCAGATTTGAGCAGGGTCAGAGGTGAAATGGGGTTGTCTGTCAGATGTTACACTGCATCATAACTCCCAGGGAGAAGGGTCAGTAGTCCTCCTCCTCTATCTGATCCTCTCTCCTCTTTTTCTGTTGACAGGTTGTTCTTGGGCTCTTGTTTACTCACCTCATGTACACTATGTCCCCCATCTCTGTGTAATAGGTGTCTGTGGTGATGTTGCCATGTGCCAGCTGCCATCTGCTCTAATCCTTCTTTATTCAGGTAAGACACTTAATGCCTTTAAGATATATCATATGTGATAAATTTCTGTGAAATTTCAGAACAAATTAATATGTACGCTCTCTAAAAGCTGGTTAGCTTAGCTTAATACAAAAACTGGAAACAACAGCTGGCCTGGTTCTGTCCGAAGGTCACAAACTCCACCCCAAACTCCAGGACTATACCATGTGATTTACACATCACATACAGGGTTTGTTTGTAGCAGAGGTCATTTCACACTACAGTTTGCTATAGCTTTCAGCAGCCACTTTTTTTCACATATGATGCAGATTATACAGACAATATTTGGGGGGTACATTTCACTACATTGGGTGAAAGAGTTTTCCTTTGTGAATGAAACTGTTGAAGAACAATGATGGTGATGATCAAGCAAACACAAGCTGCATTATGATATAAGCAGACCATGGGCACCATGCAGTACAAAGTAAAAGCTGTTCACCACTGTGGTGGAAAATTCTCCAGTTGTCTTCAAGGTGGGAAGTTGTGGCATTTGAAGTTTGAGAGTTGGCTGCCAAGTGGAAATCTTCAAATGCAAGAGGCTTTTCGAATTTCACATTATCCTTTTACAGTGTCTATGGTTGTCTGGGTTTGATTTCGTGACTGCAGAGCTTGTGAATGTGAAGGTGTTTGCAAGCTTAATCTCAAATCTTGGATGCTAGAGCTTGTAACCTATTTCAGAGATTCAGGCAATGATAATGTTACTCTGAGAAAACAAAGGTTATAGGTTTACATTGGTGTATTATGTATCTTAAGTAAGTTTCAAGTCTCCCCGTGATGATTTCCATATACCATGAACTCCCATGATGTATAGTCAGCGGCTGCCTGAAAGGATAAAAATTGCATTCATCAGTCTGATGTAAACTAAAATACTTTGGAAAATCAACAGTAGTTTGCTTGCTTTCTAATAAAGAGGCTCCAACATACTATGATCTTTAAATTGGTCCTCTCGTGCAGTATACTCATAACTATAGTGCAATGTCCTGTGCTTGGCAATATTTTCAGTAATAAAGCAAGAAGGGACAAAAAATGAAATATTTTCTGTTCCACACTGTGTGCTTTGCTTGCACAGTTGCTCTTGAGACAGGAAGCTGGGTTTGGGCACTTTCCAAGAGGTTATAATGAAGCAAACATTCAATTTCAGTGGACACCATGAGAACAGTGTAAAAATGCTGGGAGATTTTATTTGACACATTTCTGGGAAATAGACTTCAAGAGCTCCCAATTACATTAAAGCGTGGTGTCAAAGAAAGCTGTTGAGCAAAATTGTTGTTAGAGTCTCAGCTCCATAAATAAACAATTTTATATTCCACAACGTACGCATCCATGGGTATGCGCTTGTACACTAATGCGCGCACACACACAAAGACACACAGCCATGTCTCCAGCTTATGTTGTAGTGTTGTCCTCAAAAGTAAACTCATTACAAAGTTCCCATTACGTTATTTACAACGTGGCTTCTAATAATGATGTAAGTTTGTTTAAAGAGTTTATTTCCCGGACCTCCAGCTATTTCAGTGGAATACTGGAAATCACTTAGAAGGGATCTTCTGCACACGTTTTACTTGCAGTTCAGAGGTTGTATAAGTACTCCAGTTCTTCCTATAGTAATTGTTTATCATACATTTATCTCATATCCTGATTCTCAATGTCGCCTAATTCTGATCTCTGTTGGTTGAGAGAGATGGGAGCTAAGACATAGAGATAGTCTGCTTTTAGGTCATCCCCTCAGAGAAGCAGAGGTGTGTATTTGTGCATGTGTGTGAGTGCGTGTGTGGGTGGGTGTTTGTCTGGGTGTGTGTGTTTGTCTGTACGTGTGTGTCATATTACAGAGCAGAGTGGTAAAGCTATGGCAGCCGCCTGCAGAAAAATCTGAACTGCCTGCATCTAAGAGAAGCTTTCATCCTCCTACCTGCTCACCAAAGAAGTGAGGCAAGCACACACTCTCTCTCTCTTTCACACAGGCAAACCAGGGTTTAGGCCAGAGATGCCAGCAATCAACAGAAATTTCACTACAAGCCTGCTCCTTGGTCTAGATTGATCTTCATAGTCAATACGTCAACCTCCAGCTTCTGTCTTATCTCTCTGGAGGACTAGAGAGACTGCAAGGAAGATATGAGAGACAGAATTTATAAGAAGAAAGATATTTCCTACTTAGGGCTTTTACTGAGTTTGCATTAGCTAAATAGTTTAACAGATATAAACACATCTAGAAAGCGAGACCAGGGTAAGAATAGGCTATATATTATCTCTTATAGCTGAGTCTTGGGAGCCTTGTACATCTAGCAATTTAGTATTGCATTTACATAAAGTTGTGGACCTTGCAAGAAAAGAAAGGTCAATAGGCTAACTTTTATACCCCATTTCCAGCTGGTAATAACATGCATTATACAAGTGTATTTCATCTTCTTAAGAAAAAATGCATGCTACTGCACAGTGTACCATGCACACAAAGCACATTGCAATGTGTATGTTTATACAGCAGTATCACGTCCTTTGACCTGGGACACACTATGTTTGTTGACAAGTTTGCAAGCTCTATTGTCTGTTGAAATATTTTAGGCCACCTCTGACAAGAGTGGAGGTGGAGACTGTTAGTGAATGAAACAGTCAAAACACAGGGTGATAGCTTTAATTGAGTTGTAAGCTATGATAAGCAGCATCAGCTGTTGTTGGCCTCATTGTTGTCAGTTAGCTTCTTTCATGGTAAAATGCATTCAGTCCTCACACTGTAATTATGCAGGCGAGAGGGGGAGCAATAAATCTGATAACACACACACACACACACATTGGGGTATAAACTCATGGACGAGCAGAGAATTGTTGGAACAGAGATCAGATTAGAAAAGCTTTTCTGATCTGTGGCATGAGAAGACTGGGCTCATGTATCAACCCGCCATCTAAGCTGGCTAATCCTGATACAACCAGGAGAAAAAAACACACACACACACTTTCAAGAAGAAAGTTTACAGGGTGATGTAAGAGAACGGGATTGAGATTGGAGAACAGTGGGGTACAATCTCCAAACAATTTCATATCCCTTTTAGTCATGGCCTGGCTTTGGCTGTGAAGCGGAAACGATTTTGAGCCCTTGTTAACAGTGTCGCCAAATTCCAATAAAGGTCTGCTTTGCTGTCTTTATTCTTTATAGTAACACTTACAAAAGTATTTCATTGTGCAGCCTCTGACAGCTTTGTGATTTGTCCTGTGACGTGTGACCGAGTTATGTCTCCATCCTCTTCTCTCCTCTCCAAGCAGGACTGATGTCCAGATGGTGTGCTCCTCCATGTGCGGTCCAGTTCAACTCTCCCTGACCGTTTCATGGGCCACAGACCGACCCAAGCATCCACGGCCACTCGACTCAACCCCACCACGCACTGTACACCTCACCCTTAACCCCTCACCCTTGACCTTCACCCTCAGTCCCTCACCTCCCTCTGTTTCACTCTCGGGCAAGCCTCTCCTCACATTTTGACAATCCTCACCCTCCCTGAGCCCAACATGGTGGCACGCGTTCCCGCTCTAGTCTTGGTCATGATGTGTCGGGGCGTCTTGCTCTCTGTAGGCGACCCATCTCAGTCCCGCCGAGAGATCCGTATCGAGGGCGACCTGGTGCTCGGCGGTTTGTTCCCTGTACACGAGAAAGGTGCTGGGATGGAAGAGTGTGGCCGTGTGAATGAGGACAGAGGGATCCAGAGGCTGGAGGCCATGCTGTTCGCCATAGACAGAATCAATATGGATGACACTTTGCTGCCCGGGGTCTCCCTTGGGGTCCACATCCTGGACACCTGCTCCAGAGATACCTATGCACTGGAGCAGGTGTGTGAGTGTGGTCTGTGTGTTTCTCAATAAGAGATGATTCTGGACAGTGTTAAAGTTTACACTGAATAGAATAGTTTATAATTATAGCTCACTTAGAGGATTTTTTTCTCCTATTTTTGTGTTGTAGAGTGCTCAATTTTATCTGCATTTACCTGTGAATGCTGATACAACTTTTTAGATACAGCACAGTTCAGAAACAGTTTGTTTAATTAGCTGTTTGTTCTTTGGCGCTGCCGGGCAACTTGAACTTTTGCTACATTTTATATTTAAAAAGTTGCTCTGCAAAGTAAGTAAGTTGTGGTGTCAGAAGTGGAAAGTGCAATGTTTCCATTTTAAATCAAGTAAAACCATAACATCTCATTAAAAGATAATATTCAGGTAAAGTAAATGTACCTCAAAATTCTATTTTATCCACTGTGGGTAAAGGACTGAAACGATAACAGCAAATGCTTGATGAGAAATAGAAATTGAAGCTATTTGGGATGAGGGAAATGAGCCGGATATAAAAGAAAAGAAAAAATAAAGACAGCACTTCCCCCTCAGGGATTGTTATCTTCAGAAAGATTATTGTATTTTATTGCTGAGCTTTTGAGGAATGATGCATGTGATCTTATACAATGAGCTCTTTGTATAAACCCTGGATTCTTGACATTAGGTTTTCCTAAATAGGTTGCAGGTCCATTGACTGTTTGTCCACAGACCAGAAATAAGTTATATAGTCCTTCAGTCTTCTTTCCAATTTGGACCCTGTACTGATAACATTTAAGAGCCCCGAGTGTAAAGCAATGCTACTTTTATGGTTCCTTCAAAAAAACAGAAACTCTTCATCATATAAAAAAAACAAAAATCAGTCAGTCTTTATGTAGCGTATTTCTCACAAAGAACACAATTCAAAGGCTGGTTGAGAATAAACAGATGACATAGACCATATGCTACACAGTATGGTTCGGAGCATTTGATATAGAACATCTATGTGCTTGTGTTGAATAGGCTCTGGAGTTTGTAAGAGCCTCCCTCACCAAAGTGGACGACACAGAGTTCATGTGTCCAGACGGATCTTTTGCTCTGCCGGAAGGCAGCCCGCTCGCGATCGCTGGAGTCATAGGGGGCTCCTTCAGCAGCGTCTCCATACAGGTAGAGGAATATTCATCCAAACACATTTCATCATTCCAATACCTTCTGTTCTCTTGTATTCGTCCTTACCAAGTTCCATGACCAAGATTGCAAAGGCTGACATCCAGTGACATGGCAGTGCCAGTGTGTTGAGTGTATGTGACTGCGTGTGTATGTGCGTTGTGTGTGTTTGTACTCTTTTCTTGGAATCGAGTTCCATTGGTGTGTTCTTGTGTGTTTCCCCAGCTCTTGTAGAACTTGTCACAGAGCTGGGTAATTTGCATAGTTTAGCATAAAACCTCCTTCTCCCTTACTCCTCTGTGACTGCACAAAAGCCTCCTCCTATCAGTCCTTAAATCCCTAATCTCTGCAACTGTCTCTCTGTCTTCACTCTCTCTTCTTCTCTCTCTCCCATTTTATGTATTTCTTTTTTTTTTTCCACAGTCCCTTAAATCTTTGCTCTCTCCCTTCTCATCAGTGCCTACTTTTCTTTTTTCTCCTCCTTTATATGCATTCAGAGGCGTCCCTCCCGGCTATTTGGGGAGAGCTCAGTGTATGCTGACCTCAGCCCCCTTCTTCTCCTCCTCCTCCTTCCTGGGGCAGCCATTGTTAAAACATCTGCTCTGTTTCTTGTCCTTCATCAAACATAATTATCCCTTGTTTTCTTGCAGCTCATTCTTTGTTGGCCTTTGTTGCCGTTGCTGTTGTTTTTACCTGTCTTTTCTGAAGGCAGCGCTGTTTACGAGACCCGAACTGTGCTCTGCTTTCTGATCTCTTGCCAGTGAAGCTAATCCAGCTACTCCTTCATGCCTTTCTACTTGGCCAGTCTGTCTGTTGCTTCTAAATGAAGTAATAGGGAATTATTTTATGTTTAACCATGCACAACTAAACTTCAGTGCCTTTAAGGCATTTACATAGCAGGCATCATTCCTCCCCCTCCGTTTGCACACGTGTGTATGTGTCTCTGTGTGCGTGTGTGTATGTGTGTGTGTGTGTGTGTGACTTGCATTCCAAGCAGAAAACACACAGCAACCCTCCACTGCACCAATTTTTTCCTCCTTCCCTATCATTTTTTTCTTCACTCATCTCTCATATTCAGCCTATTCCTACAGTACATCTCCCTTCCCTCCCTCAGAGGAAGGGAGCAGCTTTCACTGACAGAGTAAACTCTCTGTGTCCCTACAGACAGGCCTCTTAGCTAGCTGTGGTCATTGTTCAGTGGCAGGTAATGGAGCAATGCAGTTACATTTTGCAGCATGACCTTCCCTGACATTTAAGTCAACTGCCATCTTAAAACCATAAAACCTGCCTGGCGCACTATAAGCAGCCGTCCATGTGAGTGTGTGTGAGAGCGCATGTGTGTCAGTGCAGGTGTTTGTGTATGTGTCGCTTTGTCCTTGTGCGCATCGGTATATGCATGTGAGTGTGTTTTCTAATCTTCTACATTATTAGTCTAATGAGATTCCGACATGTTGTCAAAACAGCTCATCAACTGAGCTGTGAATGAAATATAGAAAAGCCCAGAGTGATGCGCTCTAAAAGGATTAAACTGAGGCAAGAACTGAACGTCGGTGTAGTTTGTGTTTATTTGCGTGTGTGTGCGTGTTTGATTGTGTATGTTTACATGTCTTTGTGTGCATGAGTATGTGTATCAATCATATTTCCACTGTTTGGTAGCTAGCGTTTGTGACTAAAATTGTAATGAAGAGAACATGACCAAACCCCAATCAACAGTAAAAGGGAATATTATATGGACATCAGTAGACCCCAGATGATGTCCATCACTAATGCATGAGTCGGTGATTTATTGAACTTCTGTGTGTGTGCTTATGTGTGTGTGTTATCTTGTATTTCTCCGTGAACATATATTCCTACACTTGCTGCACTGTCTTTATCTTTAAATAATCACATTATGTATGAAGCAAGAACCTTCTAATTATGTTCTAATTTTTCCTTTGATGCTTATTTTGGGTCTTATTTCGAGGTTTTTGTCAATGTGCCACTTGTTTTTGATCAAACTTACTTGTTAAACTGAAGAGCATGACACACATGGAGATCTGCTCTCCAGTACAGACCAGTCGTTCAGAGGGAAATCTGAACACAAAAACACAAACCACGCAGTTAAGCATGTCTTTAAATAGCTGGAGCTGCACTGTTTTATTGCAGTTGATGATATTGTTTGTTGATGTGTTCTGACGTTACTCACATACACATTATTTCTCTGTTGGCTCACAGTCCTTATGACAACTTTACTTGCCAGCTACCAAGAAGATAATCTTTTTTACAAGCAGTGAAGTTTTTTCAGTGAGTGTTTTGCTGCAGTTGATTAGTTTGAGGTGCTTTTGAGTTTGATTGTTCTGGTCTGCTTTGGACCATATAAAAAACAGGGGCTCCCTACAAACTGAAATGCTACCAAGTATTGATCAAATATTTTTCCCATTAATTCAAAAAATGTGAAACTCAGCAGTGGCATGGAGTATATCTGAACTCACGGTTGCACCTTTCAAGCAATCCAAGGTGTGGACATACTCTTTGTAGCAGTATCTGGTATGCAGAAACCAGATACAAAGGGTTAATTCTAGTAATTCTAGTGTGGCTCTTGAGGAAATCCGCACAGAGAGTTTTTGTTATCTGGTGTAAAACACACAAAATTGTGTTGTTGTTATTTCCTGTTTTTGTTTTTGAGATGCTTCATCACTTATTCTGAATATCCTCCAGTTTCCCACTGTTTTTGTACACTTCTTTCAGGTGTCCCATTAAATTAACTGCACAGTAATTGACTCTGTTCAAAACATTTGCACTGTAAACACTACAAGTAGCTGCTTGACAGCATTCGGTCTTGAGTTTAACGCATATCTGACTGCTGCAACTGGAGGACAACTTTTGCTGAAAGAGAAGATATTTTATGCTTCTTTACATAAAGAAGTCAGAGACTGATGGGCCAAAACATAATAAGATTCAGAGACATCAAATTTGATTCACACTGTGTATCAAATTACATGATTGTGATCGAAATCAGTCAGTTCAAATCAAAGTCAAGCTACATGACATCAAAAGGAACAGATTCAAATACATGAATTATCCTTTAAGTCCTTATGCAGAGGATGATGTCTCTCTAAATTCTCCCCTCAGGTTGCCAATCTTCTCAGGCTGTTCCAGATCCCTCAGATAAGCTATGCGTCGACAAGTGCCAAGCTCAGCGATAAAACCCGCTATGATTACTTCGCCCGGACGGTGCCCCCTGACTTCTACCAGGCCAAAGCCATGGCCGAGATCCTCCGGTTCTTCAACTGGACATACGTGTCCACCGTGGCATCAGAGGGTGATTACGGTGAAACCGGTATAGAAGCCTTCGAGCAAGAGGCACGCATGAGGAACATCTGTATCGCCACTTCAGAGAAGGTAGGGCATGCAACAGAATTCAATAATAATATGAGTTTATTTCTGTGGTCCAATCTGCATGCATATAAGCAACCACTGCTCAAAGCCAAACACCACAAAGCCAAAATTTTAATCTGCAATGTGTCACACTGATATATGGCCCGAAGCTGCACCAGTAACAATGAACAGGACGCTAAATTTGTGAGCTTATAAAAGTTTGTCTTCATGTCTTATCTTGTCTTACACACAAATGGGGCTTATATTACACTGGTGTTATCAGTTGTGAACCAGAAAATGAAAGCTTATCTTCAGGAACTCATTCTGCGTACTTTCACAGTCACATTTTTCATCTCATTTGCTACGGAGGTGCATGTTGATGTGAGACTAAAATACTCTGCTTGTTTCTTCCTCTGAATGACACTGATAAATAGTTGCAAATGGGCACCTTAAACTTATTTGGGAGTAGAAGGAGCATTTATAGTACATCCGTTATTACCTCAATGTCCTCTTTCTGTCTAGGTTGGGCGTTCTAATGCTAAGAAGTCCTATGAAGCTGTGATCCGTCAGCTCCTCCAGAAGCCGAATGCCCGTGTGGCTGTCCTCTTCTTACGCAGCGACGATGCCAGAGAGCTGCTGGCAGCTGCTGCCAGGCTTAACACCTCCTTCATCTGGGTGGCCAGCGATGGCTGGGGTGCACAGGAAAGCATTGTCAAGGGAAATGAGGTCACCGCTGAAGGAGCCATCACACTTGAGCTGGCAGCCAATCCCGTGCCAGAATTCAACCGCTACTTCCTCAGCTTGAACCCGTTCAAAAACCATCGTAATCCCTGGTACAGGGAATTCTGGGAGCAGCGTTTCCAGTGCTCCCTAGGCGGTGGTGGAACAGGAGGAGGTGGAGGTGTCGGAGAGACGCCTCCTCACCCGCCGTGTGACAAGGACTTGTCAATGGACAAGAGTAACTTTGAACCAGAGTCGAAGATCATGTTTGTGGTGAATGCAGTGTACTCTATGGCTCATGCCCTGCATAATATGCAACGGAGTCTTTGCTTCAACACCACCAAGCTGTGCAACAGCATGAAGCCCCTGGATGGGCGCAGACTCTACAGGGATTACATCCTTAATGTCAGCTTCACAGGTAAGACAGCTAGAGCATGGCAAAGAAAGTGAAGAGTCTTAGATAAGGCGTTCAAGGTGGATGAAGAGTGAAACGAAGTGAATGTTGGAGTGGAAGTTGGGGAGAAAGGGGGAAAGATAGCAAGAAATAGACAGGAATGTGAGCACTGAGCCTAGTTAACAGTCCTCTCATGAACAACACAGGGATGTTGCCCTTCTCCTCAGCCAAAGCAACCAAGCCACAGAACATAAAAAGTACTGAGACAAATCCGCTTAATTGCTATGTATTGTCAGAGCCAGTCTGCCATTGACACCTATTACCCATGCGTAATTGATACGACACTACAAAGTTGCTTTGAGGAAAGAGAGCTTCGGTTAATCCATCAGCCATATTCTTCTCTCTTGCACTAATGAGATTGTGTGTTATAATAGCTCCTATAGCAGGCTGCCTGTCTGTCAGTCTCTGTAGAATTGGGAGAGAAGAGACAGAGGATTGGCTTGACTGACAGATGGCGCACAAAGGAAGCGTTATAAATAAACTGCTGTGTCTCGGGGACTGACACGGGTTTAGAGGTGCTTATTCCTCCGCCAACCGTGACCAGGAGCAGACATCAAAACAGCACTAACACGGCAGCTTTGCCACGGGACGCTGGGGAAAGAGAGCAGGAGGGGATGCGTGGAGGACGAAAGAATGGCACCACATGTGGAGGGAGGGGGAAGAAAGCTAATAGATAAGACTGATAGGCAGACTAAAATGAGGAAAAGAGAGTTTGGGGTAAGGTAAAAGGGAGCAAGAGAGAAAAAGAGATAGGGAGGGAAGGAGGGAAGGAACAAGGGAGCGTTGAGGCAGCGCCGGAGTGGGACAGCGTGCGTCAGCAGAAGAAGAGGATTCTCTTTGAAACTCCCCATCTTCATTTCTGCTGCAAATCAAAGGACTTCGAGCATTTCTGTCTGAGAGGAGACAGACAGAAAGAAGGAAAGAGAGAGGAAGAGTGTGAGTGAGATAGAGAGGAAGAAAGAGAGAGTGAGAGGATATAGTCAAGGCGATTGCAGTCCCAGCCTCCGGTTTGCACAGTTGATAACCACTGCCTCATAGGATGCATACAGAGAGGGACAGAAAAACTATACAGATTTACACATATAGCAAGTTTGCAAATGCTGTGGAATAAGTTGGAGAGGAGAGGAGGTTTGAATCCCGCTGTGACTTCCCTACATCTCCATGTCTGATCATCTTGCTCCCTTACATTCCCCTCTCCCACTCTCCCTCCCTTCTTTTCACTACTGATGTATGTCCACAAGGCGCATGTCTTTATTCTGCAGTAAGAAAAGACTAACAGCAAGTACAAGGGTCTCGAGTCCTATACAGCTCAGTGTCAATGACGATGGTGACAGCATGGCAAACAGCTGTATTGGTAAAAAAAACAACAAAAAAAAGCTTTCAAAGAATGTGTCTTGGTGAGACCATGAGGATGTTAAATGTGGCGGTACAGTTAAACTGGGAACTGTGGCAGCGTGTTTTGAGTTTTTCGCTTATCCCTGAATGACTCACTCTCACTGCTGTGCATATACATCTTTCCATCTACGGTATGGAAGGAAGGAGCTGAGGTGAGTTGAGGTTGAATGTGGGGTATAAATACTGCAGCATCACCATCCGCAGTGCTCTCAGTCTGAACTGTAGCAGACAGAAAACCAACACTGTTCAGCACTCACTGTCTCACTCAAATCTCCTTCTCTCTGGCACACATGCATGTTCATTAGAAACTCTTTACATTAGATCGAAGTTTGATCTCAGTTATATCTTCATGCTTGCACAATATAACGAATTACCGTCCTTAACTTTATATTCACAATGCAGAAAGCTGTCTTTAACCGTGATAAGGCTGCTTTGTTATCTGTTGCTGACAGCGTATGTGGTGCACTGTGGCAGTATGTTGTGTGGTTAGGAGAGTGTTTTCATATGCCGCTCATCTAGCCTCATCTCGCTTGTTGCTATGGTAATGAAGCCGACACTATTGCCCATTGTTGAAGTGATCTGATAGATCATGGAAACTGCTCCCAACCAACTAGTAACAGACACAGGGGCACATTTGTGCATTTTTATGAGGCTTTGCTACATGCTTCGAACATAAAACACGCACACGTACATACGCACAAGAGACACATACACAAACACGTGCAAAACAGTCAGCTTTTTTTTACAAAGAGGCAGCTTGAAATGCTTGGTTTTTTTCAGCATGAAATTGCAGACACCCCCAACCCACACACTTCTCAAAGCCATCATTCAACTCCCACCCACCCACCTCCCCGATCTGCAGCAAACAGATCAGTATATACACACATGCACGCAGTCTTCTGTTCAAATAGTGGTGATAGATGTGATATTCCCCCTTCTCTGCGCTGTTGTGTGTGTGTGTGCATGTGTGTGTGTGATATGTCTGTGTTAGCAGAGGCGGTGTGCCTTCAGGGCCATGTTGAGCTGAGAGCTTACTGCAACATTTAGATGCTAGAGAACAACCTTCACTCCTTCTCTGCCTCATTTTCTCGTCACTCTCTGTCTTCCCGTCTCTCTTTCTCTCCATCTTCATCACTCCGTCTTTCTGTATCTCTCTCTCATTTCTTTCTCACCCAGAAAGTGTCCTACTCTCTCTACATTCAAAAACAGCACATCCCACTCAGACTTCACAAGGTTGCTCTCCTGCCTCCACCGCCTCTCTGCGCCAGTTTGTTCCTCCACTCCTTCACTCATCCCTCCATCCATCCTTCACCTTTTCTCTATTGATTCCACCCTCTAAAGGCTTTCCTCCGTCCACCTATATCTCTGCTGCTGTCACATCACTTTCTTGCTTTTCTCTTTTGCTATCTCCTCTCCTTTTTCTCGTATTCTTCTCCCTCCTCTCCCTTGTCACTTCCCTCCTTTCTTTGCCCTTATCTTGTCGCTCGGCTCATCCTCCCTCCCAGCACCACCTGCTTTTGGCCTGCCGTTACCTTCTTTTGTTTCCTCTATCTTACCACCTTCTTTCAGTCAAGCCTCAGTCCTCTGCACCTTACCTCCTATACATTTCTCTTCCTTGTTCTAGACTTCCTTCCCTCCACCCTATCTATCCTCTATTCCCCTGTGGCCTGTTGCTCCATAGCCTGTGCCTCCATCCTTGGGGACTGAATCTACAGGGAGAACGAATATAGTTAATGTGATCTGTCTGTGTGTGTTTGTGACATGTGAGTGCATCCCTGTGTCTGTATCTGTATATGCTGAGGGATGTGTGTGTGTATCCCTTCACACACTCTCAGTGGGGCACAGATGTGTAACATCATTAACCCTCTGATGAAAGAAAAGAGGGACAAGAAATCCCAGTCACACCACTGACAGTGCAGAGCCGTTGTATATTTATATTTTACTTGGAACAGGTGTGTATTTATGCATCAGTCTTGATGCACTATTTACTTTGTCAAGCTTAAATCAGGATTAAAGCGGGGATTCAGGTGAATTGATGCTTGGAAATATAATTCTCTTTTCCCCCGCCAACAACTAATCAACAGCCAGCTTTTGAGTTTTTAGTCACACACTCACACAAAGAAAAGATTTCCCCTCTCCCAATGAGCTGTATGTCTCTCTCTCTCCCCACTTTTAGATTACTTATTCCTACTTATTCCTCCCAAGCCCCTTTGCCTCCCCTCTCTCTCCCTGCCTTTAATACCCACAATCCCCCTTGGGCTTCGCTTTAGCCCGACATGGCCGAGAACATAATTAATTTCTCAGCTTCTGAATGAAAAGCCTGTTTTCACCATGCTTCTAATTAAGCTAGAATAATAAGGTGTTTCTCAAGTTAGCGGCAATGCTAAAAAGTCTCACAAAAATGAGAGATCTGGTTACGCTCTGTTAGTTTGTCTCACCTAACGTTGTTTGCCTTTTTTTGTACTGTTATTTGCTTTATATTCTGTGGCCCCGGCAGTTTGTTGTTGCATTTACAGAGAAGATGGGCAGATTTTTGATTTCAATGCAACAACACAGCTATCAGCTATACAACACAGATGATTTTGGTGATTTGGTTTCCTCACCTTTCCTCTAGTGCAAGCTACTAGATAAATTGCCATGAAATTCTGTACAGACATTCATCATCCAGCAAATCATCATTTTAAATTTTCTATGTGCCCAATACTTTGATTTGTGACCAAATACCTGCCAAACTGGACATTCCTATGTTTTAGTACTAATTAGCAAATGGTAGCATGCTAACAAGCTGAACTAAGGTGACAAACATACCTGCTGAACATCAGCATTGTCACTGTGAGTGTTATCATGCTGATGTTAGCTTTTAGAACAAGTACAGCCTCACATTGCTGCTAGTATACCTGCAGACTCTTAGTCTTGTTTAGTCAAAACCAGAATCCTCGCCTCTGGAACTCAGAGCTCACTAGACTTTTAAATGTAGACCAGGGCAGTGTTGAGCAGAGAGAATGGCGTCCATCAGTCAAGGACCTGGCGCTGCCTGTCTCAGCTCTCTGCTGTCACCAGAGGAGTCTTGGTGGCCTTCGCCAGCTCTAACTTGCATCCTCATACACTTTCCTGATAAGCTGCTCTTTCACTTCAGCAAGGTCGCTGATGTTGGTTATAGGAAGGAATCACCAGTCCTCTGAGTCTATTGCTCTCTGAATGTAATCTGTTAGAGGGAAGTCAAGGACAATACAGCGTCCTCAAATGGGTCTGTAGGCTAATGCTGTTATCTCTTTAGTCTGTATTACACGTAATTACCACATACAGCTAATTAGGCTTCAGCACACATCTAAGGTCCTAATAAGGTGCAGTTATGATAATTAGCTAGTGAGTGTTTCTGTGAGTGTGTATGGGTGTCTAAGAGGAGGAGGCCCGGCTTGTCTTATTGCTCTGTGTTATTAGCAGACTTTATTATCTGCCAACTTGCAGTATAATGGATCCATATCTCTTCTTGGAGAAAGATATTATCAGCACCTTCTTATTGAAATCATTTTCATTTAGCTGTCACCTAAATATTTAGCCCCAAATTCCAAAGACGACTTGACACTTAGAATTTCCTATGACAGAGGGAGAGAGAGGAAAGATAGAGGGTTGTGCTGTCTCTGTGATTTATGGATTTCATAAACCCTAACACCCTGCGCTGTCATCTGACACACCATTCTTCTCTGAACACACTGAGCTTTCACAACAATAGCACAGCTTTAGCCCTTGTCAGTGTTTCATGGGCATACACACACATTTATATACACACACCACTAACAGCAGGGTCAGGGCTTTGGTTCTGTCAGCACAGCCTCCCACAGTGCTCAGAGCAATACCTTAACCATCACACTGTAAAGTAAAACCTAATGGAGCTTCCACACGCATGTGTGCGAGTGTGTGCATGCCCTTGCAAATACATACACACTTTTCAGCCCAACAACTTCAGAATCTGTATTCTGCTTCATTCCACTGATCCCAAGCTGTATGTTTGGAAATAATTTGACCCGTGATTTCTTAAGTTACCCAGTGACACAGAGATATGAGGAAGGCAGCACAGTACCACCAATGCTGCTGCGCACTGAAGACCGAGAGCCTTGTTATACATAGAAGAGTGATGCTTTGTAAACCCAGCGTACGCTGCACTATCCCCAGCCACATCATCATTTGACCAGGGAGGCAGCAGCATATAACACACAGCCCTGTACTGTGTGTCAGCAGCACAGAGTTGATTGCTCTGCTGTGAGGACAGAAGTGGCACTGTAGGAGTGACATACACTCTGTCTGAGTCAAAATGGTCAAGTGTCAGCACTGTCAGGTCCAGCACTGCATGCAACGCATCAAAAAGTTACTTTTTTTTCCCAGCCCATTGCTGCTTTTCTCCTTATTTTTTGGCTGCTGCTTTTTTTTTATATGATTTCAGCAGCCTGCCAATTTTACAATCTCTTCTGTTCCTGCATCCTCGGGGTAGATGGTAATCCTTTCATAACAACTTGTATACAAACCAATTTGGCAGTTTCAGCAGTGTACCTCCCTCACATAAGAGACCCAGAGGCTAATTCTATCAATGTGTGGGTAGCTATAACACTGCCCAGGAATTCAGTCCTCTGCTTTCATGCCTATATGACTTTATGGGCAGTTTGTTAATGATGCATTCGGTAATAAAATTTGTCAGATCAGAATTTAGAGCAGCGTTTTTGTCCCTATGTGACCTTAAGGAAGGATGGGAGGTAGGGGCCTCGAATTAGAGGGAAAAGCTAAAGGCCTGTGACTAGCAGGGGTCCTAAAAAATTTACCTATGGATGTGTGGACCATGTGTGGACATGCATGCCTGGGCATGCAGTAGTTTCGGAGTTGGTATGGCCTGAGGTGGTGGGGCCCAACATAGTATCTTTTCATGGGGCCCAAAATCCCTGGCAGTGCCCCTGATGGGAGGCTATTGATACGCTTAGCAAATACTTTTGTAGCTGGCTGGTCTTCAGTAATGTAATACCCTTCACTGTCTGTTCTGGACTCCTACGGCTTAACTGACCATGGCTTATTGTCTCTGTCCTCACTGCTGCTTTTAAGAGGCATCAATGAGACATCAATGGGATGATTGTTTGTGATTGTTGAGCTGTAATCTCCTTTCCCCACTCCTCTTATCTCTTTCTTTTCCTTTCTTTGTCTCTTCTCACCCCCTCCAGCCCCTTTCTCTCCACCGGGCAGTGAGACAGTTGTAAAATTTGATTCCCAGGGGGACGGCATGGGCCGATACAACATCTTCAGTTACCAGCGATCTGGCGATCGTTACGGTTACGTGCCAGTAGGTGAATGGGCAGAGAGTCTGAGTCTGAGTAGTGATCTGATTCACTGGCCCAGAGAAGTGGTGCCCACCTCGCAGTGCAGCGACCCCTGTGAACGTAATGAGATGAAGAAAATGCAGGCAGGTAGGAATTTCAACAATGTTGTTTTTTGTTTTTTTTGTTTTTTGTCATAGCAACATACCATAACATGCCTTTTGAAAAATCTCAGACTGCTACACTCTGCTGTTCATAATCCTGTTTCCCAGGTGAGTACTGCTGCTGGATCTGTACAGCCTGTGAGCCTCATGAGTACCTGGTTGATGAGTTCACGTGTTCGCCATGTGCTCCTGGCCAGTGGCCCACTGATGACCTGACGTCCTGTTATGACCTTCCTGAGGACTATATAATGTGGGAAGATGCCTGGGCCATAGGTCCAATAACTATCGCATGTGTAGGGTGAGTGATAAACGGCTGTCGACATCATGTCAGTCTCTGACTGGTCCAGAGAGATGTAAGTGTGTTTCTGTGTTGGGTGAATGCTGGGATGACTTTAGAGAACTGACTGTTTGCTAAACCCCTCCTCTGAATAGCGATTATCCAATCATAGCTTAGCAACCATAACAGGAGGCCTGTCAAGCTCTGGATTTTCCACACTCTGGAAAGACTCTCATAAGAGCAATATGCATTTAAAGAGCTTGGAGGGTGACATTTTTCTATCCTCTCCAAAACCAAAAACTTAAGAGCACAAGTGTAAAGAATGCTTTAAATTGTGGGTTTATTTGCTCAGACATAAGTTGCAATTGGTAGCATGCAAGCAAGGCCAAAAAGCACATTATTTTAGATTAGTTTGTGGCTCTTCAGGATATGTTAAACAAAAAGCCCTTTCACAGCCAGCACATCCACTGTGAAGTATTTCCTCACTGTGTGCTCTTTCCCATACCTGAACAATATGATGATATGGGCCTGTATTGATATTGGAAGATTTTCAGATTATTTTCATATATTTTGTTATATACTGTATAGTCCAGTCCTATTTGGGTATTTGAGCTCCTCTCAAAACTGTAACTCCATGAAACTGCTTGTCTGTGTGGCTGCATAACTTCCCTCCTGTCCCCAGGTTCATGTGCACTGGCCTGGTGTTCTGGGTGTTTATCCGACACAACAACACACCACTGGTGAAAGCTTCAGGCAGGGAGCTGTGTTACATTCTGCTCTCAGGAGTCTTCATGTCCTACGCCATGACTTTCCTCTTCTTAGCCAAACCTTCTCCTGCCATCTGTGCCCTGCGGCGCCTCGGCCTGGGCACGTCGTTTGCTGTCTGCTACTCCGCCCTCCTCACCAAAACTAACAGAATTGCCAGGATTTTCAATGGCGTGAAAGAGGGAGCGGGTGCAGCGAGGCCACGCTTCATTAGCCCATCCTCTCAGGTGAGCGATTGCGGCATCATGTCCATCCATCCGTGTCAGTCAGATGGATGGACGGACAGACAGTGGATCTTCATGACTTTACCTTTCCTCTCCTCTCGTCTTTTTCAGGTGTTCATCTGTCTGAGTCTAATCTCGGTCCAGTTAGTGATGGTGTCCATTTGGCTGCTGCTGGAGGTTCCCGGGACACGACGCTTCACATTGCCGGAGCGACGGCAGACTGTCATCCTCAAGTGCAACGTACGCGACTCCAGCATGCTTCTGTCGCTGGGATATGACGTGCTCCTGGTCATCCTGTGTACTGTGTAAGTGTGTCATAGAAGCTAGGATTTACTGTGAACATCACATTAGAGGTTCCATCTAAAGTCCTTTGTGTTCACTGTGTTTTGGTGCCATGCGACATGGTGCCAAATTCGAGTAGGTATCAGTGTTTCTCCACACGGCGTCTGTCTAATCAAAAACATGATTCTCTCCTCTAGGTATGCCTTCAAGACCAGGAAGTGCCCAGAGAACTTCAACGAGGCCAAGTTTATTGGATTCACAATGTACACCACTTGTATAATCTGGCTGGCCTTTCTTCCCATCTTTTATGTTACATCAAGTGATTACAGGGTATCTTGAACACACACACACAAGCACAAATACTTGTCTCTGAGGTTTACATTGCATTGACCCCAACCCAAGTAAACATAACCCTAATCCTAAAGGAAAAGATTGACATTTTCACAAAAACATGTTTATTTGCTTACTTGTTGAGAGTTACTTGAGAGGATGGAAATCAATCTCTCTTGTGTCGTACAGCAGCCGGCCAATTTAGCTTGGCTTAAAAACTGAAAACTGGGCTAAACTACTTGCCTGACTGTGTCCAAAGGTGGCAAAATCCACTTACCAGAACCTCCAAAGCTCACTAATTAAAAGTAAGATATTAATTATAATATCTATTCTCTATAGATATTATCACAGACATGACATTAGTATTAATCTTCTCAGCTAACTGTTAGCAGGAAAGTAATTAAACGTATGTCGACCTACTCCTTTGTTCACAAAATTTGGTGATTGATCTTCTGGGGACCCGCTTTTTGTCCCCATATGGGAGGGGAGTCCCCTACAATGTGACTGTGTGAGCAGTTTTTTGTCTCCTCAATGCTGATTAATACAAGCGCATAGGTCACAAAACAGTGAGTGCACAAGTGTAGTGGCAACTTAAAACAATTTGTAATCCTGCTGGCAAATGTCCCAGCTCTGCAGTGCTGGGATGACAAACAGACAGTCTCTGTCAAACTGCTGACACATGTTCAGATTTAACAGCAAAGGGGAGTGAGTGTTCACCTGATCCATACAAATCTTAAGCACACAGTTCCACAAACACACACTCAGAGCACTGTATCAAAGGGCGTAAGAGAAGAGTGCTGATGCCAAGGCTGCTCCTTCGATCCCCCACCCCACTCCTCTCTTTCCCTCTCTCTCCCTCTCTCTCTCATTTCTGGCCTTGTAATCTGAATTTAAGATTAGTCAGGTAGAAGCACAACATCACCGGCATGGACAACCAGCTACTCACACACACACACATAAGTATAGGCTATATATATATATATATATATATATATATATGATTTCATACAATAAATCATAGAGAATAGAGTTAAAGCTACTGTTAAGTTTGGCCTCTGTGGTCTTTGTTGATTAAGTCTTTTATTGATCCATCCTGTAATTGTTATCCTCTGGACTGTTGCAAAGTAACAAAGTCTGCCAATGAATAGTTATAATCTCACTTTGCAGGCCTCATTGGCTCTGTGTACATTTAGAGATTGGTTAATTACTTTAGGCATTTTTATGCTCTGTATTTATCTACTGTTTATCAAACTGGCTTTAATTTATTATTGTTTTATTTTCTGTGAAGCGCTTTGTAATCCACATTCAGAAAAGTGCCTTTGAAAAATGTTCGTTATTATAGATTATTATTATCAAATTAGCTCTTAACCGCAGTTACTTTGTTCTACATTAGCATAAGATTTATCCATCAAAGTCTGGCAGCTAATTACTGTCTCCACTTTCCCCTTCTTTCCTCTGCAGGTTCAGACCACTACTATGTGTATCTCAGTCAGCCTGAGTGGCTTTGTGGTCCTGGGCTGTATGTTTGCACCTAAGGTCCATATCATCATGTTCCAGCCCCAGAAGAATGTGACCAGCCACAGACTTAACCTCAATCGCTTCAGTGTCAGCGGGGCTGCCACCACATACGCATCTCACGGTAAGTTACATGCAGTTACCTCATTTTTAAAGAGACAGGGGTTTAGAGCAGCACTCTGTCACTCTGTCTGTTGTTTTTTTATTTCCCCTCTGTCAAACGGGTCGGCTCAGGCTCGACATTCAATATCCAGCACAGCAGACAGCCCTGTGTTCCACTACAGGGAATTCAAAATCTCTCGATTTTCAAGTATCTAGGGGGTCTTTGTCTTCTGTAGTTTTTTTTGTATTTTGTTCCTATAGAGCAGTTTCAGAAAGTCTGATGAGTCTAAAGCTATGACCCAAGCCAGGAAGGTGTCCAAATATGTGTGCATGATTGACAGGTTCACTGATGACCTAGTTAGACTGCGAACAATGGCATCTTGCTGATGGAGCTGTAGCCCTGAGCAGTGCAATGAGATATAAGGGAAGAGGGATGCCCCTAAGAAGACAACATATTTCAAGACAACTTAAGTAAATAAATAAATCAAATTATCTTTAGTGTTTATGGAGTATGTATTGCACCCCAGGCTAAATATAAAACTGGCTTCACTATCAGGTGACTTGTAAACTGATAGTGATACTACATTTCTTACCATTAGATTAAGTCTGTATTTACACCACCACTCACATTTTACTGCAGCTGTTGCTTTGTTGGACTTTTAAGATGGAATAGCTTGTTGATATTTTTAGGCTGAATTAATGTCACTTCTTCCCCACAAACACATAAGCACACTGTGAAAGACAGACCAGGTTATGTCATTCAATATTGCTGGATTGGTACTAATATGCATTTATGGTCCCTCAGTGTTCTAAAAATGCTTTTTCTTCTAGACTTCCATCACTATTATGTGAATTTTTCTTTTTTTTTTTTTTTATTGTAACATGATTTCAGATCAAGCTCCATACTGTAGCTTTAAATGTAAAACGGCAAAATGTGTTGAAGATATTATAGCTAGTTTTAAGAAAATGCTTCTCATCCCTTTGGCAGAAAAATCCTTTTATGAATAATTACATGGACAAATCTAATGATCAAGAGATACTTAATTTCCATCTTTCTGTGTAATTATCTTCACTTTCCTTCCTCTTGCTTCATGTCTTTTCCTAGCCTCTGTCAGTGCCCATTACGTCCCAACCGTGTGCAACGGGAGAGAAATCGTCGATTCCACTACTTCCTCTCTGTGACCACATACAGTCCACTGTCTAAATCTCCCCCTGCGACTGTTAGCCAATCCATGAACAGTGTCCCCTTCAACCATCTTTCCCCGCCTCATACGCACACTGTATACACTCATACACACACACAAAAACTCATATACATACGTGCACACACACACAAATACACGCACAAACAAACAACCAATCTTCCTTGTGGACTAGAACTGTATCGTTTCACAAATGTAGAAAGTGTGTAACTATAATTAAATTATTTTCTAGGGATGTACATACATGGAATCGACATTGTTGTAAGTAGAGAAACAAAAGAACAAAAAAAGTTTTTAGGAGGAATTTTTGGAGCCTTTGTTTTTGATAGCTTTGTTATGATGCGGTGTAAATAGACACGCGCTTAATCATGGTAGGAGGGTGTGTGTCCCTCAGTCTGGATGCACATTTGTGGCTATGCTTGCCTCACCTGCAATATCCCACACACTTTTTATTCTCATGCTTTTTTGTAGGTCTCATTGTAATAACCAATTATGTATGCATTTCTATTGTGTATCTGTACATTTGTATATTATACTACTGATGGTTCAAACAGCACAATGTTGACAGTCTTGTAACCCTAAAATGAATGTGGACAGAAGCCTAAACTAGATAGGATATAGTGGCTGGAAAAGACATGTACAAAAAAAAAATAATGCATCAGATTAATCGACTTTTCAAAATTTTCGTTTTGAGAACTCGTCCATTCACATCTTGATAGATGTGATTTGAATCCTAGATCTGTATAAAGACCCCATGGTGGCTGTTTTTGCAGGAAAGTAGGTTTTTGCTTTTGATACAAAAGTTCATTTTTCTATTTCTGATCATGGAATCCCTTTATCTAAATGGCCATAGTTCCAGACATGTGTTCACCAAAGCAACATAATGTTCACTCCCACTCTGAAACTGCTGTTTCTTTAGAGGACTGCTGTAATGGATTGCTAATAATAACTAATAACAGGGCTGAAAGGTACATCAAATGTATTTCTTTTGCCTCAAAACTGTCAACACAGACAGTGCTGGGATAGTTCTGTCAACCAAAAAAAAAATGGGTGTCTTACCTGGTTATTATAAATTTGTACTCAAATGACTCGAACAGTAACGAAGGAAAAGCGGCTCCTTTGCTGAACACGTGTTGAATTGTTCCAGTTACAGGGGAGTGGTTGCTTGTGTTTTTGTGCCCCACAGATACGGTATATGGTGACGTTTTGAATATGGCTATGTGCCTTAATGTATGTTTGATAGTGTTCCAGGCAGAGGTTGTAAGAGATCAGTTTTACATTATCAGCTGCGAATTGGTAAATGTAAACGTGACCTCTTTATAGAGTACATGTTTCAGGGCAACACTATGCCAGTTAGTTTTACTCCCTACCAAGCCTTCTGCCATTGATTGTTTACCTGAAGTGTTGAAACAGTGACTGAGGAATTCTTAGGTTCTTAGGAGTTCTTAGGAATTCTTAAGTTCACAGACTTTCTCAGGTCTGTGAAAGAAAAAAAAAATGGATATTTCTAATAGACACCATCACACCGATTTTACGTTTTCATGGCTTAGCAGCTCCAACAAAAGAAGGAAGCTCATATACCATTAAGATGAAGTCATTGACTCGTCGACTTATTGAAGTGTGCGGTTTACATGCCTGTGTTAAATGTGTTGACGTTGAGAGGCACAGTGGAGCAGCTGGCTTCGGCGGTCCCAGAGAGGCTCACGAAAGGAAGCAGAGCGCACAGTGTCAGCTGCTGGCAGATCCCAGCTAACAACATCCATACCCATCAAACTCTGTGTTTGTGGCTGTAAATGTGACAGAGCTGGGGGAATAAATGACTAAAGCACATATTAATAAAGTTGTTCTAAGAAAATCTAAATAGCCAAAATTAGTGGACTAATTTAGTTTACAGCATATTTAACTTTCAAGAGTGGCCTCTCATGCAATAATTTATTGCTTTTAGGATGGTAGTAAGTTATCATTAAACTGATCTTAAGTGGCAACATACTATAATATGCTGTCTAAAATAAAGCGTGACTGTTATACTTGATAATTTTAACAAAATATGTGATCAGAATCACTTATTTGCCTCCCAGACCAGAATTGTACATATATTTTCTCCATGTTTAAATTCATATAGTAGGTAGAGACAGAACTGTTGAACATTCATTTATTGACCAGTCTACACCTTTGCACAGCCAGTCCCTGTGATTATCACACTGAATGATAGATTGAAAGAATTTTAGAGGATGCGCCAAGACGAGCCGACCTACATTGGGGCGTGTGTGTTAGGTGCAGAGAGCAGGAGGAGAGAGCGATGTGGCAGAGCAGAGGGGAGCTGCTGCTGGATTATGTAAAGCACTCCCACAGCCCAGAAGTCACAGCACTTCTATGGAAGCTCAAAGCATCTCAGAGATTCACAGTCTTTGTTAGCAGAAGGCTTAGCCATTCACTCAGTGGTCCTGCTCCCACAAGATACACCCCGCATGGCAGGTTGCTATGGACAACCACCGCCACATCCGCTGCTGGAATGTGTATTTGTCTGCATGGAGAGGAGGGTGGGTGGAGGGGTGAGGAGAAGGCGAAAGAAGAGGAATAGAAAGAGGAAAAAACGGGTTGCTGGTTCTGATTCAAATTGGCAGTGAATGATGAGACTTGGCTCAGCAAGGCCCAGCACTCTACTCCCAGCTTTTAATGGCCGCACAAATAGAGCACTTAACCCTGATTCTCTTCACACTTAGTACAGGGACTAGTCTCGGACAACAGTCTCACACTCTTCCACTGACCCTCTCCTTCGCAATCCACCTCACTTCTTCCCACCCGCCACCTTTGTCCGCCTCATCTCCACTCCATGTGTGAAACTTTCTGCTGAGTCGGTCTCAGCCAGGACCACCTAAGCCACACCAACAGATTGGTAGCCAACACTTAAACTGAAGCACTCAGAACTGGGTGCCCACTGCAGCAAATGCCAACCAGGCAGCCTTGAGGAGTTTGGATAATGGATAGGCGAAAGGCAGATAAAGGAGCTGAAGGGTGTTTGGCGAAAATAAAAATGGGATTCAGATGTAAAGAAAATGCATCACTTTGAAATGCATCACCTTTCTTATTACACCACACTCAGTTTGTCATCTGATGCACCCACTAACTCTCTCTGGAAGCTTCCTTAATTGGCTTTACTCATGAATATCCCTTTCAGACAGCAAGCCATCGACTACGGACATTGTTCCTCTATTCAGCCTCTGCCAACTGCCATGTGCTCTACAAAGGTCTCTGTGCTGTAGCCCCCACTATATAACAGAATGTGTCCTTGGCCTGTTGGCTTTGAAACAAAACAAGATTTCTGCGGCGAAATGAAGCTGAGGTAAAGCTGAACTCTGGAGCTGGTCAGTCCCAAAGCAATAGTTCCGTGTTTATGATACGTGCAATAACGAGGCTGTGATGACATCATAATAAATAACAACAAGCAAACAGCTGGTGTCGTCTGCTCGTCCTTCTGTGTCTGGTCTGTCTTGTTATCGAATGCAGTTCTGCATGCCTGTGGGCACAGTCTAAAATTCTCCTAACCAAATGTCGAATGCAAGTGTAGATAGATTTGTCTCTTCGGCAACATTAGCCCCACACCACCACTTCCACACACACACGGGCTCTATTCATAGCATGTGTTGGCAAATGTTGAAAGATGTCTCTAACACTCCTGCCTAATCTGTTCCTTAAGTGATGGCACTCCAATTAAACCATCTAGTGGAGAGCTCCCTGCCTTAGGACAATGCACTCCAGTGTGTAGGCTCAGTCTCTTAAAGTAAGAAAGCCTGAGAGAAACAAAGAAACAAAAGGAAAGAATAAAAGAGAAAAAAAATAAATGCACTGAAAGAAAGAAAACTATCGATAGGACTGTCTGTCAATAGCTTTTTGTCCTATCTTATGTCCTTTCTGTCCTTGAGCGGATTTTTGTAGAAAAATGAGAGACATGACAAGTTGTAGCTAAAATGCCTTAAATATTTGCAGATAATTTCCAGCTTTTTTTTTCCTGGCGACAGCATAATGTCTGTAGTTATTACTTTTGCAGAGCTTCATGTTGACTCTTTTCTTGTAGCCTGGTAATGATTGCCCTCTGGTGGTAAGCTCAGGTCATTAGATGAAAAACCTTAAAACCCTTCTGTTTAGTACAAACACCTGGGCTGCATGCATGTTTAACAGACTAGTTGCAGGTTAGTTTGCACATTCTTGTGTTCCTGAATTCTTGCTTACAAGGAAGAGAAAAAAAAAAGCTGATAAAAGTCAAAGATGTGATTAAACAATGCAAGAAGTTGTTTTTCAACGTCTCTGTTGTCCACTGACCTCTGCAGGAGAGCTCAGGTGAAAAGTGAAATCTAGGAGCCATGCAGGCTCAAAGCTTCTTCAAAAATAAATAAATAAATAAACTTAAAATTAAAAATAAGTTTTCAAAAAATATAATAATATAGATAATAAAGATAATAGGAATAACTGATCCTTTGAAGTCAGACATAAGGTAACATGAATAAGCTGAAGCCACAGACACATTCTTGGCTTCTGGTTCTTTAACATATCTTCACAATTTTCACACTTAAAGTGCTGCTCAGACATGGTGTGACAACCTGAAATCTAGCCAGTTACTGTGTCCCAATACATTAATATTATTATGCTAAGATTATTTCAGCCATAAAGGGACACACTGGAAACTTTTTCACTTAAGCTCTGTAAAGTGATATAATATTCACATTATATCAGTAAACCAAACTATGATATGCGGTAGCAAAATCACTGTAACCATAGCCAGAGCAAAAAACTGCTGGTTACACCATGAACACATTTCTCATGAGGTCATTTAGTTTCAAATAAAAGAAACCTTTCCTAAGAACTCCTAAGAAACTAGAAAGTGTAGCCAATTCTTACCCAACCGGTGGCGTAACGTGTTAGGATCGTTTTGAAAGTAATACATCATGTTAAAATAATACTAACCTGCTGTGCCCCCAGCTTGTAAGATATCATATCAGGGACTAGCTCATTTCAGGCCACTGACATATCAAATAGTTTTGTAAGCAAAGCGACAGAGGCTGTTAAAACACTGAATAATTTTAGGCCACAAAAGACACAAATCTGTGCACAGATGAATGTTCACAAATAAATCTGGCCAAGTGCATATTTCATTCCACCCTCATAACTAAAAACCTGAACTGAAAGTTGATCAGGAAAATCTTTTTCCTAATCAACTCGAAAATAATCGAAAATAAATAAATAAATGATCAGCTTAAACTTACAAGCTTCATTCAGCCCTCACACGAGATGAGAAAAACTGAACTTTTCAGATAATAATTCCAGTTCACGAGACATAGATCAGCTGCTGCACCACAGAGGTAAAGCACTCCTGTTTCATTGTACATGTCTGACATGTTAATATACAGTAACATGTTTTTCTATTTGGATCAGAAACCATTGTGCTGTTTCCTTGAAGTGAACTCCATTGAAAATTCTCATTATAAGATAATCTCAGAATCAATCACACATAATATATATATCAGGAGAAACAGCTGAAAAGGGAAATTAATCAAACTTGGACAACTTATACACAAATACACCATCATTTATTTGATAGACACTGAGAGTCAACACCACAACCTCATACCAGATAATATGACATCTTCATCAATTGATCAGCCAATCTTAATGCAGTGACTTCAACAAAGCAAAAGAACAAACAGATGAGAAGATGTAGGCTTTTACTGGCCAAAATCAATCAAATCAAATCAGTCTGTGTAAACGTCTATGGGAGATGTACACACACAATAACCATGGTGATCCTGATGGCAAAACACACCATGGCTGTCTAAAGAAATATTAGACACTACACAGACTGTAATAAATATAAACAGAACATCTCAAACAGGTCCTCACCTTACCCTGAGCTCTCCTAACAGCCCTTCTGACATCAGTTTGAATCAGAATATTACCAGGAAGTGTCTATCACACACACCTCCCTCAAAGTACTAAGCTCTGAGTTGGATGGCTCTGTTGTACCAAGCTTTAAGGCCAGCATGTTAGTGTGACTTCTCTGAACCTGGCTCTAGGTGCCTGATGTGTCCATATGCATATGCATACACACAGTTGTTATTCCTGGTACCAAAGATCATAAAGGGGGTGGTTGATTAAAGGGGTCCGTCAGTGGAAAGTCTCTTGAGAGTCTGGTCTCGAACCCTCACTCCCACTCACTTCACCACTATCCTAGCTCCACACCAATGCTTTCGAGTGAGATGAGTTTAGCTGCACATTTTCATACTTCTCACCGTTTCCCTAAAATCAGAAACAAAACACATTCATTTTTGCAGTAGTTTGAAAGACTTTCACCACAGTCAGATTTTCTTACTGTAAAAGTAAAACAATACTGTAACTCTCACCTTGGATGCTATGGCTTTGAGTTTGCCAAGCAGAGAAGGCTTTGTGTAGACAACTTCATCCTCCATGTCTCCCTCGTTCTCTCCCTCCATCACAGCACAGCTGTCAGCTCCTGGCATCTCACACTCCTTATTGGCAGACATCACCAGCCGGGAGTACTTATACTCCAACCTAGGAAAGAGACAATTGACAGAATCAGCACTGTTGGAAAATACAAGAAGAGGAACACTGTTGCCCACATGAATACTGACAAAAACTGTGATGGGGAAAGAATGGCAGGAGGGATGGAATCAAACAACAGGAGTCTGGTGGAACGAAAGAGAAAAAGTAGGAAAGGGACATAGGGAAGGAACGGAGTGTAAAAGAAGGAAAATGAATAAGAGAGGGATGAAGGCAAAAAAGAAGATGGGGCGACAGGGAAAAAAAGAAGGAAAGACAAAAGTAAGGAAGACAGCGAGTAGGAGGAGAGGAAAGTGTAGCAGGAAGAAAAGAAGGAAAAAGGAAAGAAGGAAAGGGAATAGGTAAAGGAGAGATACCGTTTGTTCTTCTTCCAGAAGTAGCAGGTGAGGGAGACGAGCAGCACTGCGGTGAAGGCTCCCAGCCCTGCACCGAGCCGTATCCACAACTCCATACCCTCACATGGTACCGTTTTCTTTTCAGGCAAGGTCACACCTCCCATGCAAAGCTTCGGTTCAGTCCACACGTAAAGCAGGTCCTGAGGATAAACACATACAGATATTGCACAAAGTAAGAATGTAACAGAGCCAGAACATTATACTGAAAGTTTGCACACATACAGTGCTGTCTTTAGGTATTTGGGCAGTGAAGTGTTTTTCATCATTTTGGCTCTACTCCAGCACATTTCAAGTGAAAGACTATTAAAGTGCTGACTTTCAGCTTTAAGGATGTTTGCATTCACATTAGGTGAACAGTCGGATGTGGGCGAAAACATGCACATCCAATGTACTTTTGGTACACTGGATCAGATGTACCTACATCCACTGTATGCACGCTTATGGACTAAACTCCATGCCCACACACCTGGTGTCCTCCCTTGCAGGCTCCCTCTATCCGATGGTAGTCTCTCTCTGTGCATGTAGGACAAGCCCCTGAGCTCTCCCATAAGAAGTGAAAGGTGCAGCCGTCACATGTTCCTGCAGGACACTGACTATAAAAGCCAGAAACACAGACTTTGTCACTTCTACACCAGATCACAGGGTTACTCAACACAGGAAACTGGAGAAACAGTTAGAGAGATGTAGAACCTGGGAACTGAGAGCTCTCCTTTTGTGCTCTTCTCCGGGTTACACCGAAGCGTCACCACTGCACTCCGACCTGACACGCAAGATGAGGTGGCCTCCAAGGATCTTTTCCAAAAATACAAAGAAAGCAAGAGAAAGAACCTTAGAGCACCAATATGTTTTTTTGACGTAGAACCAAAAATTGTCAGAAATGACAGAGGTACCTGTAATAAAAGTTAACATCAGGGACTTTCTTGGAGGTCTGGGGGTACAGGTCTGGTGTAGTTGTTATTCCATCAAGTGTATTATCTAGTGTTGCTCCTGTTGACAACATACAAATAAAGGTCTGTTCATTGTGTACATGCACAATTTATGTTATGAATATTATCTTTTCTCTTGTGTCTTATCTCCTCTGTACTGTTCATTTACCACTAAGAGACAAACAGCAGGGCAAGCTATAGCAAATTCAGCTCTCTGCACCAACAATGAATGCACATTATATAAAGCCGGCACCTCATGACCACACACTAACCGAGGAATGTGTCAGCCAGGTTAATGGACTGCGAGGAGAGTGCTGTGTGGAAGCCTCGTCCGCTAGCCGGGATTATTGTTGACTGGCAGATGAAGGTCTTGACAGCATTGGCTCCTTCGCCTTTCTCTCTCTGGGAGTCAGTGATGGATAGATCCGTCACATTGTCCGTGCATACTGCCAACTGACCCTTAAATAAATAAAGAGAGCATATAGCAATGCATTTGTACACACAAAAAGCAGCCTTTATTGTGTCTGTGCATGTGTGTTTTCATCTCTTCACACCTGTCCTCCACACAGGCTGATATTGAACTGGTGGAAGTACTTAGTTCCTTTGGAAGTAAAGCTCGGACCATTCATCAGTGATCCCACAGAACCGAGGAGGCTGAAGTCAAAAGTCAGAGTGACATTGCCCTCTGTGTGGGTGAGGTGACAGTCACTGTAACATAAACTGTGGTCCTGGGGGAAAAAAAAAAAAAAAACACAAACACAGGTATGTAGTTATATAGTAGTGTGTGTATGTGTGTGTGTATATATATATATATATATATATATATATATATATATAAAATTAATGATAAGAATAGCTCGACTTCCACAAGCAACAAACCTTGTCACTCTTGCTGGCTGGTCCACAGGGTTTACAGGCATCAGGGCCCGGAGTTGCGTGAGAGACAAGGTACGTGTTACGTGGACACTCCGTGCACTGACTGGTATGTGTGTCTATGTAATGTCCAGGTGGGCAAGCCACACAGGTAGAGCTGGACGGTTGGGTGCCGAGGGCACAAGCCTGACACCCAGAGGACACCCCATCCACAGCGTTACTGACCGAGATGGAGTAGATTCGTGCCACATCGTTGATGTACCGACGTACCTGAAGGAGAGAAACAAACAGGTACTGAATGAACTAACAATGGTGACACAAGTGTGTGTGCTGATTAAAGGCGCTGAGGAGTTTAAAGAGGTTTAAACAAAGACAAACCATCTTGTTACAGGACCTCTAACACCAACTCTGACACAAAAGTGGATCACAATATACAGTATTTGTACAAGATAAAGTTTTGCCCTCACTGGCCCACATTCCTGCAAAACAGATGATTTATGAGAGCAAATTAATGATGGAAGCATCTGGACTGCATGTTCTACCATAAAAAACATCTTTTCTCAAACATTCACACATTATGCAGCATACTGTGAGAACAGTGATAAATGTAGTTTGTTTGATTTGTAGTTTGGTTTAAGCACCACCTCAGAAACTATCTTAAAGACCGTACAGAAGGGAGTGTTCAGTGTACCAAGTGTGGAGTAGATTTACAAGAATAAGCGAGGTTGATAAAACTGTCAGGCTGTTTTTTAAAGCTTTCTTTTTTCGAGACCTGAGGCGACAAACACAAGAGTTCACCCACAAGAAGGCAGGCCAGGTTTCCAGATCTTATTAAGGGCCCAGTGGCATGAAAATAGTTAAATAGTCATGCGCACATGTGTACTTGTACTTACATCTGAAGGTTGATTAGTTCTCTGGAAAGCCCATGTGTAGGACACCGAGGCATTCTTCGTCATGACGTGTGTGTAGGTCTGTCTTTTTTTAGTTCTCTCCCATGACTCCACCACTGTGGTGCTCTTCCTGTTTACATCCTAAAAGATTCATTCAACAAATTTCTCCTCCAAACATCTATATAACAATGTATTTAGCAGCAAACATATGCCAGGATCTGTTCTCACCATCATGAAGTAGAGCTCACAATCAGCTGTGCACAAAGTTTCAAATTCAAATGTGATGCGAGCAAATTCTGTCCCCGAATGGCTCGACACTGATGTAGGCAGCCTGACACAGAGAGAAAAGAGGAGTCAGATCATCAGGGTAAAACGGGTGATGCAGACTGAAAAACACAACATGACTCTACTTACTTAAAGCCAGGAACATGGATGTTGAGGATGAGGTAATCATTATCCGAGCTTCCCGCTCCACTCTGGATGTGATCACCTGCCACCTCCCAGCCTGAAGGACAGAACACATCCACATCACTCATGCGTTTCAAGGAACATATACAATTAGATAACACTGACCGGTTTAACCACATTAAAGGATAAATTAACACTGTGGGGAAATATGCCTGTTTGCTTTTTTTGCTCAGAGTTGGATAAGTAGTTCGATACCACTCTCATACTCTTACAGTAAATACGAGCCTACTACTAGCAGCCGGTTAGCTTAACTTAGCTAAGTACAAAGACTGGAAACTGACTTTGTAAACAAACTTTGTATGGCTACAAATCCATACAAAAACCAATGTGTTGTGGTTTTTAAGGAGGGAAAACTTTGGGTTTTTGTGGTTGTAATGAGTTAATTAATGAGCTTTAGAAACGCTGGTAGGACAGAGTTAGGCAAACAGTTTCTCCTCATTTTCAGTCTCTGTACTAAGCTACGCTAACTGGCTGCTGATGGTAGACTGATATTTACCATACAGAAACAAGAGTAGTATCAATCTTCTCGTCTAACTCACGGGAAAGAAGCAGGTCAGGATATTTCTCAAAATGTTAAACTATTCCTTTAAAAGATGCATAAAAGACCAAGATAAACACATAGCATTACTAAACGTAACTTGCCTAAAACAAACACCCACCATTCATACTGTCACATTTGGAGTTGCCCACATTGAAACAAGAGGTCTTCATGTTTCCTGGAAGAATATTCCACCATTTATACTCATAACCCAAGGTGGGCTCGGTGCCTGCTGGACACTGCTTACATGCTGGTGGAAGGACACAATGAAAACATAATTAGGGAAACTGCACAAAAAAAAGACAAAGGTAAAAAAAAAAAAAAAAACAATGGCAGAGAAAAACACAAGATAAATCAACAAAGTTCTCAGTACGTTCCATCCCGTCAGAGTAGGTCCCGCGTGGGCAGGGTGAGCAGGTGGCTGTGTCATTGTTATAGAAACCAGGGTTACAAGGGGGGCAGGGCTCTCGTTCTCCACTTGGAGGCAAGGGCTCAGCTCCAGTCACACCCTCAAGACAGATCTTAGGCTCAACCCACTTATAGATCACCTGCGTCTGAAATGACACAGAGATGGAAGGTGACAGAACAGAACAGAAACTGTGATTACAAAAAGATTCCTCTGGGTGTTGCATCTGAAGGTGGCCTCTTTTCTCTCACCTTGCCTTCATGGTCACATGCTGTGTGGATCTGAAAATAGTCCTTCTTGGAACATGGAGGTCTGTCCTTACATGCAGCTGATCCCTCAGCTTAGAAAAGTGGTGACATGGCAAAAAAACATGAAGTAACTATCATTTAAAAAGGAGCAACTGCAGATTACATTTTATCATTTACCTAGAATCCCACAAATACTGTAGTACTTATAAATAATAACCTTTGTCAAAGACATTGCAAAACCTTCACATAAAAGACATCAAGCTAAATCGTTTAAAACACAAGAATCCAAATGAAATAGAGAACCATTCAGTTCTATTTGAAATAAGTAAGAAAAAGTAAGAAAACGTAAAGCACATAATTGTGTAAAACAAGATGGGAATGCAAATGAAGACTAAAAGAAGAACAGAAAGAATAATTTGCTCTTTGAAAAGGCTCTTCTGGTCGGAGACTCTACTAAAAACACAACAGTGAAGCACAGGTCATGCAATATGCATAAAGAGGTGTACTGAATTAAATATGTAATATGTTCAGAATACTCTAATCTTAGACTTGCATTTAATTTCATTAGACCAGGTTCAAATATCACAAATGTACAAAAAATGTAAGTAAGTCACATTACTTGAATTAAAACACAGATTATTTACAACCCTCTAGTGTACCTTGATTTGGAACATCTCCACCTACCTACCATTGATTGTTTTACACGTGGAAATGTATTCAGCTAAATCCCTTTTGAGAAATATATAAAGATAGATCAGGGAGTATATTACTTGTGTCCGCATAAACAGCATATTAGAAAACAAATCTGTGAAGTGTAAGTATCTGCTGCTACTCCCTTGTGACCACTCAATCACACTACACTGAACTAACGAGCAGATTTCTTCTTCTAAAGTTTGACTGATGTGGCTGAAAATAGGCTGAGCTCTCTTTCTATCCTTTGGCTGTGTTGTGAAATTCTGTGAGCAGCACTGATAACAATTAGGCTGCACTGAATACAGCAGTGCAGCTTCATTATGTTGCTCCACAGAGTCTCAATATGTGCACATCTTTTCCTGTGTGTCAGTGTGTGTTCCTACCTGCATACTGAGTAGTGGTGTTACAGGGTGTGCAGGAGCTTGCACCGTGGCCAGAGTAGGTGTCCCGAGGACAAGGTTCACATGTGGAGGAGCCTGGGACTCGACTGAACGTCCCAGGCTTACATGGAAAGCACTCTGATGTATAGGCGACTCCTGGTATAAGGAAATGACAAATAATTAGTGCATCAATGTCACTGAGTACAAAGTGTGTGTTAAAAAAAAAGAGGGAAATATGTTACTGACCTTCTATTTGGACATTTTTCAGAAAAACAGGCTTCACCACTTTGGTCCCCATCAACACCCCTCCTGTCCTCCAATAGAGGATGTTGGTGCCAGATTTCAGGTTCACCTAGACACATTATTTCATCAGTCAAACTATGAAACCAACACTTTAAGAGCTTTTCAGCTGGATCTGAAAAGTTGAGACTTCACTGCATTTTCACCCCAATCAGAATAAGGTATAAAACTTCACCTTGCATATTCTAAATAAATAAAAAGTAAAAACTTTAACTGTACAAATTACAAGTAGTTTTGGTTCAAATGGTTTATTTCAGTAGTCCAAGTTATAAATCTGATTAGCCTAGATTCATTCATATTGCAGAAACAGCAAAACAGCAAAAATTGATTATTATTGCCCACATAAATACTTATGTCTTTACACTTGACCATAAGTTAAAGAAAGAAAAAAAAACATTTTGTGTTCTCTGGTTCGACAGAATGTATTAACACTCCTCCCAGCTAATTGTACTTTGTCCACATAATCCAGGGACGAACTAATTTCATTATGTGTCTGGAAAAATACTGGAGACAATGTGATGCCTGCCACTTTCTGTGGCAGCCTTCCTGCTTGTCTCCACCCATTTCCTGCAGCTTAGCCTGAGTTCAAAACATTTATTTGGGAAAAGTGTGGCCAGCTATCAAAGATCCATCTTCCATAGTCACTGTTCATCTGGCAGCGTGAAGCACTTACCGTATGGGTTGCCCATTCACCGTGATTGGTGAGCTTGAGCCACTTTGTATCAGTAGACTGATCCATCTCCTGACACTGGTCATTTTGGATCTAAGCACACACAAATGATGAGTGTTGAGCAGCTGATACTGTCATCTTTTTTAAGGTAGTGTTTTATGACTTAAATATTTATGACGTACACTCATGAACACATTTACAACACTTATTTCAAAATGAGCGGAAAGTTATAACAGACCTTACAGTCCTAAGCTCTGTCTCAACCAGTCTGTCCAATCTAACAATGGACTGTTTTATTGTTTGCTACAGATTCATGTTGTGTTCATATTTTCTTCCAAAAAACATTTCACTAGCAGTGAATGCATAAACATGCTGTGTAAACTCACACAGAATCCACTTAAGCAGACAAACAAATAAATAGACACACTTTTCCCAGAAGTAAAAAGATAGAAGATGATGAAACTCACAAAGAACTCAAATAGTAGGTTATTGTCTGGATACTGATACTCAAAGCTGACAGAGCCCTGTTTCTTCAGATGGACAGCATAGATGAGTGACACCGTGCATTCGTCCCTGTTGGATTCCAGATAGTTTCCTTGAGGCACCCAGGAAGAACTGCAAGGAAGATAAAATAAAATGAAGTTTTACAACTTACTTACATTCTGGCATTCAGTTTTTCTTGCATCTTAGTCACACACCTATTGCAGGTGAGCCTGTCATCTCCTCGGGGCCCGTTTTCCAGGGAGGTTGCCAGGCTACTGAATCCACTAGGCATGGAATCCCATTGGTCGAAGCGGATACCGCTGCCGAGGGAGTAGCTTCCTGCTGCACACTGGGTACACTCCTGAGCCGACATCTCCAGGAACTCCCCAGCCTCGCAGGAGAAGGCTGGGGGACAAATTGGAAGAGATACAGACAGATGGGAAAAAGGAGAATACGACATTTCACATTCTGCTCCAAAAATCACGCTGACAGTATAAAATGAAACAGACTAAAGACGACAGAGAAATGGTCATGCAAATCACAGCCGCTGCTGCTTTCAGCTGCATTCTGTACAATGTAGACACAGTGATCTAGGAACTTAATCCTTACATCCTGTTACACACAGTCTCTGCATTTTTTCCACTGAGCCATTATGTCTTCTGCCAATATTTTGACCCTGTCAGGTTTTCCTCATATCTCATACCTGACCTGGCCAAGTGCCATTAGAATGCCTCGCCATGCTTCAATGCAAAAAAAAAATGAATGTGGGTATGCAATTTCTGTAGTACACTGCATGCAACCATGAACAGGAAGTGCTTGTAGGTGTGATTTGATTGATTGATTGATTTAAGGATAGTTTGCTGTGGCACATAATTAACTGGTGACACTTAACCAGGCCTCTTGCATCCTTAATCATGAAATGGAAAGAATCATGATATCCTTCATGGGTTTTTTGTCAAGTTGTTATGAGAAAACAAGTGTCAAGTTCTCCTAAAGTAAATTCTGTAGTAGTCGAAACAGGAAGAGGGAAACTGAAAAAAAAATGCCTAAATAGCAAAGGTGATAAGAGTTGTTGCTGTTGTTGTTCTATTGCAGGACTGGAAACATTTCACCTTTACAAAAGATATGCACCATGAGGATACAAACAGCCACAAGCCACATGGAAGGGATTCTCCTTTTTGTTGTTGAGGTCTAAGAATGAAGGCAAATTAACATTTCTCAATACAATCTAATGTACAATCAAATGTCCATGTCAACAAACGCTAGCTTTCCATTAACATTCAGAGAGAAAATGCATGCACCTTATTCTGTGAGTGACCTTTCTGGTCGCACAATTATCTTAAACACGTATTTTGGCAGTGACAATCTCAATTGAGCCATAAGTGAAGCAGTGTTGCAACAGCTCAAGGCAAACCTGTTCTAGGGAGGTCTAACAAAAGACAAACATGTATGACCACCTTGTAGAACATAAGTGTGCTTTTACACAATTAAAATCTGCCTTTCTGTCTCCACTGATAAGCCACTTTTCACTAGTAGTCTGATGTTAGTGAGTAACCCTGCCAACAAAAGGAAGAATTTAAGACTCCCTATGACTCACCTTTTACTTAGCAAATCTGTTTCCATGTCAAAACATTAACATTGAAAGCACAGACTCTGCAAACTTACTTTGTATTGAAATAGTTTATAACTAAGAAACCACTTTTCAACAGATTTCCTACTGGTGACAGTCTGTCATCAGTTTCTGCAACTCATATTAGACACATACAATAATTTTGAGCGGCAGCATGGCCTGTTGATGATGTGGGTTTTGCAGGAAGCCAGCAGAAAGCAATTATTTGCTCCAAGGTTATTGACCTGTGGCTTTGTTCTGTGGTTGGTTTGACGATATCCAAACAGTGTCAGCCAGGTTGTAGTGGTAGAAGTTCCAGGTTACTGATAAGTAGGTGAGATACACACAGCAACTTTCAGTCTCTTACAAACACACACCAAAACATACTTACTGCACTCTGTGCCACGTACTGGCTCTGGTAATCCAGTGCAGGCCCCCGGTCTCTGTGGGATGGCCACTCTCCACCGAGATCCTGTACTGTCACACTCTGTGTATTCATAGTAGTAGTCTGTCTGCCAGTTACACACACACAAAACATCTGCATAAGAAATCAGCCACTACAACAGTCTTCGACCCAAACATTAAGCAAATGTAGGCCAGAGGCAGGTCAGAAAACATCACACCACAAAAGGCCTCCACCCACTGCAGACTCCTGAGTCATCTCATTCTGGGAAAGAATGTTTTGCAAATCAAAGCAGACTAAGTGGATGGAGCTACTGCGTTAGCAACAAACACTGAAATTAACTTGCATATCCAGCTGCTCGGGCTCACAAAAGATGAGTGCCTGTAACGGTGTTATCTCTCAAGCCACAACCATTCTTCTGCCCTGGATACATAACATACCATCTCTACGGAGATGGCGACAGGGGTGAGGGTAGCAGAGGGCTGCTGGGGAAACAGGCCTTTTTCAGAAGGAACACTTAAGACACTTGATTACTGCATGCAGTAGTTTTAATCTGTGGTCTGGAGTGAAAACCATTAGCTTAATGTTCTCGCTTCCACAGAGCTTCTGTACATCTTTCTATCTTCAGAGCAGGGTGGCCTAATTTCTGACAGTTTACATAATGTTGCTCCTTGAGCCAAAGCAGATTTTGACACCACAGCGCATGCAGGCTGTTGTGCGTGGAATGGATTTCCCTGGTGTCTGCGGGTCTAGTGATAGAACCCAGTCACACTGTTGACTGGGTTCAGAAATGAGGCTGAATCGCACGTAGTTGCAGACCAAACGCGATGCTCAAACTCAAGACATAGGAAATCTACAAATAACGGGATTGTATATTCTGAACTCTATTGCACTAAACCCTCACTGGCTCTTGTGATACCTACAAGAGCTCTAAGTTACTGGCTCAATCAAGATGAAATGACGGACTTTCAATGTCCATCTCACACCATAATTCAGCATCTACTTCTCATTGTAATTTAAACCAATACATCAGCTCTGATGTCATATACAGACATCCCACCCAGAAAGAGGTCTTCATGCACAAAAGCTAAAGCCACCAGCACAGTAATTTATCACCATATAGGCATTAACTGGGTGCTGCTAATCTCTCTGCCAGTGTGAAAACAGAGATTGAGCCAGTAACTTAGAGGAATGTTGCTCCTCTATCTTGGGACTGTCTGTGTGTGACTGTGCTGCCAGCTTGGGCTGAGGAGGTGTTGAGCTGAGCCAGACCAGAGAGGGGGGGAAGGAAAGGCCAGTACATGCAGGAAACTGATAACAGCCAGAACAGCACTAAGTGGTGAAGTTCAACATAAACCAGAGCACATTAGAGATTCATGCTCCTCCATGTTGTTCAAATTTGTTCTCGTCAAAAACAGAGCAAGTGTTAAGGTGCATTTAATCTACCCACCTGCTCCAAATGACGATTTTAAACATCACACCATAAATCCACCCGGAAATGTGTCATCAATTTTTAATCGTATCCGATGTGGACACTGGATTACCAACTCTCTGTCAGCGTGTGCGGCCATAGCTACCCAAGCAGTGCGTTTTGAAAAATTGTTATCCCCGGTGCCGAGCTCTTCCAATAGAAACGGAGGCAGTGACAAAGGATGAAGCCTTACTGATCGACTGGGGCATCTCTCACCTCACTACACTGCTGCTGTCCTTTGGCCCCGTCAATCAGGCGGAGCGCGCAGAGGATGAGAGCGCAACTGGCGACGGACCAAGCCGAGGACCGCATTGTGGATCATCGAGGGGAAGGAAAAAAAAAACAAACAACAACAACAACCTGGATCACGGAGAGATAATTGTATCATAAACCTGAGACAGATTAAAGCTTGGTCGGACACAACCCGACACCTGCTTCTGTTGCCCCTTGTCGGCAGATTGTAACCCTCACCACCTGCGATTATCCTTTAACTGAGCGCTCCCAGGCTGCCTCATCAAAATCAAGCTAGATAAAGTGTACAAGCACTTCCGGTTATGATTTTCCAAAATAAAATACGCAACGATTTGTCACCGTAGGATCGGGCAGCACTTTGTTTTTCAGGCCAATTTCTTTCTTTTTTTTATTGTGATACGCTTTTCTTTATGTGTTGACCGATGATCATTTTGCGCAGAAAAGCCTCCATTTTCCTAAAGATGAGCAATGTTGTCACTTTAATTTGAAAGCTAAGCAGCAATACACCTGGTATTTTCTGGATGTACCCGCTGACTTGACACAGCTGTGTTCGTGCCTTCAACCACCGGCTCTGACGCTTCAATGACGTTGCTCAAAAAAAAATAATGTTTTGTCATCTTGTGTCAATCGTGGCAAAACAATCGCAACATGATTTATAATATAAATTATAAACTATATGCATTTAGGTTGTTCAATGAAGGGCCGCAGGCACGCGAAAGGTCTCTGTCGATGTCATTGTTGCAGATTTCTTTAGGCTAATGTCATGGTGAGAATGGGCATTTTGAAAAGATGTAGCTGCATTTTGTCCTTAGCTTTAAAACAGCCTCGGGAAGATGCAGGATGTTGTTCTTATGTCTCAACCACTGTAGTCCATATCAGTGACCGCCAGAGGGAAGCCGAGCTCTGCAACAGTTCATCATTACCACAGGGTCAAGAATACTGCTTTCTGTTATTTATCTGCCTATTATGAGAACATCCGATTTGGATTTTAGACTTAAGTGCCTAAATGGAATAATTTTAATGGACATAAATGCCCTGCTGTTAACCATGACAGTCAGGCAGAATGAATGTAGTTTATTCAGCTGCAAAGTCCAGGATCAGGCTTGTCATGGAGGAGTGCAAAGAATGTAGGAGTGCATGGTGGGATATGAATAGCTGGAGCCAATGAGGACCATAAACCTGTTTGGGGTTGCCAGAATGATTTAATGCATTAAGAATCCTACAGAAGTAGAGTGAAAGTAAAGTGACACAAGAACACTGTTATTGTAAAATACTGCACAACTGTGATTCTCAAGAATATAAGCCTCTGAATGTTTAAAAGGCTTTAAATGGTTGGTACACTGCTAAAATAATGTTTCTGTATTTCATTTTCTATTAAAACTTTCTTTGAACAATTGTGATTGTTTCAAACTATTACCAAACTTGCTGTACCAATGTGTTGTTGACACCCAGTGAAAGTAAAGTTTAGACTGGGCCTAAACTGATGACTGGACGCATATAATTCACTCCCAGAGTGAGGAAAGGTGTGATCAGTTGCAGTTATACTTTAAAAATGTGTATTCCAACATGTAACACCCTGTTTAGTGTAATGGAATAGTGCTTCATTCATTCATTAAATCCTGTTCAGGTGTCTTTAAAATGCATTACTGTCTTTACAAGATACATAGTTCCAGTAGAATATGATGAATATGATGACCATTAGCTGCTCTCTGACTTTAAAGCTTTAAAGCTTTAAAGCTTTAAAGCTTTTTTTTGTTTGTTTTTTTTTTTTTTTGTTTTTTTAGGTGTGTTTCAGGATTAACATGTTACAGACAGTGTACACATTACACAGCATTACTGGAAGTTGTGACATGCATTTTATTACATGTTCTTACAACTATGAAGCTCTTCTATGCCTCTAAACAGTGAGAGCAAACTGTATCTCTGTTTATATCTTGAGTCACAAGAGTTCAGACGTGTCATAATCACACCCTGGTTCAATTTGACAGGGTGTGATACACTCACAACACAAAGCTGCTTAAATGGGAAGTGTGTGGGAGAGATGGACTGAGAGACAGGAAAAACACAAATTGTGATTTTTTTACATGAAGGCTTGTTGAAATACATCTCTAGAGGACAGACTGTGTATGAGGTCTATATTATTATCCAAGCAATGTTTAGTCTTTGTTAAATAAATGTTTACAAGAATATGTTTTATTAATATCCAAACCTGGTAACCTACATGTACGTCTGCCAGCAAACCAATTAACTGTCTTTCTTAATGCATACAGACATTAATCTTTCTTTGCTCCACATGAGTAAAATCATCTAGTATGATTGTTGTTGTGTTTGGTGAGTGACTAACAGCACATCCACAACTACAAGACAGAGTCCTGCAACAATCAGACCTTAACAGAGCCAACAGGAACAGTTCACTGTTCAGGAGAAGATGCTTGGTGTACAATGTGGTCACATCCCCAATCAAGACATGCTTGGTTAATCTCATCACCATCTCTGCTATCACAAAAATGCAGCCTAATCATTTGAACTTGCTGCCTGGTGTTTTAGTTTGACCAAAGGTACATCTGTGATTTAGCTTTAAGTACAGTTGTATGAGGTGTTTAATTTCTCTAAATAGAATAGATCAAAGAGGCTTTTATGAGTGCTGCCCTAACGTATACTTTATGACCAAGAGATTCTGTGGGAGATTTGGATTTTACTCTCCTGGGTGACTTTAATGGGAAGCTATTTAACCCCTGATTAAGTTTAGATAGTAAAGTAGGTATTAGAAATGGACGTTGGTGTTTTTTTTATATATTTTACCACACCTGCATCCACATACACTATCTGCTGAATTTTGCATTTAGGACATTTTGGATTTTTGGTACTTTCAAACATTTTAGTCTGTAAAGATTGAGCCTCCTTTGACACGGTATCTGATTAAATAACCAATCTAAATCCAGAGAACCAATGCAAACCTGTACACATAACCTGACAGCTGCTCTGCATTTTTATCACAATGCTACTTCTGATATTGTCTTAAGAAAATTACATATTCACCAGTAAACCAGGCTGGATAAAATATAGATGATAGTCTGCATTATGTGATTGTATGAATATTTAAGTAGGCATCCACGCAAGGGGCAGCTCGGTTCCTCCTATCTCATCCATTCTGTGAGGAGGGACACCAGGTCTCTCTCTCTCTCTCTCTCTCTCTCTCTCTCTCTCTCTCTCTCTCTCTCTCTCTCTCTCTCCCCCTTTCTCTTTCTCATCTGAGGCCTATCACTTACGGTGTTTGCCTGTAACTTGAACTCTCATATTCAACCATCTGTAACACCTCAATAACCTTTACACTCTAGGCCACTGCTCTGTGATCAGATGAGTTCATTAATTAATAGTGGTGAAGTGTGGGGCAAGTGTGTTAGTAACTGACCCTGGATCAGATGGTAACCAGAGTCCTGCTGGAACAGTGAGGCCCAACCCCAGCTTCCAAACTCACAACAAACCAGGGACTACCTGGTCAAGTAATGAGACACCCAGCACTGACACAGTGCAACTCACATACACACAAAAACCCTGAGACGCTCATACACCTGCAGGTTGTCATGGAGGCAGACCAGAGACCATGAAGGGCTGAGAAAAGAATGACCTTCGTATGTGTGCCACCAGAGAAAGGGTGGCTGAAGCCACTTAGGAGCAGCCTAGCTGGGAATCTATTTTCAGAGGAAGAGAGAATGATGTGATGACAGATCAACCTACTGACCAAGAGATGCCCGACACAGTCCGGACTTTTAAGGCTAAGTCTGAGGTACACTGATGACCTAACTTGTACAGCTACTACTGGACAAACAGAAAAATTAATGCTGCAAGAAGATGTACTGAAATGAAGGATAACTATCAATAATATTTGTTGGTATGGATCAGAAGGAAAGTGCTCCCTGTGTAAAGAGATGTTTTTGTTTCATACATCACAAGAGCGGAAAGGGTTGGCTCATTCCTACGTAGTGCATATACTTTCAGAGTATTTGCCTTCATCCCACTTAAAGGTAATGATGTATATTTCGCATGGGGAAAAGTTCACGCTCTACTCTAGTGTCTGATGATGTACACGAAGCCAATTCAGATTAACTGCCTAATGTTGCCCCACAGACTGGGAAACCCCAGAACCACCTGATGTTAGTGCAATTAGGATTAGTTTTATTGTCTCTCTCAGTAACTTCACCAGAATGCACGGACTACCTTGCTCATCTCTGGGCCACTGTTTTGGTAATGCATCTGATGTTAACACTGATCCAGCCCCTCCTCAGGAGCCAAACAACTCCAGACGAAGCAGAAATAACAGACTTCCAGCTGCAGATCCAGTTATTTCCCAGCCTGAAGTCCTACCAGACACTCCACAGGATCAGCAGCACCAGCAGGCTCAGAGGATTGTCAGCTGTATCAACACCCACTCTACCACGACCAGAAAAGTTAATGGTACCAGTTCAAACTCTATCTGCCACCCGCAGGACCAAGATGATGACCCATGCTTTGAGTCACCTCCACCCTTCCATAGCATCTCCCAGAGCTCAGAAGATGAGGAGCTGGAACCAGAGTGTAGTCCAGAGCTGGAGTTGAAATATCCTCAAATACCCAGACCCTCCATTATTATCAGACAACCCAAGGTAAGAACTCTGTCTTCAGCAAGTTCTGTTTTCAACTGATATATTCATTTTGAAGTTGACTTTTCTTTATCATTTAATTTGACTGTTTGGTATTTTACAGATCCACACTGGTGCGGTTGTTTGTAGAGTTCATGTCATACATTACAAAACCACAAGGGGGTGTAGAACCCAATTTAATGTATTAATCCATTCTGTATGATATTTACAGTAAATTGAAGCTCATGTCCCTCTGGTGGGATTTAATCCATTAATTCCTCATCACACTACTACTATTTTTTATCAGTGAGGCATGAAAGTCAAAACACACGTGAACACTCACATACCCACTTTGCGGTCAGAGTGCTCAGTGACTGAAGATAGAGTGTCAGTGAAATGTGTCCTGAGCTCCTGTTCAACATAATCTGTTTCCTGATCTCTCTAAACACCCATGTGTACTCTTGTGTCTGTGTACTTGTGCATGTTTATTTGTGTGTTGAGAGTATTGTTTCTCTTAAGTCTCGACCAAATGCTACAGTGCACAAGCTTTTCGTTTTTATTCAAGGAAAAGGATGACACATTATGCAGGCTAAGCCTTGTCCTCTGATCAATAATGCTGATCAGCACTGGAAACCGCAGATGAATGAAATGGAGGAGGGGCGGGTTTCATTAGGAATCCTGGAATTTACACAGCTGATTACTTCATCCAAAGGGAGATATCTCACCAGCAGATGTTTAGACATCTGTCGGGTTGATCGTTTTAGGCCGGAGGATTGTCAGTTTGATACGGCCGAAGTTATTAAACGAGCCGTGAAAGTATTAAACACATGGTTGATTTATTATGGCAGCCCGGTACAAGCCTGGAATTAGAATTTTAAATTCCTTGACTGACTAAAACATTGAGCCAACTCTAACCATTACTCAAATGTAAAAGCACTCTTTAACCCCCCTCCCCTCAATAAAACTGCAACAGAGTTGCTCATTGCCCAGCAGCACACCTCCCTGGGCAACAGGCCTGTGCATGTATAGAATCACCACTCCCCTATAGCTATTATTGTGCTGTATCAGAATGAGTTACAAAACTGTTTTGAGCAAATTTACCTCTTTCAGTGGAAGCAGGAACAAGATTTCACAATGTTTATTTCAACAAAGTTAATATTAATCAAGTGTAACACCTAGGGTTACTTCCTCATTGAACTGTGTTCTTGACAGCTGGTTCAAAAAAGGCTGATTGATCCACTGGAGCACAGGCATGGTCTGAGCATGTGCATTTAACCCCTATAGCACCTCATCAGCTGACTACTCAAAAGTCAAAGGTCGAACGCCTTAGTGATTCCTGCCCTCAAGGCCCTCAAATTAATTCTCCTTACTATGTGCCAATCCTGTCTGTCATTCCACAGTGTGTAACTGTTCGAACTTATCGTTAGTGTCTTTGTTAAGACATCCAGCACAACAGATGAAGCTTTGATCCTTTGCACCCCAGTGCTATATCTCTGTGTGTGCATGTGCGTCCATGTGTCCATTTGCGTGTGTCCATATCAGTGTGTGGCCAACGTGTTTATGGGGCGCTTTCTTTATCCAAAGGTGAAACCACTGTCATATCTGAACGTTCAGCACAGTACACACACACACACACAGGAACACTGATTACATGGTTAGCGAAAGAATGTCGTGCTAGAAACAATAATACAAATTCTTCAGTATCACTCTCTCTCTCACACACACACACACATAGGTAGCCACACACAGTAGTAAAAGATTACTAAACACTGTTATTAGGCAAATAGAGGGGTTGGTTTGAACAGGGTGAGAGAGCAAAGAACAAGAACATTCCCCTATAGAACAATCACTGCCATTCCAACACTGGCCTCAGACTGCCATCTGAGCTCTATTTACACATACAGTATTAGAAAGTCATTTCTTCCTGTGTTGGCACAGACATTTATGTTGTAAAAGTAGGTTTCCGTATTTCACAGACAAGAAACTGAGCGTATTACCTACTTGTATCTGTGGCTGCAGGCCCTCTATGTGTAACCCTATATGCTAAAGATCTGTGAATGAATCTAAATCACAATGTTACGAAACACGTCTGTTGTCCTCAAAAGGTTTTTTTTTTTCTAAAATTAGCTATTGTACTAATGTCTGTGGCCTCACAGTCTTATTGCCCCATAATTACACCTTGCTTTATTCTGCTTGTACTTTATTCTGCTTGTACTTTTGTACTATTGACATCTGACGGGTCGTGCCCATTAGATTAATGTGTTTGTTATTCAGTGATGACCTTACAGTGACTGACAGTATCCCTTTGTGTTCCCTTCCCACACACTCCCCTCAGGAATCAGAATTCCAGGAAACGGCGTCTGACAGGTCGGACTGTAGAGAGACAGAGGATGGAGGGTTATCAGGTACGGAAAACAACACGAGCTTCCTCTTCTTTTCTCTCCGCTCCCTTCTCCACCTCCAGCTCTTCCACACTGGAGTCACCGGGCACAGACTTTGAAAATGGAAAATGTTCTGGCTGAAGTCGTTATCTGCTGATGGAAAAACAACTTTTTATGTGGAGAGCAGCATATTTCTGAAAAGAATTACTCTGCGTGTGAGGAAATGATCAGGTCACACAGTTGTGCCCTGAATGTGTCAGTGTGTCATTGTGAAGGAATTTTTGTTCCATAACTTGTCTGCTGTGATTAGGGAGCCATCTCTTTGTCTAGCTGTAGTTAATACTCATCCAGAGGAGAGGATGAGCTTTCTGTTTGTGTGACTTTATTTGTGTGTGTGTGTGTGTGTGTGTGTGTGTGTGTGTGTGTGTGTGTGTGTGTGTGTGTGTGTGTGTGTGTGTG
>JBBMJY010000021.1:12910538-12951469 GCA_037833715.1 Toxotes lorentzi
TGTGTGTGTGTGTGTGTGTGTGTGTGTGTGTGTGTGTGTGTGTGTGTGTGTGTGTGTGTGTGTGTGTGTGTTCCCTCACCTTGCCAGGATGTCTGGGCGGAGCTGAGTGCTGGCGGTTACCTTGGCGATGAGTCTTGGGGCAAAGCATTGGGAGGGGTGGAGGGCCACAAATGGGTAAAAGGATGGAGTTGAGTGGCTGATTAATAATGTGATTGAATGTGTACATTGTGTGTGTAGTAGTGTGTGCCAGTAGACCTGCAGGACAGAGTGTGTATCAGTGCCTTGGCATGCACAAACCAAGGCCACCACATGTAAAGAGAACCTCTCTGCCTTTTGTTTTCTAACCCCATCCAATAACGTTACAAAGAATGGATTTTGGGGGTGGGGGCTGGGAGACAAAAACACCTCCTGAAATGATGCAGTACAGTGAGAAAACACCATAAACTACAGCCACAGAATTGATAATACATTTGAATCTGACCCAACACAAATCTAATTTTGGCAAGTTTTAAAAAGGTGGCATTTATTGTATTTGATTTGATAAAAATTGTAAGTTGTTCCAGGTATTTTGTCCACCTTTTTATGGAAGTTGGAACAACAGGAAGATAAGGTTAACCAATCTACAGCGCTGTCATTTAATGCTTTACTAACCCAGCCCTGTGTTTTAGATGCTTTTAAAGGATTATCGTCTCTAACTATGTCTCTGTGCCACAAGCACATGCACACACAGAAAGAGAAACAAGAGAACATCTGCTGCATGTGGTTCTCTAAGAGTTGTTAAATCAACACAATGAACACTGTGAGCCTTACAACAGAAGTCTCTTTATTCCAATGAGAGAAATTGAAACAATACAGGCACACTCTTGTACCCCCGACCCCCCACCCCCCCAAACCAAGGATAAAATGGGAGAGATTATGATGCACCAGGGGGTAATGTAAGTACAGAACCTCCTCTGTCTCTTTCTCCCTGACACACGCACATGCACACAATTGTCACACTGACCTTGATTTCCTCTGGTCACGGTGTGTGCGTGTTGTTGGAAGGGCCTTCCTGCTCTCTGTGTTGGAAATCCCGCTTATTCAGCTTATTCACACAAACATGCAGACACACACAAGTGGACGGACAGAGGCAGGGACACGTACATGTTTCTCTATTATGATGTGTCCCCCTGTGGAGGTTTACCCAGGCCCGTACACCTCTCACATTTGATCTGAATTCTTTTTTTTTTTTTTTAATTCTTTATTGTTCTTATACCATTCATGATTAACTAGCATTAATGCCCTTTGGGGATCTATACAACCTGTTATCTTATGTCAGTCCTGTGAAGAAATATTTTTACTGCACGTTTGCACAAGCCCAAGTATAAAAACAGCTTTTCATGCCTTTTATTTAGAAATTGTACACGGATTGATGAATTACTTCATCTGTGTATCCATGAAAAAAAGTAAGTGTTCCTAAGAGTCTGAACATATGTGTATTGTACAAGTTCTTAAGGGTCCAGCAAAAGATATATATCCCAGACACCCATAAACATTTTGTGTTTGTGGTCTGTGTGATAAAATAGACATGGTAAGCTGTGGGCACTTTTGTCCAGCACTGTGGATATTTTACCCCTTACTGTACTGTAACAGAGCCATCTGCTCTCATTCCTCTTGGCAGTCATCAGGCTAAGTGGAGAGGCTCTATACAGTAAAGCTCAATAAATCTGGGTGACTTTACCAGTAATAACAGCCTCAGTGACAACAACTGGAGTGAAATTACCGTATCTTGATCTTTTTGCATATGCTAGCATGCATGACATTCAAACACATGCAAATATGGACACACACATAGACATGCAAAAGCAGGAAATTGCATGCAGTCTGTAATTTGCTCATCTGCTACACTTGAGTGAATTGTTATTCCCTTGAATAAAATGAATTTGCGGACAAATTCACCATATGCGGCTAGTAGCAGACAGATAAGAGGAAAATAAACTGCAATCAATGAAAAGTAAGATTGAAACTAGTGACAAAAACCTTTTCAGTGCCATCTCTACCACAGAGAGGCTGCCCTGGAAAAAAAAAAAGATTTTAATGTTCTATGAAAATGAAACTTATTTGTCACAGGAATTCTTGATGCTCCAGACTGCACTTCATGTAAGGAGAAACATCAGGGTAGGTGTTAAAGAGAGATGTCTAGATATTGGGAATTCAGGCAAATCATGACAAAAAATATAAATAGTAGACAGAATGCCAAAGCATGAAGGTGCATCAGCTGATAAAAACCAGAGACAGGGAGAGTTTGAGTGGCTGAAGAAGCTGGAGAACAAGAGATCATTTCACGAGCGCGCCGAGAGGCTGACGCAGCACTGACCTCACAAGCCTCATTTAGCCAGGCACCACGGATGTGTGTGTGAGTCTTCAGATGTACGTGTGTGGCTGTGCATCTGTGCAGAAAGGGACACTGTGGTGTGAGTCATCCAGCAGTGATTGAATTAGCTGAACTTTGGCTGAACACTCACAGGCAAAAGAGGAAAAAGCTGAGTGCATTACGTTACCCCAAGAACTGGCGAACGCATCTTGGAGACAGACAGGCTGACAGTGGGTGTCGCCCACATTTTATTAAAAAGATCACCCAGCTTTAGAAAGCTGCACAAACAGCCTACGTACGCCCTCTTTGTTATACACACACATGCATGTGACCACACATAGACAACTCACCAAGACTTACAGTGACCTAATTGGCAATTTCTTCCAAAACACATGTCATAAATGTGGAATATTGCTTCAGTACAGCGTTCTATCTTGTGGTTTCTCCACCAGTGCACTGAGGTTATGAGCCCTAAACTGTTGCTGGGTCAGACATGAGGGAGAAAACAGAGTGGAAAGAATGCATTAAGTCTGTTTGGGACAATTGAGAGGGAGACAGAGGAAAATGGTGGCTTGATGTTAAAAAAAAGACAGACTGAAAATTTTAACAAGTATCTCAGATTTAACCGAGGGCTCTTGAACATACACTTCTTCAGCATATGGTGGGGGGCGTACTGCTGGTGTAAACCCCCAGTCGTCCTGAAGTAGGTCATGCACATGGCGAGTGGTGTTTCTGTACTCTACAATTATGTGCACTTATTTACCATCTCCCCTTTTTCTAAACCAGTTCAATGTTAAACATGTTTTCACGCTCACAACAAAACAGTGAAAGACATTACGTTCTCCCTGTGCATTTCTAAAATCTATCTGTTATTCATTTTGTTATTTTACTTGATCTCAGAGCAACAGATGTGTACAAAATCTGAGCATAAAATCAGTTCCTTTAAAACAAGCATACAGCCTTGTTTCATTTTTACATCTTGCCCAGAAAAAAATATTCCTCCAAAAGAGATTCACTATGATCAGTTTTAAGATCTGCCCACACTTACAGGAAGGCCTCTGTGTCACCATGGTTTTCAGAAAACTACCATATCCTGTTTAAAGTGGAGGCCCTTAGAGGCCTGACAAAGAAAAAACAAGGGGGCCTCACATGCAATCCTACATACACACAAGAGCACACACACAAGAACGGTGGGAAACCCTGGGCCGATAACAGAAACATCTGTTCCAGAAATCTGACTTATACCAGCAGTTTGAGATAGTGAGGAGGAAGCAGCAAGACTGTCTAATTCCAGGCAGCGGCTTTCAGTGAGGAATATACACACAGGAAGCAGAAACAAGATTACCTTCAGTGTCAAAACCTGTCCACATAACCCCATCAGCCTTTATTTACAGCAAAACAATATATTCAGGACTTGATAAGTGTCTTTCTGTTGACATGTGTCCCCACAGTGGCTTTGAACAAAATTTTGTGTCTTTTCTGCAGAGAAAGGGGCTTTCACTTGTTCAAACCATTATTTGCGCCTCAGCTATGAAACTGTTCCCCTGACTCTCTTCATCTCATTTGTGATTTAGAAGAAGTATGCAACTTCCTTGGAACCATCTGAAATGGAAACTACTCACAGATGTAATATTTCTGCCAATCAGTTCTAAAGTTGCTTTACATAAATAGGCCTGTTGCCATAGCAGTGAGGAAGTACTTTCTTCCTACAGCGGTGAAGGTTTTATCTCCAGCATGACTTGAGTTTTAACGGTGAAAGTGTATGCTTTAATGAGATAAACGTGTATCAGAAATGAAAGAGATAATGCTTGTTAATTTAAATTAAGGCTAGATTCTAAGTTTAAAGAGTAGCTCTGCATCATTGGAAATACACTCATTAGCTCTCTTGACAGGGGGTTATGTGCTGGACTTTGTCTTGGCTGGGACCAGTAACTTCCCAGAGTCTCCACTGATTACCTGGGAAAGAGTCAACACATAATCCCTCGCGAAACACTGAATTGTTGTCTTTTACACTTAAGGTTTTGCCCAGATTAAACCAACAAGATGGAACAGTGGGCTTTAGATGTGCATCTAGGAGGATTTACCTTTTAACAGAGCCAAGCTCTTTCCTTTTGTTTCCAACCAGCTGCTTGCACAAGCTACAAATTTAGCATACAGATATGTGAGCAGCATACAGATATAAGAGTCATCTAACTCATCTGACTCTCAGCAAGAAAGCAAGAAAGAGAATTAGTGTATTAGTGAACACAATGGTGGGGATGGCTTGTAGTGTAGTGTCTCTATAGCATTTGGTTTCTCATCACTTTTATTACAATGTGTACAAACACATGCATGCACAAACACACACACACACACACACATTCACTCAGTACACATCTGTTTCCTGCATAGTGGGAGCTCTGACTGTGGTGGTCTCTGAAGGGAGTGTCCTCTGTTAGAGGAGATCCCTGTCATGACTCATCCTATTGTTCAGCTCAACACTTGTAGTCGCCCCTCTCCTAAATTATGAGAAGGTCCTTAGGAATGTTTTACTTCTCTGATGCCCCAACCTCCCACATGTTTAGATTTCAAACCAGACCCTTGGGCCATTTTGCACTTTTTTTTTTCTTTTTTTTGTCATTTCCAGTAAGCCTGCTCTGTAGTTGTGCAGCAACTTAGAACCAACAGAGATCAAACCCAGTCTGATGTAGTCAAGGAGGTTATTTGCCGACAGAAAACTAGGGGTTTTGGTGAGCTGATTTAACAGAAGGAGGGTGGATAAGCAGATCCACTGACCCTTCATCAGTAAGCAGATTACGCTTCATCACAAAGAATGCTCAGGATATTCAGTCTGAGACAACAGCGGGCAGTAGACTGATCTGTTGTAATCAAAGTGACGAATGATCAAATGATCTGTATGAGGGAATGCTGCAAACTTACCCCTTGAAAAAAGAACAACAACAGTGACACTAGTCACCAATCATTCCAAACTTCTCCTGTGGAGCCAAGAGTTAAACTCACATATCTTTTATTCTAGTGGAGAGTTCAAAGTATCCAAATATATCAAATATATCAGGCTAAATTTTCGAGAAATGTGTATAAAATAATGAACTGCGTATTCCGACTTGATAGCTGGGTGCAGCCATAAAAAAAAAAAATCTTCATTCACTGTAAACATCATATCACTTCAATGATGAGTTGAAACAAGCTGATACAGCAAAAAAAAAAAAAAGTAGCATTAAAACGGAAGCTGTAAACACAACATTATAAAGATGTTGTGGCAAACATGTTAGCGTACAACCACCTATTTATACATCGGCAGACACCGAGCAACATTAGTATTCCTTCGGAGCTGTGTGACCATCTGGCAAATTTAAGTTCAATATTTGCTCTCCTTGCTCTGTTTTGGTCTCCACCATCTCCTGCATTGGGTTTATTCTGGTCAACAGCAGCTGCAGCTGGAAACAAGGTTCGTGGGCTGGGGGCCATTAAACCAAACAAGAGCTAACGGGAACTGCAACTAAGTGATAATTCTTTGTAGATTTGTCAAAACTAAATACCCTTTTCACATTACACATAAAGTCACTTGACACCCCATACTGTTTTAAGGGAAAGGGGAAAACTATATGTTATACTGACATGTTGTGGTTTAAAAGATTAATTTAAAAGTATGATTTATGAGTTATTGCAGCTGTAAGCTATATACCACATAAATTGTATTTCAATACCCCTATAAATAATTTAAAAATATAAAGTACAATTGGTCCACTAATAAACTTGGATGCACAGAAAAGCCTGTCCTACATATAGTATACTATATTAGAAAACAGTACTAAAATTTTCTAAGTAATATACGTAGCTCATCACAGGTTATAACACTAAGACTTTTATGACAACATTTTACAAATCTAGTGATCCTGTGTTTGTGGGTGCTCCATCGCACGCCCCGCCCTGAGCGCGAGGAGTCCCTGCTCATCTACTTCAGAACGGGGAGGAGGAGGAGTCCTTTGCCTACGTCACTCCATCCCTCCCACCCAGCTTAAATTTACATTTTCTATGGGTCCTAGCTGAGTGTGCGTGCGTATGCTGGAGCTATTGAACAGTTTTGAACAGCCGAGAGTCGCGTAGACACACCTCAACCCCAAGAAGTGATCCGGAGACGCTCTGATGCGACCTGAGCCACTTTGTCATTTTAGAAATTGAACAGCTTGAGTTGGAGAAGTCGCGTCGGGGTCGACTTTGAGGTAGGTGTGTATATGTATATGTGTGTATATGTGTGTTAGTGTCTGGAGCTCGAGCGGTTTTCGTGAGGTTGCTTCACGAGCGCACTAACAAAAGCGGCACGTTTTAACTGTTTGTCTGCCCCCGTCGGCAGAAGCAGCAGGTTTTGCGTTTAAAAGCTGGAAAAGTAACGAGGAAGAGAAACAGACCGAGGAGAGAGAGAATGAGATTGCAAAACACAAACTCATTTCTCACTTCATTTTCTCCTTTTGTTGTAGCGCATGACTGTAGCCGACGGGACAGTGAGGAACAAACACACTGAGGTGGTTGTACAGCACGTACAGTCCACAGTTACATCTGCTTTGGAGCAGACTGGTGTATACATGGCAGTTTACACTTCGTGCTTTGTGAGAAGAACAGTAGAAGAAAACATAAGCGTTTATTATCTTTAGTGTGTCAGTGGTCTTCTGAGGAGATGATGAGGGGGCCTTAACATGTAATGCTCACATGTGGTATTACACTTGGCAATATGTGTACACAAGTCCTCTAAAACATAGAATCACTCTTGTTTTTAAGCTATCATAAAATCACATATGTGCTTCAAAGGGCTTTACAACCTGTGCAGCTCTTGACTTGCTGTTTTTCTTATTTGTCACCATAAGGTACAAGCAGTAACCCTTAAATACCATTAAAATGAGGCCTATTAGTAATCCAAACAGCATATGCGGAGACCATATGATGTGGGTGAGCTGTATCTGAATTCATCATTTGTGAGTAAGGCTGTGTGTAATAGCACAGCAATGACTAAAGCCCTCTGTTTCAAAGCACATGGCTTCAGCCAGAGCTGACACTCTGGCCTGTGCTGTCATCAGACACACAGGCCAACTGTCATGTGAAGTGGTATGTTTTGTGATATTGAAGCAGGTCCGCTGGTCTCCAACTTGTGTTTCTTTTTCGTAGTGGATTATACTTTCTGTCAAACTTTAACAAGACGTTAAACAAACAGTGATGAATCCAGCTCTAGCCTGAATGCTGGTTGAGTGTGTTTGCTGGGTGGAGGCGTAATAGCAATGGCCTGGCAAATACAACCGAGCAGCTTCAACATGTGAAGTAGTTTAAACTCAGGGACATCAGATGTGTTAAAGTGAGAGGTGAAGTGACAAAAGCAGGTGGTAAGAATGAGAATGTTATACTGTCTAGGTGCAGAGGGTGAGTGTATGTGTGTTTGCAGGGAGGGGAAAGTTTCTCGCACATGTGTTAGTCATTTGGAGGGGGGTTTGCAAAACGATTTACATCTGTTTTCTGATCTTTGATCCCCCTCCTTCCCTCCTCTCTCTCTCCTGTTCCTCTTACTTGGTCTCTCTTGCTGTCTTCTGTTTCCCGTAAGGGCTGATGCTGTCACTGTGTGTGTGTGAGAGTGAGTGTGTGGTGGGTGTTACAACTGGAATGCTCTCTGCTCCATTATTATTGCACTCAAAGGAATTTAAATATGTGAATGAAATGTCTGAGTTTCCATTCTATAATAGCATGTGTCCATTAGTGGTTCTGGTGCATTTCTCAGATGTATTATTATAAAATCTGAGTCCATGTCAAGGACTCAACCTGACCTCAAGAAAATCAAGGTATTTGGGTCAGGCATGGGTGTGTGTCCTGAAGGGGTATAACTGGCAACCACGTGTGTCGACAGTATTATCTCCCACAGTCCTGCTGGTCTGTCTGTGGGCACAAAATCTTCATTACTCAGCAGACTGTACTGATCCTTAAGACCCACACAGCACCAGACACAGTGTTACTACTGTGTGTGTGTTTCATGATCAGGCTCTGTTACTAGTTCTTCATAGACATATAGGTCACTCGTGGTGAAAGACTACCTTGTAGCAAATGTTTTGAAATCTTTCCCCTATAATGGGCCATGTAAATAAAGAGTGAGGTTTCAGAGGTTCTCTGTACGGAGAGCTGAGTCCTCATGGTTTTAACAAACACATCTCCACTCTGTCCAGTTCCAGTCTGCAGCTGCCAATGTTGTCTTTATACAAAACAGCCATACAAAGGATAATAAAACTGTGTAAAAAATTGGCACAGTTATGAACCAAATCAGGAAGTATCTATATCAGCGAATGTATAAACAAGACCCACGGTTTTATAGCAGAGGTAGGCCACGTTATCTGAAACAAAGGCCACCTTTGCTAACATTATCATTAATAGACTTTATAAAATAAAATATTTACCTTCAGAAAAAGAGTTTTAGGTAGGCATAATTGATCACAAAAGTAGATATATAAAGTCTTTGGAAGGTTGTGCAACAACGTCTTGCATTTTACTCCTTTTAGTTATTTTTCCTCAAACTTCGAAAGTAAATTTTATTTAATAATTGAAAACACAGGTGTCATTATGCAAAGTATCACAGTTCTCACTATACCTCATATATAGAGAAACAAATACTCTTTTATGAAATAAGACACTTAGTTTTAGGGAAGAGAGTCAAAATGGGCTTTTATCTGTTTTCAAAAAAAATCTTTTGGACAGCTGCTTTGTCTTTGTGTGATTTTGTTTTATCAGTTTCTTCACAGACACTAGGTGCGTTACTGCCCCTCTCCATGCAGGCTGCATGAAATATTGTGATGCAATGCAAACACAAGTGATGCAATCCCAGCATCCAGTAACACCACCAAAGGATTTGTTTACACCGTGCTCTGGTTTTGTTACCATGGTTTTAGATTATGATGTCACGATTTGGGTATTGAGTTTCCTGATAGTGGGCTGCTGTGGGATGGATGGCGGGGTTTGTGTGGCTGGGGGCGGTCGATTCATATGAAATTCACACATGCAGAGGCTTGACTTACTTTGTTTGAGCAGCCTCAGGACTGAGATAAGATATACATGTATGCATACCAAAGACTAAAACAGACACACACAACCTACAGGGACTCGGCTTCTCAAAGAATCCCATTGATTTTCCTGCTGCTATGCTGGAGCTTCAATCACAATAAAGCACCATTACTGTGCTGACCACTTTGCGTAGTCTTGGAGAATGGATGACACACACATACGTGCATGCACGTAGATTCCGAATGCCTTCCTCCTTGCAGCTTGTTAGGTTGAAGTATAGGGAGATTGGGAGTCTGAGCTGCCTGAATCGGATTAAGCTCAGTGTATGTCAGTATCAAGATATACGATTCTGTCTTATTATAAACACAAACAGGGATTTACGTCCACAGAAGAACTGGACCCCTTGTTTCTCTCACAGCCTGAAGCCAACAGGGCTTTCAGAATGTATACCCATACTGGCTTTGGAAAGTTTCATTAGACAATGAAACCACATGATTGCCTACTGTCCCAACTAAAAATATATGCATGCACATACCGTATATTTTGTGACATGTCAAGCATAAAGTGCACAATCTAAGAGAACAAAGAGTCTTCATTTAGCCTGTTTTTGGTCACCTGCTTACCTCATTATCTGTGTGTGCGCACGTTCAGCATACACCCTGTGTGTCTGTCTGGATAACTTGTCTGGTTGCCCAAGGTAACAGTTGTTAGTTGGGGGTTTTTCTCAAGTAGCATGTAAACAAAGGAGAACCTCCCAAATCCTCCCCGGTGTACCCCCCCAGCCAATGAGATTTGAGCTCCCAGCCGGGCTCAGCCACTAGACAGTGAGGAGGGGTGTGACTCTGCTCCATAAACACAGCAGTAAAGCACAAAGCTTTGCATCTGGAACCGGAACAGACAGCAGAGCCATAACAAAGACTCTTCCTTTATGAGTGAACAGTACTTGACACTGCTGAGCCAGACGAAACGGCTGTGGATTTTTTTTTTACTATATGGCTTTTATACCGCTTAAAAGACACATATTGGAATTGCATTTAAAAGGGTGATGTGTGTGTGAGGAATGTGCCATTTATGGTCACATGTTTACATCTCAGTGAGGAGGAGCCACATGAAACATGAATATGCTCTGTCTATAATTTGTCTTCTTAGGGTATGTCTGCGTAGCAGAACAGTGTGGATTCTGTGCATGTGTTGTTCATCTGTCTCAGTCCACCTGTTCTCATTGGGTCTATACATATACGTACAGGACCATGTGTCAGTGTCAGCTGTGAAAGAGTATAGGCCAGCCTTTTGTGTTTGACTGACAGGTGTGACCCCAGTCTGTACCCACACACCAGTTATTCAGGCCATGTGTTCAGAATTTGGTTTGAGTAAGCACTTTGATTTTAACCTTTTAAAGAAAAGTGCACATAGAGGTGCACCCAAATGTTTCCATCACTCAAAGATGTCAGTGTATGAAGATAGATCTCTGGCTGTGCGTCTGCATGGCCCTGACATGTATATGCTGTTGTGTGCCCAAAGCAATAATAACTTTGCAGGTTCATCACATTCCCACAGCGTGACTCAAAGTGGTGTCTGTGCCTTTTCAATCCATCCCATTCATTCTGTAATCTGCCTCACCCTGGGGCTCGCACAAGCAAATCAGTGCTGAACACAAACTGTCAAACCAGGCATGTTTCAATCCAGCAGGAGAGATCACAGCTAAGCTTGATCAGTAGGTGCTCATCTGAGAAACATCGTCTTAACAAAAGGCACTGGTTACTCATTTGACACGTCAATGCATGTCAGTTCATGTCGGCTAATAGATCTGGATACTTGCTCATGCTGCAATCAACACTTAAAAGCTGAATGTGGTAGCTGTCAAGCTTGCATTATAATCAGACAAGACCAAATGCAGCCATAGTGGTTATGGAGCTACAGCCACAAGACATGACTGTTTTCAGGCCAAGATCACAACACTGTGATTTGCATCAGACCCCAAAATCACATTAACATTATACATATAATCGTTGCCAAAGTAATGAATGTACTCAGGATTGTGGGTTGTTTTTTACTTACTTGTGTAGAACATAGACCATTGTGCAACAAAAGCCTTTGTGTGAACACTCCTTTCTCACATGTTTAACTGAAGTTCCTATTTAATGTTCAGATTCCTGAAGAGCATACAGTTATCGTGAGAAGATAAGTAAGATGATGATTTCCAGGTTCAGTAGAAAAAGGCCATCAATATCACTCAGTCTGTAAGTGCAGACAAAGAAAAAACAAACCTTCCTTTTTTCGCAGTAAGTTCTGGGTTGAGAGAAATGAGAACTGTATGTAAGTTTGAGGGAGAGAGTGACTGGAATTCAGATGTTTTCTTATGAGCTATTACTGCTGGCTGCCAGGCGTGGTGATGAGTTTGCCTTTTTATCACGACAGTCTATAGAGCCGCCTTATATTCCCGTAATGATATCAGGGTTTTACACATCCATAGACACACGCATGCACACACACTGCGTAGCTAAAGCCTAACAGCTTGAGCCTTCCTCACATGATCCACTGTGTGTTAAATTATCGTTTCCTTGTGTGGGTGTTTGTGCATGTGTCCACATCTGCGCTTTACGAACCCTAAAACCCTGATTGTAAATTCCCATACCCTTGCGTCTCCCTAGTGACATCATCGTATTGTGGGAGCGGGGCGGGTGCTTTAAGAGGTCAGTACATGATGAGGCCCCAGAATTCCCCAGCTCCTCTTCTCCTCTGCTCCAGACCCCCACTCCAAGGCAAGAAATACAAAACAGATCTCAACCCCCAAACTCCCCAGCATACTTTTGAGGAACCATTCTCTCGCTCTCTCTCTGTCTTTCTTTGTTTCTCCGTCAGAACATCCCATGATTTAGTTTTGTTTAGACGAATGCGATGAATGTTAGATGTATTTGTCACTGCTCACTCTATCATCCTCTGTACGCTGGTAGTAACTATAAATTTGAGCTGTTTGCTCAGTTTAAACGCAAATTATTGATAGCTATGACAGGAGAGGAATTTTGCGTTTGCTTTGTTGAAACATGTTTGTGCTCCTGACCGGTTTATGGTGTTTATGTTTTGTGAGTGTCATTTATACTCACCCATTGTTTTGCTTGCACATGCACATAACTACTAGACTGCAAACATGTGCTGTGGGTACTGTATTGTGGGCTGTTCTTTTTCGTTACTTGATGCTGACTTTGAATGTGTCCGGAGGTGCAAGTGATAGGAAAATATATGATTCTGTTGTTTGAATCTGTGCTCTGAAAATATGTGCACATGTACGTCACTGTGCTGTGGGGGGGGGGGGGGGGGGGGGGGGGGAGAACGTCCCCCAGCTCTTTCCCAAAAAGACACCCCCTTCCCCCCCCCAACCCCCCCCCCCCCCCCCCCCCCCCCCCCCCCCCCCCCCCCCCCCCCCCCCCCGCACTTATACAGGTTCTGTCCAGGAAATGAGCTCATTGTCACTACTAGGCCACAACTCTCTGCTTCTCTTTCACTTTTTCTGTCACTTTCACTCTCTCTCTGAAAAACACTGCTGTCCCTCCCCCAACCCTCTCAGCTGTCAGTTAAAAGCCCATCTATCTGTGTGTTTTAATTAGGGCCTCCCCTATTTATGGCTGAATGGCCGCTTCATTAATGGAAAGGCTAGGAGGTGCACACACGAATCTGTCCAGCTTAAAATGCACAGCAATGGGGTGGGTGGGGGGGGGGGGGTGGGGGGTGTAGGATGTGTGTGTGTGTGTGAGGGAGAGAGAGACAGAAAGAATGGGGTGTGGGGGTTGCTTTAGGGGTATTGATGACGCAATTTCCCCTGAGGGGCGGACCTCCCATCTGTGAGCGGAATAGACAGGATCTGGCCCAAAAAAAAAAAGAAAGACTGAACGAGAGGAACTACACGGGACATGGAAGAGATATCAGAATAAGCGAGCAGATGGTAAATTAAGTTTTAAGAAAATGTGAAGCTTTTTTTTCATGCGATTTACTGAGCCTGATTCTAAGTTTTTTTTTCACATATATATGCATCTATGATCAGAATATGGGGAAATTATACCCTTTGTTGAGCTTCTTTTGGTGAGTCTCCAAAAATGCATACACAAAGGCCAGAATCATGATTTGCTTTAGTATTAATTCTTATGGAATTCCTCTCTAAGCTTCTTATTAAGCAATAAGAAACAAATCATGTAAAAAAAAAAAAAAACATGAATTGACTTTGGTCCTTTTTTCATGTTAGATGTGCCCTTTTATATTTATTTATTTTGTAAACCTAAAGGGGTTGATGCTGGAGTGGGTGTGGTCAGCCATGTGTTTGTAAGCAACACACGACAGTTGACTGGCCAACCCCGCCCTGTGCAGAGCTCTAGATGGTCTGCTCTGTTTTTGCCTGTATCCTGGAGGAGAATAGGGGGGTCAGATGGTGAAGCAGGCCACCAGCTGCTCTCCTCGCCTCCGTCTTTCGAGGCTGCAGCAGGAAGAGGGCCACTCATGAGTCATGAAGCGCTGTGCCATTTTATCTAGTGTAACATAAGGTTATTCAACTCTGTCTTGTCCATGGCAGTAGAAATCCACTTTTTGTAAGCGCTGAAAAAAAAGCACTGATAATGGCCAATTTATGTGCTCTCCCCCTCCATGATCATTACTCTTTCTGCCCATCTGTGCTTTTCTCTGTTGGGTTAGATCAAGAAGAGTGCCTGTCATGGATAGTTTCTTTTTCTTTTCTTTTTTTTAAATAAGTCGACATTTGTGAGTTTCTTCCGTTTTTGAACCTGCAAAAATAGATTTTGTGTGTGTGTATGTGTGTGTTGGGGGGGGGGCAGCGCAAACTAATAATTGGCATAATGTATTTTCGGTTTTCGGTTTTCGGCCTTGGTTTCCTCATTTTCGGTTTTCGGTTTCTGCCAATAATTTTCATTTCGGTGCAGCCCTATTAAGTATGCTTGTCTATCTGGTGCTGAGCAGGTAGTGGACAGTGGGTCTGAGCTGAAAGAAGCTATAAAGCTATCTTCTATTGCTGTTATTAAAAAGAGCATTGATTATAGCTCTGGGGTTGTTTTTGAGATTATTTCATCTGTTAGAAGTGTTTTTAGCACTGCCCCAGAGGAAGCCTTGAGGTGTCGTATGAGTTGGCATCAGCTACGTCCTGCTACTGAGTGCTGTGTCACTAAATTAAGTGTGGGTGATGGCAGGTCTCCATGGTGACTCAGAGAAAATGACAGTTGAGGGGGAAATTGAGAAATAGGCCTGTATTATGAATGCAAGTCTGTGTGCGTGTTAGCTCATATAGCAGAGCTGGCTGCAGTGATGCAATCACTTGGCACAATGCAGACACTCTACCCTTGCAAGATAAGTCGTTCTTTCAGATACACTTTCACACGAACAAAGTCACAACTGCAAACACATTTATCAAATGCATTCATTGAATTACTTCTATTTAAAATAAACTACCACATGCACCTTTTTTCACTTTTATACAGTGAAATCTCTCTGTGAGCATAATACGAGTGATATATTATTGAAAACGTATGTGCATTGTCTCAGCTTCTGCATGGATTTAACTGCATGTCTGTCCTACTTTTTTAGTTATCTTGTGACATGTGACATTTCACAGTATGTGAGACCACAGTCATACACAGGTCATGAGGATGTCAGGGAGAGAGTGAAGTAAACAGAGGAAAACTGTCTTCAGCCAACTCCCTTTTCTCTTCTGCTAGACTCTCTTCTGACCCAGTTTTTCTCCTTTATTTTCCATTGTTTTCACCAACTTTCTTTCCATTTTATCCCTTAATGCTTGGACATTTTGGATCTTCTAAATACTGTGTCCATTCTCCTGGAAATTCTTAGGTCCTTTGGAGTCTCATTAGCTGTGTGTGTGTATATCTGTGACAGTGTGCCTGTTGTCTCTGTTCTGAGGGTGTGTCTCCAGAACCAATAAACAAACTGTTTTAATGGGATTCCTGGAACAGCAGTAAGTGTAGTCCTGAAAACGGCATGCCGATATCCATGTTCAGAGTGATGCTGTTGTAGTGCACGGGTTGGCATAGAGGTGTGTTGAAAATGGATCTGCAGGATGGATGTGCATATGATCTACAGCATGTGTTGAAGTGGCTGATTGTTACGGTATTGTATAGTTCCAAAACCCACACCTAGTAGCACATGTGTAGAAGGAGAGATCTATGCGTTAAATGCTGCTCCTCATCTGACCAGTAGTAGAACATATTAACTTGGTTATCTGTGTTGTTCTCAAGGTGTCATAGACTATAACTGATAGTGAAACATGCTGCTATGTGGCTTTTAAGTGAAACCAGAAATAACATAAAATAAAACAAAACTACCAGTGATAAGGCTGACTTTAAGCAGGGCTCCAATTTGAGGTTGCAGGTCCCTTTTGAACTCCCTATGTCACTTCCCCTCTCCCTCGGGGCACAGAGGAAGTCGGAGCAGATGTGTTAAACTAACGGACACTTTGACAACACTGCTAGTCTGTAAATTGCTCTACCCCCTACTTTCGACATTAACAGAAACCTCCTTTGATGTACACAGCACGTGTGTGCAGCCCCTGACACACACACACACCCTGATTACAGCCACAAGTAGTTCTGCCCGCCTCTGCCATCTCACACGCACATGTCACCATGTCCTGCCTGTACCAGAAAGCTCTTTTATTTTTAGGAGCAGATTTATGAATAGTGTTCTCCTTTCCAAACTTCACCCTAAACTTGTCTTACTTACGTTGATGATTTTATAGATGTATTTACTGTATACACAGATTATAAAATTTGTGTTTGTAAAGACATTGATAGAGATTTTTTAAAGGTTACTAACTGAGATTAGAAGGGATTACCCACCGCTATCACTGTACGTCACAATCAACTGGAAAAAGCAGTATTTACATTTGTTAACATATTCCATTATATCCACCAAGAGTATTTATTGTGTGGCATTTCTCTCTCTTTCTTTGTTCTGCAGCCACAAACCGTGTTTATCAGAGGCTTCTTTGTTATGTAACTGACATTGTTTAGTTTCTGGAATGCATGAATATCGACCTCTAGTGGTTTCGTTAGGTCATTACACCAACCCTCTGCGTATATGTTTTGATTCTGACGACACACTTCCCCACCTTTGTGTTTAGCACCTGCTGTGTAATGATTATCTGGAACAACCAAAGACAGTGATTGGCCCACTCTTTATCAGGATGTACTTATCAGTCACAGACAGGAGAGACTTGTAACCGGGCAACGCCTTAAAATTACTGGCATTTGAGAACATGATTGTTTATAAATCTGAGTCATACTTCAGACTGTGGGAAAAAAATGCATGAGACTTTATATTTAATCTATCTAATACTGAAGTAAACAGACTGAGCTAATTTTGTAGTGCACTATTATACTGATTTTACTGCTATTTTTAAAATCCGAACTAGTATATTTAGGAAAAATGTCTCCAGCAAGATAAAAATACCTCAAAGTTCCATGAAGTAACAACTGAGGATATTTATTCATCAGTGAAGAATCTGTGTCTTAAGCAATAGGGACATTTTGGTCACAAATTCGCCTTAGTCTAGAGATGTGCACTGAAAGTGAGTGGGAGGGAGTAGGTGAGGGAGGGAGCAGAGAGAGAGAGAGAGAGTGAGTGTGTGTTTATGTGTGTGTGTGTGTGAGCATAGCTATAAAACAGACTTTGAACTCCAGCCGGCTCAGTAACAGACAGCTGTGCAGAACAAAGCACCTCTCCTACGTGAGGCTCAACAACATAGTGATAAACAGGACAGCGAGTTGTAAAAGCTTCTCTTGGAAAAACAGATTCCGAATCAAAAGAGCAGAGATGACGACAATGTTCAGATACCCCGTCTTTCCTCATCTGCAGGGTGAGTTATGCCAAGACTGAATTTTGTGCATTTTTTTTAGCAGTAGGTAAAAATGAAGCACTATGTATGTACTTCATATGTACATTATATATGTGTTAAAGTACATTTTAAATATGTTTTATAATATAGACCTTTTTATTGAGATATTATTCTCTTCTGATTTTAGTTGGTTAGATCTCCAGATATATGTTTCATCATCTAGAAATTCATGATCATTGATTCTTTAAACGTGTGAGCCATCAAATCAGACGCAAGTAGGATTTTCATTGAGCAAATCTTCATTGAGTCTGGGATAGAGTGGCACTTAGCTGCGATAAAAGTTATTTACTGTGGTGTTACTGCATGCAGTCTGTGATTAACATGAGGTATTGATGAAACTTGCTGTAAATCCCAATTATTTTTCAGTTTTATAATGGTTTGATACAGGTGATGGTGGTTTTCCACAAAAGCATTGTTTATATTTATTTAAATGGAAGAATACTGTATTTACAAGTTGCAAGCATTTCTAGTTAATCGTGGTACATTTCAGAATACCTTATTTTCTTTAATTAAGTAAAATAGCCAAAGGATACATGCTCATATCTGGAGGATGAATAAAAGTTGCTTTATTCTTGAGATCATGGACAACAATGAACGTAACCTTTGGGTTAGATATGAATTAGAAATACAAATACAATAACAATACAAATACATTTACATAACTGTGAATTCCTCTGAAAGACATTTAAGCGTGGCTCCGAGCTGTCCTGATTCATCTTTTCATCGTTTTGCATATGGTTTTTATATCATCTGTCAGGCGGATGAAATGTTCCTATTCACTCAGTGTGGAACAATTATGTAATTCCAGTGCCAAGTCCCCCCCTTCACTACGGAGACCATTCAGAAACTCTGGGCTGATGCCAGAGAATGAGGGAGATACTCATATCAGAGTTGGAAAGGAGTGCAATTTCAGAGAAATAATAGATCCCAGAAAAAATTTTTTGGCTTTGTAACGCATTAAGATTTCTGTCTCCACATAGACAAATACATGTCTTTGTTTGCACCCGAACCCATTTCATAGTAGTGTTTGCATGAAGGTCCTTTTCTTTTGTTTTATTCAGATCCGTGTGACCCTGGTCTGTCGTTGTCACCAGGGAGGAGTGTCATGGCGGAGCCAGACTATCTGGAGGGAGACTGTGATGAGCTCATCAAACCTAAGAAGCTGATCAACCCAGTCAAAAACTCCCGTAACCACCAGGACCTGCACCGAGAGCTGCTCATGAACCAGAAGAGGTCAGGAGACAGGAAAACATTCTTCTTTAATCTCTTATCTCATGATGTCTCTTTTTTTTGTCATGCCTTTTTATCACTTACCTCATAAACACACCTGGTAATTCACATCTTACTTCTAAGGAAATGATTCTTATTTTACAATTAGCATAGTGCAGTTTTATGAAGGTTTATGGCACTTAAACAAGCCCAGAGCAGTGTTCAAACAAGAGGAACTGAATTCCAAGCCTGGGATTGGGACAATAATGATAAAGCAGCTAGTGACTTTTTCCACGTGCAGCAAATGATTGGACATATAATATTTTATTCATTGATTGAAGGCTGTTTTTATTGAATGGTAAAACTCTGTTGCTGCCCAACACCAACATCCCCTTGTTTGTTTATGGCAACAGCATCAAGTGTGCCACTATCCAAAACGGGTTAGACAGGGGAAAATAGTACAGCATCCAGATCTAAGCTAATTTTGTTAAACCTCCACTAATGGAGGATGAGTTAATACAGTAACCCTGCTACTTTCCTGTAATTGGTTTGTAAGTATCCATGCAGACAGACTGTGCTGATGCTTCTGTAATGTGTCACTGTAGCTGACTCAACTGGTCCCTTCAGCCTCCAGCAGCAGTATTATGTAAAGCTCAGGATATAAAACTTTCATAGAAGCTATTTTATAAAACCTCAAGTGCATTAGTATGTCAAAAATTGGTTATGTAAAGGTTATACAGATATAGTGTACAGGATAAACCTCGACTGGCTGCTCAAATTAATTAATACAAACACAAACAAACAGAGAATTTCATGCAGCCTTAAATCTAGTCTAGTCTAGTTAGTATGTGGGTCTGTGTGTGTAAATGCACATAGGTACAGGCCTGTGATTACCCTTTTGACACTAAATGTTTGTATTTTCTGTCACCGTGCACTGCCAGCAGCTTTGTGTCCGAGCTATAAATAGCTACGTAAACACACATGCTGATGACAGCTGTTATATCACAGTAGCGATGCTCTGTCTTAAACCGGTCAAAGAGAGAGGTGCTTTTGTAGTGATGCAGGCAGGGCATTAATGAATGATGGGAACGAGGCTGGGATGGTCATGGAAAAAAATTAATAACAATATTAGAAAAAGTGCTGCAGAATATTGTTCCTAGGAGTCTAGACAGGCATTTTCCAGTTGAAGTCTGTAAGATAAACCCAGTGGGCTTTTCGAGGGATGAACCTGTTTTGATTGGGCTTTCTATTATGCATTGAAAGTATGGAAAGCTTGCCTGCATGGTGGATTACTCACAGTGATGAGAGTGGGGAGGGGTGGGGTGGGTGGATGGATGCGGGGATGGATGGATGGCTGTATGAAGAAGGGAAAAAAAAACGTGTTATGTAATCAAGATTACAAAACAGTCTCTGGCTGAGGGCCTTTTGCTGCCTTTGCTACCTTAGCTGTAGTGACCCTTCCTACACACACACACACACACACACACACACACACATACATACACACATAGACATAAAGAGGAATTTCAGAAATTTAGCCATCAAGACTTGTGACGCATTTGAGCTGATGGAGGTATTGATGTGTGGGATTTGAACACACATTCCTCCCCCGTCTGCTGGAGGGCGTGCACTCATGGGAGGGGGTCATGGATAGGAGGGTCAGTGATTATGTAAACATTGCCCTCAGTGTAAGAGGAGCGGAGTGAGCATCTTTATAGCCTGTCTTATTGCTTTCAGTGACCTTGACCCTCCTCCCTTTCTGCATTAGGTGCTCGCAAACAGCTTGACCCGACTTTGTACATCTCCCTCTGCTCTGCTTCAGCTGGCTAAGTGCTATCATAAGACCCTCACTGTCAGGGAAACCAGGGTATTTAACTGCGGCAGTGACTTTAGATAACATAGTCCTGTGTTGGAAATTGACTCCCACTCCTCCTTGGAACATCATGGGCTCGGTTATGTAATCTTCAGGATTTAATAATGCATTTAATTAAGGGATTGTTGTTGCTAAACTGCAGTCAGGTGGGCATGCAGGGTTGTCTTTGAAGAACCGACACAGCCTGTACAGAGCTAGGATTTCAGGGAGAAAAGGAAAATGAGTAACCACGAGGAGAGTTAAGTAATCTGAATAATATGGTTTTAAACTGAATTAATAAAGAGCATGGAGATTGAATTTTTGACCAAGGATGGCCTCTGTCCATTTACTGCTTCTGATGTTTTTTTTCTTGTGTGGCTCTTGACTGTGCCCCCTAATCCTTTGCAGGCTTTGCAGTTTATTGGTTTTTGCCTTTTCTAGGCAAGAGACGACTTCACGAACCATCTCTGTACCCCTCTGTCTTACGTACCTCTACTCTCAGTACTTATCCTCAGCTCCCACCCTTCTCTCTCGTAATTTGGAGGAGTTTAGAACATTACATAACATTTGGTGCTTGCTTCTCTTCCCAAGACACTCTCACACTTTACTAAGATGTCTCTGTCCTCTTTTTTTATTTGTGCTACACAAACCCATGCAGTTGTGTAACAATGCCCCTGGCTCCCAGTGATTTATCACCGCAACCACCAAGGTCCATGTTTTCATATAATTTTCCCAAAGTCAGTTCCTGTGTTGGCAGCCATCATGTATGCAGATTGGTAAATGTGGAACAGTCTGTGTTTGGCTCAAAATCAAAACTTTCCCAAAACACGTTTGACATTTTTAATCCAGAACATCTCATTCAGATCTGCATGTCTAGAATGAGGTCACAGTCATCATCTGTTACGCATGAACTTGAATGCCGCTCTGCCTCTGAGTGGGACTCAGCATGTGCTGCCGGAGGTTGTTCATTAAGCTTTATTTTAGTAACATGCTGTTTCCCTGATTGGTTCTGCGCAGGGGTCTGGCTCCTCAGAACAAACCTGAGCTGCAGAAGGTTCTGGAGAAAAGAAAGAGGGAGCAAGTTCTTAAGGCTCAAAAGGAGGAACAGGAGGCCCACAAGAAGAGGAGTGACCTCGAGATAGAGCTCATGAAAAGACAACAGAAACTAGAGCAGGTAAATGACTGAAAGAGTGAATATAAACTGTCACTTTGGGACTTAAGTGGATGTACATTGTTACTGTATCTGAGCACAAGAGAAAACAACAATTAAAGTTTATGACCTCTGCTTTTGGGCTTTGAATGTTGCTATCAACACCTCATCGCCTCTATAATTTGAATTTACCAATGTCTGTATTCCTGCAGCTGGAGCTGGAGCAGCAGAAAATTGAGGAGGAACAGGAAAACACCCCAGAGTTTGTGAAGATGAAAAGCAACCTGCGCAGGACCAAGCAGGAGACCGATGGGGAGGAACGAACCACCTAAAAACCAGCACGGGTGTCTGGGTCTGGCTGATTGTGCGCGTGTTTGTGAGCACAGAGACGTCGGGAGTGTGTGTACAAAAGAGAGAAAGTGTCTGTGGTGCACGGTGTTGACCTGACCGTGGTCCGAGACGAACTTCCTGGCTTTCCCAACCTAGCTGTTCCTTCCTGCAGTGAGGAGAGAGACTTCACAGACTAAAGGCCCCCCCCCTCTGTCTGACTGCCACGGACTGCCAGTACTCACCTCTGCTCCTCACGCACACCTAGCAGAACACAGCACCCCCTGCAGGAGGGACCTAACACAGACATGTTACATGTTACAACGCCTTTCAAAGAGGGCAAGGGAGCTTCGAATGAGCTCTGATGGAGAAACAAAACAACCAAACACACACAGGAGTTTTCTTCCCCTCTGTTTCAATCCTTTCTCCACAGCAAGCTGTCGTTTCTCTTTACTGTTATCAATGTTGTTATTGTTGTTGTTTCTTTTTTAATTGTTCTCACCTTCAGAATCAAATAAGGAAAAGTGGACACTGGATGGACTCTTGAAGCTGTGTAATGTAAAAGCCAAACAAATGTGCTTTTGTTATTTATGTTGGTAGCTTTTAGCCCAGCTATAGGGGAGGGCACTTTTAGTCGTTCTGTATTTTAGTTTGTTTTACAGTATAGTTTATGAAGCCAGAACAGGACAAATGGAGTGTATGGTTGTGTGAAACATTCAAGTTTGCTTTGCTGTTTTTTTTTTTTGTTTGTTTTTTTTTATTTTACTTTTAACATGCCATTTCCTCAGCTAATGCAATTTTGAGCAATAGTAGAACTCCCAGGCATGAGAGTGACATTTTCTTTATATACTCTGTTGTTTTGTATGAATAAAAGTGTTACTCAATAAATAATTTAAGTTTTTTTTTAGGTTGATCAATAAGAATAAGCCTTGAGCCCTGTCTGATCAGTCCTTGTGTGCTTTTACCGACAAAGAATTTCATAGAAGTCCTAAGTATAATTGCAAGTGTAAACTTGTGGGCCGCCTGTCATCTTGGGATATCTGCATGGCTCCTGAAACAGCTCTGAAAAGCATCCAAGAACTTTATCACTTCAGTATTTTGTCTTTATTTACAATGGAGCCATAGATGTGCAGACAGGTCATTTAAGTCAATAAATCTGAACTAAAGTGGGTGTTAACTGCAAAACTATTTAACTAGCATGTGTAGCCAGCACCACACACAAATTGCAAAATGGCTACATAATGTCAGAAACTGTGATTACTTTGGATGTTAAAGTGCATGTTTAGTGGTCACACAAAATAATATTATGGGTCCAAAATTTTGGTTTGTGGGTCTCTGAGAGACGATAGCTGTTATTATCATGGGAAGAAGCAGATTTACAGCAACATAACCCTGTGTTCCTCGCTCCTCAGATTTTTCTTTTAAATAAACATAATTTTAACATGTTTCATTTCTTTTTCTTTATTTGGTGTGCTGCTGGACTCTGTGGATGTGTTATCCAGCCAAGAACAGGCTTTATTTTCCAAATGGACGTGATGGAAAAAATTGCAGCAAAGCACTGGGCCTATCAAACAGTCATCACTTTGATAGGCCCAGTTTATTTAGTCTGGTGCTAATGTTGATTTTGTTCACAGACCGCAACAGTCAGATGTCTAGATGTAGAGCAATATTTGGAACAGAAACAGGATGTCAGCTGGTCTTCACTGATGGATTTAGAGATTTTGAAAATGGCGCATCAGAGATTGCTATACATTTGGCATAACCTAGAATCCAGTGAAGTAATTGGGCACAGTATAGAACCATGAATCAATAGTATTTCTGTTGGCATCATTGGCAGTAATTTGGGCTTCATGGTGGCTTTTAGTAGCACTGCTATTTAGATGTGCTAATATTATGTGTTGATGCCAATAAAAAAAGAGAGGTCAAACTGAATTTGAGGTTGGGAAAAGCAGAGTACTATGGTGGCTTATCATTAAAATTGAGTTCAGGATGGCAAGATGCTTATAACCAGCAAGAAAAAGGTAAGGCATTATTTCAAAATAAAGAACTGCATCAAAACCAGAATTGTAATAATGGAGAGCTGTTAAGAGATATAGAGATGTAAACACGGCACTGTGCAGGACCAAACACTGGTTTTGTTTTTCCCTGATCTATCAATAATTTCATCTTGATCAGTGGAGGGCAGTAAAGCGCACTTGATGCCTCTTATAACCACGAAGAAGAAGCCATGCTCTCATCAGTAAGCGACAAAGATGGCTGCGTGTGGGCTATTCCGCTCCCTGTCTTCCAACTTTTCCACAGTTTTGCCTTTACTCACCCGCTCTGCACCGCTTTCTCCGTGGCGGCTGGCATGTAAATCTTATTTTCGAAGAACACTAGCCTCCTCCAGCCGATTATCAGCAGGTATTTGCCCTATGAATGTGTTGTCGGGTCGCATGTTAGCATGCATATTCGGTAGCCTTTGGTTCACATTAGCTAGGGAGAAGGACATGAGAGCAATGGACGCTGTAGCATGTCTGTCGGGGTTTTCCGTCCTAGTTCTCATCCTGGCCGGGGATTACAAAATACTTCAAACTCTAGAGGGACGCTTGTGTATGTTCTGAGTCTGTTGTGTTGTCTTGCAGCACTTAAATTCACAGACAAGCACGAATGGATTCGAGTAGGAGACGACGGAATCGGGACCGTGGGCATCAGCAACTTCGCGCAGGTAAGTTCCCGAGCCGTGCGCACTCACACACTAAAGTAAATCTTTCTTTTACCTTTGACCTTGGTTTCTGTCGCTTGCAGGAGGCTCTGGGAGATGTAGTTTACTGTGGGCTGCCAGAGGTGGGGACACAGCTGGCTCAGCAAGGTACGAAGGTGTGGCTCAGACTGTCACTACAGAACCCACTCGTAAAGGGCTAATGTGAAAGGAATTAAGCCTGATCTCATGCGTCTCATTCCCTCTTTAGTTGATGATACTAATATTACATTAGTTTCAGATATGAGCTTGAGCCCAGCCGATAAACTGGCTACATGATATCAGTGTATACCCTGATAAAGTATATTAGGGTATATGTCGATCAATAAATGAAAAGAAATTGAAGAAAAAGTGTAGAAATTTTCAAAGATATGTTTTGAAGCAGTAACAGAGTAGTGACAAATGTGTCAACTGTAAAATGCCCTGTCCAGTACATTTCTTTGTCACAAAGGTTAAAAAAAAAAAGAGAAAGGGAAGTCTTATTAATACTACTTATTTATTTTATGAGTTCATGGGTCACAACTTCACAGAGCCAAACAGGATGTCTTCAAATGTCTTTTGTTAGACCAAAAGTCCAAATACCCAAAAATATTTACTTTCCAATGACATATGACAAAGAAAAACAAGAAATCCTCTCATTTGAAAGGCTGGATTCACGGAATATTCGGCATGATCTCTCTGTTTTTGCATCGAAAAGAACTGAAACAATCAGTTGTCAGAATAGTTGCTAACTCTTTTTTTCTGTCCATCAACTAATTGATTCATTAACTGATTTTTTAAGTTGTAATTCTTTTGCCTGCTATGTATTGTCTGTATTTAGTGTTTCACCATAACAGGCCCTCCAAAGCACAAATATCAATATTTAGGTGTCATAGTGCCACAAACACCTGCCTTAAGTTCAGGATAGGTCAGCAATATTTGCCCATGCCTTTTGTGTAGTTGCCATTCTTCAGAAATGACTTAACTTTTGATTTGTTTCTCACCTTCACCATCACAGATGAGTTTGGAGCTCTGGAAAGTGTAAAGGCAGCCAGTGAACTCTATTCCCCTTTGACTGGAGAAGTTGTAGAGGTCAATACACTACTGGCGGACAACCCTGGTTTGGTCAACAAATCCTGCTACCAAGATGGTAAGCACACATATAACAATACCTTTCGATCCAAGATTTGATTTTTTTTTTTTTTTTTTAATATGGTATTATTTGACAAAAGAATTCATATATACTGATAAAACATGTTTTACAAATAATAATTCACAGTAAGACTGTGAGGTTTAAGGAAACTGTTAACTAGCAACATTATTTTTTGGACAGTAGATGGCAGTAATGCAACATGACATAGAAGACAGTCACTGCAGGATGAGTGTGAACCATCTTCACTCTACAGCTGATCCATACCAGTGGTTTTGCAGTGGTTTAGCCTATTCTTTATGTCACAACTACTTCATATTACTGGTAACCATTTTCAGTGACATGCCTGTATCTTTATTTGCGTATCTTTATTTTATCTTTATTTTTTTCTACCTCTGGGACAGCAACGAGGTTTCCTTTGAACTACAAATATTAAAATCCACAAAGAGACTTGAAATTTGGTTGACATAGTTATTCACCACTCTGAACATTGTCTTCTTTTGTTGTCAGAATTACATTATCATTTCATGGTAATGCACTGCAGAATTTAAAAGTTAATTTCCAATCACAGTAGCTTTACTGTTCATTGATAATGTAATGTAATGTATTTGACAACAGTACAGGCAAACATAATTGTCACTGAGACGGATTACCAAATCCAAGCAAGTTCAAATTCTTAACAGTTTGTTTTCCCACTGAAATAAAAAAATGTTTTTTTTTAAAAGTCAATGGCGGTCTGGAACAGCAGTGGTTTGGTGACTTACATATGCAGAAACACTGGCATTGTGAGTGACTCGCAGCTTAACCTGATATTTAACCTATTAAAAATAGGTTGGCTGATGAAGATGACTATTTCCAAACCTGCTGAGCTTGACACTCTAATGGACGAAGCAGCATATGAGAGATACATCCGCTCCATTGAGGACTAACCTACCACCTCCTGATAAGTGCTACGCTCCCTCTCTCCTTTTCAACACCACTGGCAAGGAGATGCACGAGATGTGCCTGTGTCAGGAACAACACTATGCTTAGCATCCACTGGTGGAGCTCAAGAGCTCCAGTTTGCTGACCTGCCAATGTTGTAGAGCCGTGAACGTTAGGAATCCTTTATCTATTGTTAAAGACTGGTTTTAGGGGACCTGCCAGTTTGCACTGACTGAACATTCAGTGCTGAGTTATTGTAGCCTCAAAGCCCCAAACAGAGGAGACTGAGACTTACAGTCAATAGAACAATTTCCAAGCATTTCAGTCAAACTTGAACTTGAATTTCTGCTCTAGGATATTATTAGACTTTAAAAAGCACTTTGGTCTTTATGTTATTATTAATTATGTCGGTCTACATTGCATGTATGACAGCTACACTGTAGACATGGGACCTGTACAAAAGAAAATAAACATGTCCTTACACATTTTGTTGCCTATCTCATTTTTTATTTTCAAAAGTTTTGAAAAATTACAGTTTGCCATACAGCTTCACTAAGTGTGACTGCACAGCATCTTTGGCATTACACAGTTATTTGAACAGGTGATATGCTTGACACTATGACTGGGCAACACAAACTATAAATGCTGTTTGCATATTTGTTATTTTGGATTACTTGAACAAAGAATACGGCTCCAACCAGCCACATTTAATATCAGGCAACATTTCCAGCCTTAAGTTAGAACCCAATATACAAATGTATAAATAATGGTAGCTCCAAAAACAAAATTCAGAACACAAACCTGGAACCTGACACCACCTCCAAAATTGATTACAGACTTTTGATACACACACTGACAACTAAATCTCAGCTTTTCTGCTGCTCTTTCCATCAGCTTGTAAACTGTAAAATAGGCATGTATTTTGAAAATGATCTGCTGAGAAACAGTGAATGCCACTTTTTGTAATAATTTACACTGTATGTGCATAGTTACCTGAAGATTTCATGATAAAGAAAATACAGACCATTAAGAAAGGGAGCTGCACCAAAATCAAGTATACTGGCTAACCCGAACCAGTATTTATTTATTTTTTTTTTTACAGAGGATACTATAATACATTTGATAACCGAGACTGTACTCAATAGTCAATGTAAAAAATATTTTTTGCAACCCTCTCACAAACTCCATCTTTGAGCTTAAAGGATTTTTCCTGTAACATTTTTATGTTTGCATTTTAAGTCTAGTAACTGCCTGTTTTCTTAAAACGTCTAAACTTAAAGTCATGACCTCTGAGTCACTTGAGTGAAGTGACCGCCCCACCAGGTACTATAGAGAACCTGTCCTTGGCTGTTGAAGTTCGTCTGGCTCTGCCCCGAGGCGCAGGAGGCCGGGGCAGTCCCTCCATTCTGCGATAGTCGCTCTCCAGCCTCTCCTTTCTCTGTGCTCCCTCGTACAGTACACTAGCAGTAAAGTCTCTCTCATTAAGGAAAGCAATGGTCTCATCCCTTTTGCGGCTCACATACCCCTTTAGAACAGCATTGTAGGGATTTGAGGCGGCATCTGTATCCGGATCTTCAAGCTGGTGTTTGAATTCCATGCGGGTGATAACAGGCAACAGGAACTGCTTCCCTTCAGCCACCACACCACCATCCCTGTGTGACAGGCCCAGAGCCTCTGAGACGAGCCGCGGGGGCAGAGGCACCAAGTCACAGCCTGTGCGCTTGTCCACATACTGGCCAAACTCTTTTCGCACCAAGGCTACATCTTGGAGAGACTGATTCCTTCGCTCCTCCAGGTCTGTAATTATTCGATCAGGATATGTCTGGCCAAACACTACACCTGAACAGTGAGGACAGCAAGGACAGGAAAATTTGATGTCTTGGTTTACAACCATACAGCTGCCATTGTTAAAAACATTTTAAGAAGTAGTAGTTCTTTTAGACATGTAGGAAAAAAGCGACCACACATCACCACATTTCTCACCTGTACGCCGAAGCATAGACGCAGGACATTTCCAGGGTTTATGAATAAGCTCGTCAGGCAGATTCGCAAGTTCAGGGCACCATTTCCGAACATAGCTGCCGTAGGGATCACAGGTCATTGCTGCATCTACGGGGTGCATGACAAAGTTCCAGTGGTCCAGACCACACATGCCCCCATTCTGCCACATCATAGCATCTATGGCAACATCTGCATCCACTAGGGTGTCCTAAACACATGTAAATGTTAGATACAGTCAGTAAGTAGTACTTGTTATACTGAGTGTTGCTATACATAATATCTATGTGAGTGTATTTGATGCCCGTATGCATGCACGACTCACCTGGAACCAGCGGTACCCCTCTTGCCAGGGCAAATGGAGGTACGCTATGAGGAAAGACGCCACCACATGTCTCATGTAGTTGTTTATCCAGCCTGTCAGCCACAGCTGCCTCATGGCTGCATCCACCAGAGGGTAGCCTGTCCGACCACGCTGCCAGGCCTTCAGATGACCACAATCACTGCTCCACCGCAGAGCCTGCAAATATCAATCGATGAATAACACGTTGTAACAAACATTCCAATGACCAAAGTGAGGAGGTATGTTATATTTATGTGTAACACTTCAAGTGAACGTTTATGTGTTAGAGACATTTGAAGCCAATTTCTACCTTGTATGGAGGTCTGAGGGATTCCCAGGGGAGGTCAGGAAACAGCGTTAGCTGCCAATAGGCCAAATCTCTCCAGGCCAGTTTGCGTTGGAACTTTGGGGATCGACAGCGTGCCCCTTTAGCGTCCCACAATAGCCAGCGTGGGCTGAGCTGACCAAAGTGAAGGTAGGGAGACAGACAGCTGGTATTTGGAGCATCCGCCCTGCCTGACTCTTTTTCATATCTATACACACCTAAGAAACGTAAATAATCATAAGATACTGTTAGATCAATGCTTCTTAACATTTCTAAAAACATAATGTATGATACCTGTTCATTGTGCATGCAAGGTATCTCACCATCATGAAGAAAGGCCTCGAGCTTGGCATGTGCTCCTTCTTCACTGAAATCCCAGGATTTACGAATGTTAACTGCCCAGTCAATCTGAATGCAAAAATGAACACAAGGAAATCTTAAGGACTATGTGATCTAATTTTAATTGAATTCTGGGCTTTAGTTTGGCCCTAAAAGACTGTTGTGCTCTGGTTACTGACCGTTGTGCCATCCTTCCTGCGGGGCATGCGTGCCAGCCCTAGTGTGTCCAAAGAGACACCCTGAGGCCAGTGTGCAGACGTAGGGAGAGATACTGGAGGGTCCAGAGGAACACCTAATACAGACCCTGGGTTCTGTCTACAGCAGCTCATGAAGTGAGACACTGAACCTATTCCTACACCACACAAGAAAACAAAGTTCACCATAAATGGCCATATTGCTCAGATTGATAAACACATTTCAAGCTTTCATCACAAATATTTAAGCAACCTCAGTACACCATGATCAACTTATTGTGACTGACCTCTGAGTCCCACACCCTCCGTGCTGACAGAGTAAGGGTCTCTGAGACAGTAAGAGTGGTGCATCCTGAATTCAATGCCATCTCTCTTCAGGGCTGACACCACCACGTCATCCCTCTCCTTCAGCCAGGGCTCATATAGGGCATTAGCCAGCACTGTGCTCGCCCCAGTCTCCTTTATCAGCTCCTTAAGGGTCTGCAGAGAAGATTCCACCCCGTTTCCCTCTCTATTTGCCTTGAGGAAGACGAGGTGGCTGCCAATGCTCTCCAGAGAAGAACAGAAACAAGACAAAGCTTGATGAAGCCAGTATTTACCTGTAAAAAGAAGAAAAAGTATGATTGAGGTGGTGTGCCAGTCACCACAAAGGAGGTGCCACACCTAAAGGGACAGTAATCGAATGTATTTTAAAGAGGTCAACTTACAGGCTCCCCCCACAGCCACAGTCATCCCAGGTCCCTCCTCTTCTTCAGGGCTCCAGATGAAGACAGGGATGACAGGTGCCCCTAGCTCCAAAGAGTCAATGAGAGCAGGATTGTCACACAGTCGCAAATCCCTCCTAAACCACAGCAGTACCGGTGCTGGTGCTGACGGAGAGCAGGGCAAACCTACAACCTGCTGGCCACTCCCTTTACGCCGCTGTCTCCTGTTCTTGGAGCGTTTTGGTTTCTCTGATTGATTCAAATCTCCCTCTTCGATCATTTGTTCTCCTTCTTTAACTGTCCCTTGTTTGGAAAATGAGGCATATGTTCTGGACACACACACAGTTTTACTTGTCCCTGGTGCCTCTTTATCATGTTTGTCAACATGTGTGCTTTTCTGAAGCTCAGTCTCTTGGGTTGTCTGTGCTGGGCACACCATGCCCCAGGGTCCAGTTTGTGCTGAGCGGGTGTTTTCTCTCCTGCCAGCAACATCTGCTAACTGGGTGTGGCTGCTTCCCTGAGGTTGAGATACTGAGGTCAGCTGAACAGTGCTGCTTTGATTCGAACTGTCTCCGGGCTGCTGAAGTCGGGACTCTTGACTGGGAGCTGACAGCTGGTGATCTTTCATTTCCAGTACAGAGAGAGCCAGTGCAAGTTCCAATTCATCATCTTCAGTCTGCAATGGAATTAGCACAACCCATTATTAGTATAGTTAAAATAACTGCTTAGTTGTCGGGATAAGGATGACAAACTTTATGTGCAATATTTTTAATTACATGTGCAAATAAACAGTAACAGTCCAAGGTTAAGAAGTGTAAGACAACAGATGTTTTTGATTAAAAATGTCAAGAAGTATGCATTCTACCCTAAATAGCCAAACACTGTTTGTTTTTTAAGGAACTATGCAAAACTATTTGGTGGTGGCCAATCATGGCTGCTGTTAGACAAAAAGGTGATCTTGCTAATTCTGTTTGTTGAGTTTAGTAAGTTAACCTTTATAATAGATAGGTTCTTGGATATCTGCTTGCTAAAGCATTTCACTTGAGGACCTACATGCTCTTTGAAAACAGGTGTTTTCGCCTGTTTGAGATGATTAGACCTTTTCTCAGGACTGTGCTGATATGTACAGACAGTTTATTTGACTTCTCTCTGTCTGCCCTGTTAGTTTTGTTGCCATTTTTAATAGTGCTCGACTTAAAATATAATAACTATACTCATATCTAATATTTTTGCTTGTTTATCTTTTTTTATCTTACTAATACTTGGTATTAGCCCCACTGAGCAGGACAGTCAGTGCAGTAATTAGTTTTTTAAACTTTTAAAACACATCTATTTGCTTATGCATAAAGTGTTATTATCTGTTTGTTTGTTTCTGTTTGATTACTATTCGTCTCATTTTGAAGTAATATTGCTTTGTGGTCATGTCAAATTAATTCTGTTTACTGCATTACCTTACCAAGAACTACCCAGATACATTTTTGTAAACGATAGGCCTACTCAGTATTATTTTTTAACAATGTTCAATATTATATAACTCTTATTTTTACATAAGTGATTTGTGTTAGAATCAGATCTAAAAAAAAAAAAACCATTAGCCTCAGCATATATCCTTAACATTAAGCTCACAACAATGTCACCAAGGCCACAGGGAGAGCTGCTCCCAGCTAACACCTGACAAGCCTTTGGTGCTGAGACCCATGTACAGTTCAGGAGTGACTGGTGAAGACATGCGCATATTTAGCAAGCCAAGAGTCTGCTATTTTTCTTAGGAGTTGGAAAAAAAATAAAAGAGGGCTAAACGGAGTGAGAGCCTTTTAAATTTAACAGGCTGCCGGGAACACGGATCCAAATGGATGTCAATACATGTCTATTTCTCCTGGAGTCGAGGTGAGTTAGCTCACCTGTTAGCTGTTTGCTAACAGGCTAGCCATGACAGTTTACCTTCAAAAGTTTAGCTAACTTGGAGAGGGTGGCCAAGACACAGGCTAAATGCAACTCTAAGGAGTAAGTAAGACAAACAGACCAACTGTCATGATTTTAATATAATACCGTAATATAAAAACAATATAACAATAATACAATGCTTTAAAATCAAGGGAAAACACTGTTGTTCTCTTGCTTATTTTAAAGTATTTACTCGTTTCTCGTCTCTGACTGATTATTATCGTAATATTTTTGTGGTGTTCATTTCCTTTTCATTTGTTACATTTAACCACTTTGTAACCGTGCTATTTATAAGCATACTTACATACAACAAACACTAACCTTACAGAAATATTCCCTGTAGATGGAGGTAAGGGTGGAGTGCAGTGAGCCGTTGGCCGTGGACAGAGGCTGGATGAGGGACAGGAACCGTGAACGGGTCTCCTGGTGACCCAGGACGGACACACACACTGCAAAAAACCCTTCTGGATCCTCGCGACCCACCAGCACTTCTCTCAACATCTTCCTCACTAAGGCTTTACTGTCTTCGGCACCAGCCACTGGAGGAGGCATCTTCAAGTGAAAGGTGACGATATATTCTATATAAAATGTTAAAAAAATATATAAAACAAAACCCTAACTTGTTATATACTCGCACGTAGTTAAAAGCTCAATCATTGAGCCGCCCAGAACCTACCCTCTACCGGTTACCAAACAACAGCTGATTTTGAGTTACACAAGCCATGTGTCAGTGTTTTGTAACCTGCAAAACTAGAGTTTGTAATGGGTGAATATCACCAGTAGGGGGCATACAAGTCTAATAAATAAGAACTATGTAGGTAGGCCTGTGAACTTCATACTTGCTTAGCTGCTTTTTTACAGCATGTGAGTAACAGTTGTTTTGATTTCATTCATTTCACGTTAAGGTAGAGAGGTATAGATATAATAATTGCTACAGAATTATTGTTATATGTTTCACCCTCTCTCTCTCCCTCTTTCATTATCGTCTTTACAGTATAATCACTCCTCCACCAAATTATACCTATCACCTAAAATGTTTCATGACAGGGTTCCCCACAAGCAAAATCCAATCAAACAGAGATACTTGTTTCAATTTGATCTGATGCAAAGATGGTGGGGGGCATCTCCCTTAAGATAATCATGCGATCATTTTTACATAGCCTTCATCTTGACAGGAATGTGGTCCTTTTCAAGTGTACTCTGTGATGTGAGACTGAAAAACAAAGCCAGGAGACAATGTACCCAGCAGTGAATTTTTAATCATGGTCTGTATTCACACTGTAGAGGGGTTGCAAAGTAATTGATTTTTTTTAATGAGACCTTGCATAAGCCTTTGAATGTATGCAGCAGGGAACAATGGTTTGTGACACTTGTGGGCCAAACTGTAAAATGCTTTGTATAGTTGAAAAGCTCCACTTATAGAACTGTATTACAGAAATCACGCAAATTCTTATTTTATTTTATTTTTTATTTTATTCTTATTTATTTTTATGCTAAAATATTCTCAAGCATTCATCTAAAATGTGACTCAGGGCTTCATGTACATGAACTTACTGTACAGTCTCAATTATTCTGTCAGAGTGTATGAAGGGGTGATGTGTAGAGAGCTGTGGTATGTGGAGAGAGCAAGACAGAAAGAGAGGGAGAGAGAGAGAAAGAGATTGAGAGAGAGAGAGAATCAATAGTGTTTAGACAGAGAAGTGGAGTCTAAGTGTGTGATCAATAGAGAGCAGAGAGGAGAGATTAGCTGCTTTTCTCTCTCAAACTAACACTGACAAATTGGTGAATTGGTGTATCGGCCCTTGGGCTAAACGGATTGACCTGCTGTTTCCATGTTCTACCGTGTACTGTCAATAAAGATCTGTGTTCATTGTGGCTCTCAATGAAGAGAGTGAATGAAGCACCGGAAGAGAGAAAAAGGGAACGCAAGGAAGGAAGCGAAATGGAGAAGTAGAGAATGGGGTAAAAGCAAAGTGCATCTCAGTTGGCCACGCAGCCACGATGCTCGCAAACTGTCCACACCTCTGTCTCATTAACACATACGTGCACTCACATGTGAATCCTCGTGCACACTGTTATAAAACCATAATAACGTCTCCAGGAAAATTAATGGAAAGACAGATTAAAAACTAAGTGAGGAGAAACGGGCCACTGGTGTAGCTATTTGCAACTCATAAATCATTCTGACACACCCACGCGCATGTAGACACAGGCATAGACGCACACACACATACTGTAATTAACCACAGGCTATTTACTCTCTCCTGCTGTAAATTAGACATGCAGACACAGTTATTACATTAGGGGGATCTGCCATGCAGAATACTAACAGGAGGAGGAGGGGACATGCGTGCACACAACAACCGGCTCATACAAACATAAACACACAAGCACACACGTACACAAGAAAGAGGGTATGGAAGAATCATAGACTGACGGGAGTGAAAATGAAGCTGCAGCACAGAGAATAGGGGCCCCCAGCTCTTTGTTCCCTGCTGCATTTCATTATCTGAAACGCCAGCCAACACACACGACACACACACACACACACACACACAGAACGCACCTCCCCCCTCCCTAAAGCTGTCTGCCTCCTCTCCATGCACACAGCACAAAAAGAGAGGAAAACAGAGATACTGCGTCAGTGCCATTCACTGGCATCTAAACTCGGTCATGACAAGCATGTCTGCATGGTCATCCTGAGCTGATTAGCTGGTCCAGAAGCTGCTCTGACGTGAACAGTTCCCTTTAACCTGTGCTGGCAGAAAGCACTATCCCATAAATTCTATTTTAAGCAGAACAATTGGAGATGAGGACTTGATTAAAGCAGGTATTGATACTCTGTCTTGGGTGGCTTGTCTCCATTTAGTTCATCTGAAGTTTCTTTGTTTTTTTTTTTCTGGCAGTCCACCTTTTTGTGTTTGTGTGTGTGTGTACTCTGGTTCCCCCTGCCTCCCTCACCCCTCTCTGTCCCTCTGTTTTCCCACGGTGATCGATAGCTCATTACAATCATTGACTGCAGCTCATCAGCACCTGTTAAGGTCTGGAGAGACAGAGAAGGTGCGTGTGCGTCCGAGTGTGTGTGCTGTGTGATGCAAGCCGATAGATAAATATAAAAGACTGGTCTTGAATGAGTCAGAGTTCAATTCGACATTTGAATGGTTATTCTCTGATTCACATTCACTGCTGCAGGTGTCTAGTTTGTTGCCGCTTTATGGTCCATGGTCTTGGGGAACATCTTATTATGCAACTCACGTGGGTACCATGGTTTGTTGCTATGGTGATTGCCAAGGGAGCCAGAGTATTATAGGTGTTTATCCTAGACAGGAGCAAGGCTACTCACCATCTATAAGGACACACTTCAATTTAACACACAGTTTGGACCACACATTAATATCAACGGAGTCACAGGGAGAAAAAGGGAAAACACAGTATACAAAGCAGTCAGCTGTTGATGTGATTTCGTGGATAGACTATTCAGCATTCATATTCCTGGAAGAAAGACCTTGTTCAAACACTCAATAGTTGGTTTAATGCGTCACTGCAGGGTTTGTTTTTGGAGAGGACAGGCTGTGAGCAGAAAGAAGCAAACAGAGGGAAAAGAGAGGGACTCTGAGAGACATAAAAATGACAAACCATGGTTAAAGGCAAGGAGAAGTGTGGAAAAAAAAAAAAAAAAAAAAAAGACACTAAATAAAATACACAATAGTGAGACCTCAAGAAGTCTCCATGGATTCATTCACAGGATGTGGTCTAAGAAAAGAGGAAAATTGGCGTAAGAGTGTGAAGTTTGAAGGAAAAGGGGATATAAATAGAGTGAATACAATGGAGGACTGAAAAGAGAACACGTCTTTCAGCCCATGCATAAATTACACACACCATTTACATATTCATTATGTTTTGTGTACTAATGAGAGTATTTGCTTAATAGCTTCACCACCACTGGCAGCTTTTGTTTGACATGAGAGATTTTAAAAGGGAGAAAAAAGAAGAAAAACAAGGGAGCACAGGTCATCGTGGTGAAGTGGGTGAGGTCAATGGTACACAATCAGTTGTACTGATAATCAGATCAATCGTATTCCTGTATAATGGGTGTGTGAACAAGCTGAACCTGCGCAAGGCTAGAGATGTGAAGCGAGGCACACACGATGGGGGCTGGTAAAAGTTAATTAAAACAACTCAAGCTTTCGCCAAACTCAGGGCTCTCTTCGTCTTTCTCTTCTTCTCTCGGTGGAATAAGTAACTGCTGTGGTAATTACCTACAGGGCAGTCACTCAGAGCATTCCTTCAGGTGCCAAAGAAGTCTCCCAAATGACAACAAAGAGCAACGATTTGCAGCGTTCGTTTAAGAAGTGAAAAGTAGTATACGCGTCAGTTTAGTAATGTTGTGTATATATATATACACAAACGCCATTTGATACAAACAGAGAGTAAATGATTCAGAAAGTGGATGAATGAAATGAGGGGAAGAGAGAGGGATGTAAATGTAAAGACAGGGGGAAGGGCAACGGAGGGATGAGCTACAAATGAGAGCGATGGCGGTGGCAGGTTGGCACAGTGCCATCCAGTCAGGACTTGAGCGGGGGCGGGCATGGGCATGGGCGAAGGGGCGAGGAGAATAAGAATGGAAGAGGAAGAGAAACAGACCTCCATACTGCTGCCATAGTGCCACCTTGGCACAGGCACAATGGGGCGAAAGAAACAGCAGAATGGACAGAGAAAATGAAGATATAGAAAATATTAGAGGACAGCGAAGCCTAGAAGTGAGCGAGATGCCAGCACACAGAGGATGACTCAGATCTAGTTGGATGAAGGGAAGCAGGGAAGAATGTTGAAGAGGGAAATGGAAAATACTGCGAAATTGTAAGGTACAACTCCGCGATGAACACTGATACTATGAAGAAAAACGTCTGCGGAAAATCCTATGTTTTATCCATTTTCCGACTTTTCTTTCTCTCTGTGCCAGTCACTGCGTGCCAGCCAGCGGGCACCGTGCCAGCCTGCAGTCGTGGCGTGCCCAAAGCGATCAAAGCGGTCGGCATAGAATTGTCTTAATCGAAGACAAGGGGACTCACCTCTGAGGATTTGCTGCTAATCACCGTTTGTTTGCTTGGACAAAGCCAAGAAGAGGTGCCCAGGCAACGGTTGCCAGCGATTCTGTGATGGCATCTTTTCAGGGGGCGTCAAGGGCACGGGGAGAAAGATGGCACGCTGCCAAGCCAACAAACACACGCATTTGTAAACAGAAACCTCCATAAGGCGAGCAGAGCATTTCGGATGCCTTCAATGTTTTTGGCGATGGCATCCCCTCAAGGGAGAGACCAGTAACAGAGATGGCACCATGCCAAACGCAAGCTAGGAGGCATTCACAAGCGCCATCAGAAGCTGCACAAAAGCGTAGTAAATGCGGACACGAAATAGTAGCATTTGGTCGGAACCAGAGCCACAAATGAAACTGTGGTGGGAGTATGAGGAAAAAAAGATTTCCTCGATGCCAACTCATGACTGCTCAGTGCCAACTGCTGCACTGGAAAGAAGATGCTGCCCATTACAGAGAGCTAAGACGAGGAATCGTACCATTCCATTATGGTGAGGAAGAACATGTGGAAGAAGAGGAGTAATGAGTAAACTAAATAAAGGATATAGAGAAAGAAAAAAGGGGAATTTTGTGCTTAACGAAGAACAGTGGGAGTGGGTGGACAAGGATGACGAAGAGCCTCTTTCCTACACATGCACACCTGGGATGTTCTTAAAGGGATATCCCCTCAGACTGCTGCTGTGTGTCTTAAAGGGAGGGATGTGTTGGCATCATCTCCAGGGTGTCAAGCTGTGTTTCTGTATTGCCAGTCAGGTAGGGTGCTGCAGTCGTCAGGGGCGGGCAACTGTCTGGGCATCTCATCTGCAGCTAATTAACAGCCACACACTAATTCTAACAGCCGATCATAATTAGCGATTTAATCGCTCGTCAACGCTTCTCTCCCCCCTTAAATTGTGCCTCCTATTTGGACACGTGCGGATAAGCTAAGGAACGCTGGATCCCCCCCTCCCCTCCTCCTCGTCCTTCTTTCCTTCATCCATGGCTCCAGACTCCAGTGGGATCTTAATTAAGCCTGGGCTTCATTATGCAAATGGAGTACAATAAACGACAGCAGAGGTGGTGCTGGATCCAGACTGAAACGGAACGGTGGGAGGGGAGCACTGGAAGTGGAAGATGAAGAGATGTGGAAGGTTACCAAAATCGTCTATATGATGTTACTGCGTTACAATAATTTTATATTGTTGTGACATGCATGTCTTCAGTATACCACTACCACATGTGGTGTGACAACCAACATTTCATGCTCTGATGCTCCATCCATACTACCACTGGGAAAAAAAACTTCTCTGAAATAACACTGGATACGCAAAATCTCGTCTCTCACAAAGAAAAATTATAAGGGAATGGTGACAGTGAACCCGTTAATATCACCAGTTGGCCGTTGTCGTGGATACAAAGAAAGATGGTAGAGATAGGGAGAGAGAAAGGAGGCAGACAGAAACACTGACAGTGGCAGCAGCATGGCAGCTAATGTCATCTCAGTTTAATCATCGCATGGGATCATGGGGTTCATGAAAATTCATTTGCATATCATTAAATGGAGAGAGGTTATTTGGTGCGGGCAGCCAAAATGGGATTGGATGAAGGAGGGGGGAAAAAAAGGCACATGGAGGGGCTCGTTATTAAACAGCAATGTTTTATAGTCCGCCAGCCGATTCATTTAATTTGGGCGTAATTAAAATGTGTCAGACTCAATCAATCATTCCAATGGGGATACTATCAATGTTTCGGTCTGAAAAAAAGACTAATCAGTGGATATGCGGTCGGACATTTTCCAATAACAGTCTAAGTGCTTTAGTCTACTGTGAGCTTGACCCATCCACTCTTTTTTCTGAAGGAGTGTATCAAAACGTCCATTGTGACTTCTGCGAATGTGTCAAGACGTCTGCCTCAGACAGGTGGCGATGCCACTCTGTGTTAGTCAATAAGAGGATAGCTCACACTGTCTTTTTGACCTTAGTAGTAAGCTGTCAGTGGTGTGTATGTATGTGCGTGCATACATGCATTTCTCATTTGCATAAGTGATGTAATTAGACCGCCCTTTCACATGCAGATCAGTTCGACAACATGGCAATCACATACAGCCACAGACACATATGCACACTTACACACACGACAACACACGCTTACTGCCGTGACCACCCCCATATCATGGGGAGTCTGTTGTCTGTGAGCAGAGAGAGTAAAGATTAACATAATCCAGCTAATAAGTGTGAGTAATATTCACACAGTGACGCGTGGCGTAGACACTGTCCTGCTGATGCGTATTTGTATCTCATTATAGATGTAAAGTACTGAAGGGGGGCCAACCGGGGCGTGCCAGTATGGATGGGGGATGGTGAGGGGTCACAAAAAAAGTGTGGACCTGAATGTAAAGTCACCCAAGAATAACAACAAACAGCAGTATTTTTACAAAGCTATGCTATCCATGCTTTGAGAGAGGTCTATAACGTACCAATATGGTATAAAGACAGATTACGCAGGGTACCTCATAAGTAGGATGCTGGAAATCCGTCTTGGAAGTCTTTGCTAATGTGTCCACACAATCACAAAGACAGTTTTACTGATTTTTCTGTCTGTTTACAGTACTAAGAAGGCAGAGAGTCGTCAGATTTTGCAGCAAAATGTAGGAATTATAAATAGAGTGTATTTGCGCTTGCAGGCTAGCTCTGCCACATGATTGATTAGGATGGTGTGACGACCATTAAAAAGTCATTTAAAAGATGGATAGGGACCACATTTCCAAATAAAAACCACTTTATACCTGATGAAGTGCTGAACAAACTCTCCTTCAAAGACATTTACTGATTACTCTTGGTGTATGAGTGTAATGTGGGAAGCATCAGTGCACTGTGTGTAGCTCTGCATCAGCTGTGGAAGATACCAAAGCAATCGTCAGGACCCAGTCGGGCAGGGCATGGTGATGCTCGCATTTTTAAAACTAAAACTAGATTAGTTTTTTAGATTAAAAGAAGCAGCATGATATGTATTTGGACAGGGGAGTTATCCGTTTTTGTAAACACAAGGAGGCACAGACAGACATATAAATGCCACAAAGAGGCCTACACAACGCGCACACTGATTGAAATGTATCTGATAGCACAGCGTCGCTTCGACTGATGCCTTATCCAAAGAGGCAGAGCTGTGTCTAAATGTGTGAATGTATTTCAGCTCTGTCTCTTTAACTCAGGACTCCACCACAGCAGCATGCTTTGGGATTCATGCATAAACATGAGCTGGCCTTTCAGCTCTCTCCTCACATAACCAATCTAAATCTAAATGAGCCCCCACTACAGATACACCAGCAGGCAATGGAATTAAGAGAGAGGGGGGGGGGGGGGGGGGGGGGGGGGGGGGGGGGGGGGGG
>JBBMJY010000021.1:12951569-12970912 GCA_037833715.1 Toxotes lorentzi
CCCCCCCCCCCCCCCCCCCCCCCCCCCCCCCCCCCCCCCCCCCCCCCCCCCCCCCCCCCCCCCCCCCCCCCACACCACAAACCCCCAACCCCCAACACCCCCCCCCCCCCCCCCAGCCCCAGCCCCAGCCCAACCCCCTACTCTACCCCACTACCCCCAGCGACACATATACACCAGCAGGCAATAATTTCACGCCATCCCTCAAAGCCCCCCCACCTCCTCCTCTCCACACAGACACTCATACCCCTTTTTGCCGCAACCCCACCAGCTGCACAGTACTCATTTGATTAAGAGGGGGAGGACAGGGAAAAGAAGAAATGGTGGGGGATCACTTTATCAGGATGACTTTCTAAGATGGCTATCATACGAAGCTATCTCAAGCTCTCTTCTGTGTTTACTTTGCCATTGTTCTCTCCCTGCATCCCCAACTTAAGAATGTTTCACGGTTACGTTTCCTGTTGTCGTATTTCTCTGTAATGGTTTGACAAATGGCTTGCTGCTAAAGAAAACACAGAGCAGATACCGGTTTGTGCTTGAGACCCTGAATGAACACACATTCCCGTGTTCATTTAACTTTTTTGTCTTTGGCAAGTTGTCTCGTGAACCACTGGAAAGTTTAACACACAGAAAAAGAACAAATTAATAAAATCTGCTCTACCAACCTACGTTGTGGTCTTTGAAATGTTGCATATGAAAATCTGCATGTCCTAAATGTGCTGTAGTGTGCAATTTTCCTCCCCTCTCTCCCAGAGTCGTAAAACACATTATCATCATCAGCAGCAGCAGGAGCAGCAGTGTAATTCATCCGAGGTCGTTAATATTCATCATATCATTTAGTCACAAAGGAAACTCATCTGCCTGAATGTCACAGATGTAATTAATGAAGTGACCCCAGAGGTCATGGCTCCATTCACCAAAAGCCTTCCACACACAGCCGTGTTACACACACACGGTTGCACATCAGAACCCTTCCAGCCAGACGCACACTATACCACCTAACATACAACCTGGAATATGAAACACATATAAAAGGCAGACACCCTCGCATGGCACAGCATTCACAAAATGGCTTCTCTCGGTTACACCAAAGGGATGACACCAGAGCGTGCACCAAAGCAGACTTTATTTAGCTCAGTGGAGTATGGGGAGGGAAGGGAAGAGAAACACACACCAGTAAGGAAGAACTTGGAGAAGGAGAGAATAGAGACACACTAAACCACTGGAGCAGGACATAAGGACAGGTGCACATCACAGGTATCTTTTTGGTCATCACTATGGCAACAACATATCCAGAAAAAAATGAAAAGAATACTTTTACCTACAGTAAGGATAACAGAGTCCCTTCACCATAGAGGACCCCAATATGTACATCTTACAGTCACTAAGATCAAGAGAATATGAGAGAAATGAAATTTAAAATAATCAGTATACAAAAAAACTGCCTTTGTGGTATTTGGAATGCACATTTCTGTACAGAAGAAAGCTCATTGGTATTGTCGTAAACATTGGTTAGTTTAAGAACAAAACATGACAGAGTTATTCAGTCAGTCCACATCCTTTGGAAGTTTGGCTGTGATGTCAGTCTGAGTTCAGCAAAGCTGTTTTAGCTGGACAAATGGACTAGAGACATTGCAACACAGAGCGACTGACACCATACCATTGGAAGGTTTGGGGCTGAACTCCTTCAAATAGCTATGCATTATCTCCACAAGTATTGAGAAAATAATGCCCCAAGCAGGTTTGTCTGAAACTGGAAGGTTGAAAAAATATTTCTGATACTACGAAAAAGTCATTTTCATCTTCTGAGTGGGGGTAATTAACAGGATACTGAAAACAAACTTGATGGAATTGAGCCCCATAAATCCATTTGTTTTCAACAGAATAACAGAGGAGCAGTTTATCAACAGCATCACAGGTATCATTACAGTTTGTAGTCATTAAAGCCTAGTGGTAAAGCGATCAGAGCATGCATCTTTCTACAGTATCGTTAGAAACTACAGTACATTAGCAGCAAACTGGACATCCTTAAGGGCTGAAGTTCAACACTATGGTAAAAAAAGAAAGAAAAATAAACTGCAACGTTTCTCAAGAGAAGTAAAACTTTTTAACCGCTATATTACAGACTGCCATGGCTCTAGTTTGGGGTTTTGGTTACAGTCTCCAGTGTGCTTATGAGAGGCAGAAAACAGTAGCTTAGATATAGGGACTCCTTCCTTCTTTAAAAACAGCAGTACATCGTCAAGTAAACAGTAGCGCTTATTTTTGTAGGTCATATGGTTAAAGTATTATCACGTCTTTGGATTTTTGTCTTAAAGCATTAATTATTGTTTAGCTATTATTGTTATATTATCATTATTACAGTTAGAATAAGGACTGGTTGCAAATGAACAGAGGAAGAAAGGTAGAGAAAAAGAGGAAAGCAGGTAGGGAGGGAGAAAGAGGAAAAATAAATTAAGTGTACAAAAATAACATCAATAACATCCAATGTTTTTTTTCTCAGCTTTGCGCAGTAGTTCCCCATCTGTAAGTGGAAAAGGGAGCTAATATCTCAAACATCCAATGAAGTCTTGAGTCAACCATACAAAAGCTAAATACTGTACATTTACCCCTCACACTATTAAACACTTTAGTTTCAATAAGGTTTTTGTAACAATCTATTACTCAAAGGTGAAAAGCTCAGATCTTTGAAATACAGAGATGTTTTTGTAGATATCTTTTAATACTTAGTCCAAGGTTAAACCATGTGTCTTCTGTTTTAAAAACAGAAAAATACAGTATTAAGATCACATTTGAAGCGGAGCCATGTTGAGCTGTTGACCTGAGCATAGAAAGCTTTACATTAATCACATAACATTGGTAAGCCATTGGTATATTCAAATAGAACGGAAAGGCAGTAAGTCACCTTGCCTGAACATATCAAAGCGGTCATAATCTTTTTCATAATCATGACACTATTATATTGAAGCAAGACAGTTTATCTCAATCCATAAGATTTATATTAAGAAACTATTACTAAACACACACAATGTAAATTTGAGTTTGGTTAAAGTTTTCATATACAGCATAATGGTTGAGTGCTATAAAAAATAGTTTGCCCCTTTCAGGACAAACTGGCCTTTACGTTCTGTGCTATTTGGGCTGTTATCCACTAAAGGAACATAGAAGGTGTACATGTACAACAGAAGACTCATCATTGGCTTGTGGAGGGTGAAGCTGCATCCTAGCACCGTATCAGTCTATTGGTACTCGGCTTACCTACGCCAGCTGCAGATCTCACCCCTTCACCATACAGACGTCAGCTCTGCAGTTTGTTATTGAAAACAAACATGTTGAAACTAAATCCACAGACATGTAAAATTTTGGTTACGAGCTTTGGAATCTGAGTCAGTCTTTACAAAAGCTCTATGCGAATACCTCCGTCTATTTCAAGGATATTATTCCATTTTTTTCTTCTTCTTCTTTTTCCACTGTTAACTGCTTTGTTTTTCTTCAAGTTTATCTTTTGGAGCTCTCTATTTACACTAAAATCTCTTTGACAATTTCTTTTCCAGTCTTGTAAAGACTAGCACTACATGCTACACAGCTAGTGATCTAGCACTGTCTGGTGGAGGGCCCACTGTGAGTCTGTCATGCAGACTGAGAGGTAGACTGCAGGTCTAGCTGGGCAGTGAGGTCACATACTTGGAGAATGCTCTTTGGCCTCTGTGGCATCTGGTTGGTTTTTTCATCAAGGTGGTGTTTGGTTGTAGTAAGGTGTCTGACGGAATAGGGAGAGGACCTCTTTTCAACAAGAAAGGACAGACCAGGGAAGAGTTTACGATCAATATGAAAAGAGGAAAGCTGTGGTAGAGAGGACTTGTTTTGGGCTCTCTCCTACTTTCAGTTGAGAAAGTTTCTCTTTGGGCCACTGTGGCTCTGCATCTTTGGGGTGTTCTGGTTACGGGTTTGGCAGCAAAGTGGACAGGGTATATGTTTAGAGGTCGACAGCAGGTGCAGGCTGGGTTTTGGGGAAACATAGTAGAAAGAAGCAAAGGGACCTTGGTCTGCCTCTTTAAGCTCTGTCTCTCTCTCCAGCCCCTGCGGACAGCTCGGCCTGCTCCCTCTCTGCAGAGTCAGAGCTCAGGCTCCTGGCCCTCTTCTCCTTGGCTCTGGCGTTCTGGAACCACACCTGTAAAAGAAATTGTAGTTATCAACCTTACAATTTTTAATTGCTCTGTTTTGAACATTTTTAATCTTTACAAAATGCTGATCGAACTGCATTTAATTATGTCTTCTTATTTACAACATTTACCTGCACCACGCGGTGAGGCAGTCCCAATTCCTGGCCCAGTGCCTCACACTCATGTCGGTTGGGTGTACGATGGCTCCTGTAGAAGTCTCTGAGCTGGAGTACCTGGAAGTGGCTCATCTGTGTCCTTTGGCGCTGCTGCTGATGGTGGTGATGCTGCTGCAGAGTTTGTGTCTCACCCCAATCTGAGCTTGGTCCCCCAGATCCCTCAGGACTAGGAAACTCTTGATCCGCCATACTGGAGCCCTCCTCACATGGGTACTCCTCATCATCTTCCTCATAGTCATCATCCTCCTCTGGGTTGCTCAGATCAGTGGTTGAAGACAAAGAGGTCACATGTGACTTCACAGTTAACTCTTTGTTGCTGATGACATAGCCATGGTTTGGGATGGGGTTGGAGGAGATAGATGGGCCTGGTCTGTCCATGACAGATGACATAACCATCCCAGTCTGTCCACCGGATCCATTATTCGTTGATAAGTTGTAGCCTGCTCTTTCAGCCTCTGTCCAGTGGCGTGACCTCATATGGGCATCCAGAGCACTCTTTACCTTGAACAGAGCCCTGCAGAATGGGCAGCGTAGATGGTTCAAACCCAAGCTAAAACTGGATCCTGGCCCCATTGACCGGAACTGTCCTTTTCTCTCTCTTGCTCGTGTATTCTGAAACCAGACCTGTGAGGGAGATACACAACAGCATTATGTCATTTTCTTTGTCTCTGTCTCTATTCATCTCTCTCAAAAACATTCACACATATTCAAGCACAACAGAAGTCCGTAAAGTACCTGGACCACACGTCTTGTTAGGCCCACATCCCGTGCAATACTTTCAAGGACTCCTCTGGTGGGGTTAGAGTCCAAGCTGTAGCGCTGATACAGTACTTCAAGCTGTTCTGGGGTGATGGTGGTTCTCTGACGCTTGTCCTTCCTATGCTCCTCGTCAACTTCTCTACCACCCCTCTGGCCCTCAAAACTGCTTTCTGACATAAGCTTTGCACTCTGCTTCATAGGTGCCAGGGAACTTTGAGAGAGGCTGGTGAGGGTGTTACTCGTGTGATCAGAGAGTGTGTTCTTAATTTGCATGCTGTTTAAGTGTGAAATCATGGGATGTGTGGGATTAGGGTGCATCTGTGACATAGCACCTGAAAGCATTTGGCTGGCCATCAGGGTGTGGTTAGGGTGAAGCATCATGTAAGGCATGGTGCGGTCTGTGAAGCCAGAGTGGAGGAGTTGGACCTGGGACTGAGCTGCCAGGAGGTGCCTCGTCTGATGCTCCTGCCATAGCTGGAACGACGGCAAGGACATTGGACAGAGACTGCACTGGAACTGAGCCTGGGTTTGGAGTTGGAGTTGGCTTTGAGTTTCAGAGGGTAGGCCAGAGGTGGCATCAGGCGGCCGTGTGTGGCTTGTTTCAGACTCCGGAGCAGAAGGGAGGCTGGGTGATGGATCAGCGGACTTTTCAAGAACTTGATCAGAAGGAGGACTGCGCGTGTTCCCCTGGTTTGAATGAGACATAGACGTGGTGGTGGGTACTGTTTTTTGTGAAGAGGAGGAAGAGCAAGGCTGGGATCTTTCTGAAGTACATTCTGGCTGCAGCTTGGCCTCGGGCTGTGAAGTGGACCCTGTTTTCATGGCTGGAACTATTTCTTTACTCTGGATGTCTGCATCTGAAATTCCATTTTGAGTTTGAACAAGAGCTGGGCTCTTCTCAGCCTGAGGAGAGAGTGTTTTATCCTCTTGTTTCCTGGTTACAGGTGTTGGTTCACCTTTGGCTGTTGTGTCTGTGCAGTGAGTGGAAGAATCGAGGACAGGTGAGTCAGGGTGGGTGTAATACTCATAAGTCAGATCCATCGAGTTTTCATTCTGAGAGTCATCTTGTCCTTCATCCCCACAGCTCTTATCTTCATTATCATCATCATTCTTGACGCAGCCATTTCTCTGTCTGTGAATGTTGTCAGGCTGGTTCTTTCCCTCTAATCCATCATCTGTCCCTCGGTCTTGATTTTTACGGGCTCTCTGTCTAGCATTTTGGAACCATACAACAATCACTCTGTTAGGAAGAGACAACAGAGCAGACAATCTATCATATTCATCCTCTCTGGGGTAGGGAGTGGCCTCAAACACCCCCTGCAGGGTCTCCAGCTGTTGCTCCGTGAAGCGGGTTCGGGAAGAGCGTCGACCCCTGTGGGGCTCTCCTCTCTGGAGGTCTGTTGTCTGGGGCTGTGGGGAGATGTTGTTTGGGAGGCCCGGGGACAGTGAACACGGAGAAAGTGTCAGAGCTTGGTTTTGTGTTACTTCCTCTCTGCAGTCCTCCAAGACTGTGATAGGGGGATTGTTAAAATTGTAAGGGGAATCCTTGTCTCGCTGGCGCTCTTTAAATAGGGTGTTGCGGAACCAGTGTTTGATGACTTTGTGAGGCAGACCTGACAGAGCAGACATATTGCTGATCTCTTCATCGCTGGGGAGGCTGTTAATATCAAAGTGTCTCCTCAGAACAGCCAGTTGCTCCTCAGAGATTCGGGTTCGGGTCCTCTTACCCTGCTGCTGTTCGAGGATCGTTGGGCTGACCTGGGGTTGCTGTCCTGTTTGAATGGGGCTGGGTTGGGATGGTTGACCCATCAATGCAGTACTGAGCTGTGGAGGCTGACTTAACAAAGCTGGGCTGAGTTGGGATTGCTGGGCTAGCAAGGCTGGACTAAGCTGTGGCGGTTGCCCTAGCAGTGCTGGTTTGAGTTGAGATTGGTAGAGTTTTGCTAGCTCAGGGTTCACACTTGAGTCTAACCAAGGTTGGGGCTGGAGTGCCACAGACTGCATCACAACTGGAGGGAGGAGAGGTAGCTCCATGGGAAAAGGAATGGGGGGCAGGGGAAGCTTAGGCAAAGGCAGTGGGGGTATAGGAAGCTGTGGTAAGGGCAGAGAGAGCATAGGTATTTTAGGTAAGGGAAGAGGTATGGACTTAGCTGGGGATGTGGTTTGAGAAGTAACTGAAGCAGACGTGCCTGGGATCGGTGCCTCCTGTTGTGGAACTTCTTGAGGTTGCAAAGGAGGCGAAGGAGAAGAAACTGCAGGGGTAGTTGGTGTTAGGTCTGTAGCTGTAGCACATGTTTTGGCAACAGGATCTGAACCTGAAGGTACAAGTGGGGGTTCAAGGGTTCTAACTTGAGGCTTAACTGGCTCTGGTGCTGCTTCTGATTCGGAGGATGTGGCTGGGGCTGATGCTACAGACTGAGGGCAAGTAGATGAATTCTCCACAGATTTAGCCTGTGTGAGGGGGTACATCTGGTCATACTGCAGCCTGTATTTTTTGGAAAACCTCTCCAGCACAGCAGTGGGAAACAGCATCCTGTGAATGTACTCCTGGTGGCTTTTTAAAATCAAGGCATCTGAAAAAAACTTGCCACAGTCTCTACACTTTTCTCCCCCTCCACAACACATTTTCTCTTTGTTTGCTGATTCCTCATCTCTGTTCTGTTCTCTCTCTCCATTGCCTTCTACTACCTTATCCTTCTTACAGCCTTCCGTTTTTCCATCCGCTGATCCACTAAACTCATCTCTTTCTTCCTCTAAGCACACCTCCATCTTGTTGAGATCAGAGCACTCTTGTTTATCAGGTACCATTTGAGTTGCTATCTGCTGCTGGTGTCTGTGTCTACTTTGTATATATTGCAGTGCCAACTCATAGCCATAACTCTGCAGTAGGGCTCTAAGAGGCTCCCCATTCACAGCAGCATAGGGCACTCTGGGAGGTGGACACTGCAATCCAAGAAGATTAAATGAGGAGGAATCAGTTTCCTCCTTTTGACTCTCATTTTTAACAGTAGGAACATGCCTTTCTTCTTTTTCTTCCTCAAGACAAGACTTGTGTTCTCTTTCCGTCTGGTTGATGGAGGATCCACTGCAGACTGCTTCAACCTTGGCTTTGCACTGCACATGATCCTTAGGTTGGCTACAAGCTGAGTTTGAACTTTGTCTCTTGGTTTGTTTCTCATCACTTTGAGGTGGAGTCTCACTTTTGGCCTCTGCCTTAACCTGTTCTTTTGGGATAGAGATTGCAGATATTAACTGGCCAAGTTCTGGGCTCATGTCAAATTTCATGTCTCCTGACAAGTAAAAAGGCAGAAGAAGTTGTTGCTGAAGAGAGAGCAAGTTTTCTGGAGCCAGGGGGAAGTGTTGTTTTAGGAGGTTCTCTGGGCCTAAGGGAAACTGCTGTATCACTTGGGACTGGAGCAGAGCTGTTTGTTGTTGTAACTGAGCTTGGGCTAACTGCTGCTGCTGTATTAGCATGAGCTGGTTTCGTGATGCTAGAAGCTCTGCCACTCTCTTCTTAGCCTGCTGGCTTTCAGTTGTGTTAGAGAGGGTTGGCTGGGCCTCAGCTGCTAAGCCGGGGCCTAATAGTGAAGAGGCTGAAGAGCTTACTACATCTGGCCTCTTGGCGAAAGGCAAACTTTTGGATATTTCTTCTCTGGTGGTAGCTGGCTGAGTAGCAGTACTGGGGACTGACACCGGAGCAGCTACACTAGATGCTGGGGTCTGTGGAGGTGGGTTCTGGGCGGCACGAGCTCTAGTCTGATGAAGGACAGAGCGAAGGTGTATGTCCAGTGTGGAGCTCTGGCTATAGCCCACTCCACAAAGTCTGCAGCGGTAGGGTCTAGGATCTGGGCAACGGGGAGCCTCAGGGGCTGCAACACTTGTGCCGGAGTCCTGCAGGGCTCGTCTGGCTCGATGGAGATGGGACACAGAGTTAAAATGGACCAGAAGAATAGTTTTCTGAGTAAAAGATTCTGAACATATGGTGCATTTGTAGGGCCTGGATGGATCCAGATAGCGGTCCATTGTGGGGTTAGAGCCCTTTTTGACAAAAGAGCTGGAACTAGGTTCTGATATCATCTCCTCATGTGACTCTTTCTCTGGCTCAGTTAAATCCTCCTCTCCTCCATCAACTTCAGGGACCATGTCCTTCTCTTTAATTTTAGCTTCTTCTTTTTGTTCCTCCTTTCCCTCCATGCCTAGTGCTTCTTCCTCCATCTCTTCATCCTCGCCCTCTCCTGCCTCTTGACCCACTTGAGGTGATAAACTAAACTCTTGTTGAACTGAACTCTTATTATGCTCCATATAGTGTGGAGTGTGAGGCGGTAAGAGTGTATTCTGCCCCTGTGTGTTGTCCAGCTGTGAGTGTGTGTTCTGCATGTGTCTCTGCAGGGCCTCTTGACTACGGCATTGTCTAGAACAGAGGGGGCATTCTGTCGCCGCCCTCATGGCATGGTACTGCCAGTGCAGCTGGAGCTTCTCCTGAGTGGGGAACGCCAGGCTGCACCTGCTGCAACGGAACCGGTAACCATGGCGATCAGAAAGGGAAGGGGGATCGCTAGGTGGGGAAGTGGGTGGTGAAGAGGGGGTGATCTGAGTTGGGGACTGGGGAGCCAGTCTGCCATTGGAAGGGTGAGTGGTGTTGTCTTCTAGGGGTGGGGTAAGTAGAGCTGTGACATCTTTTGGTGTGGTCACATCTCCCTCAGTGTTTGCCACTGAAATGCCTGCAAAATGCATACAAACAGTGATGGTTAGCTTTACAATAATTTTTCAACAACATTAGGCTAAATGTCTTTAACAAAAGAACATGACATAGTCTGATATAGTTAGGATTCTTTAACTAATACCTAAATTGTATTCAGTTCTGTCGTGCACCAACCTTTGTTTTTCTGTGAATCAACAGAGGCAATGGAATCAGCAGTATGGGAACAATTTGCATTGTTATTCTTGGCGGTTTTATTTTTCTGAGTATCATCTGTCTGCGAGTCTGTCTGTAGTTCTGTCTCCAGCTGAGGCTGCGGGTGTTCCATGGATGGTGTGACCTGGAAGAAAGAAAATGTAACGGTCTGTCAGTTTTGGTCTTCCTTGGCTTGTTTCTTTCCTTTCTTATTTTCATTTTATTGTAGTTACACTCAGTGTTGTTTTACCATTTCAGAGTAAAAGAAATATGGGATATTACCATATTTTCGTAATCCAACATTATGAATAAAACATGTTTAATTGTACGGCATAATAGCAAGCAAATATCAAGATGTATAAACATAGAGTGCCTGCACTCCCTGTCCTAATATCATAAAACATTAAAGCGTGAATCTGTAAGTGTATCGTTACATCTTGTGCTTGCCTACACAGCAGTATGGGCAGCTAGGCACATCAATTTGGTAATAAGTGTATATGGATGAGATATGTGGGTTTGCCCTTCAGCTCCTACGACACCCTCCAACATGCCCCAGGGGTTTAATAAAACTTTACTGAGGTGAATAATGAATTTATTTAAAATCATTCTTCATATAGAAAACCTCCATTTCCACAGCTTCAAGCATTGAGAGCAAATACTATATCTATGTGAACAGCTAGCTACCCTCAGGAGAAGGTGGACAGCTAAAGATGAGATTTACATGACAAGAGTTTTCTCTGCATAACAGCTTCATAAGAGAGAAAAAGAAGAACAACGATGCGCACACACACATGCACACACACACCCCACACACATACACACTGCAGAGAAAACTGAAGGTCAGGCTTAATCTAGAGAGCGTAATTGGAAAGCAAGGTACATAATGGCCATCATCACCTCAGTCTGAATTAATGAACCTCAATTACTATCAGAGAGAGTGAGGGAGGGGTAGGAGGGGAAGGAGGGAGGCTTAGGGATGTAGAATATGAAAAAGTGAGAGAGCAGGAAGAGGGAGGGAGGAAGTATGGGGCAATGAACAAAAAAAAACTGCTTTGGAGAGAGAGCGCAAGTAAGGGAGGGGTAACGCATAAGAAATTGAGAGAGCTTGGGAGAGACAGAAAGGGAGGGGCAGGGACAGAGATTGCAGAATAGGAATGATAGGAGAGGCTGGAGGGGGAGGGAGGGACAGCAGAGGGGAGAAAGGGTGAAAAGCAGTCAGTGAAGTGGAGGCGAAGAGAGCAAGAGACAAAGGCCACTTAGCATACGGGCCAGGGAGATGGAGGATGGTGATGTGGATAGATGACCAGTCTTTGTTAGCTGGAGAGACACAGTAAAAAGCGTGGGGGCCCCTTTTTAGCTTGACTGCACTTCTGGTAATAGAGGGCTACTTAAACATGCATTATAGAAAGACTGGCTTTTCCCTCACTCACTCAGTCAAACCCTCTCTCTTCCACTCTAAAAGACGTGCATACACATACACACAGAAGGCACGGCTGCATCAAAGATGATAGCGAGGAGCTACTTAAACATGCATTAAAAAAAGCGCTGCCTTTCTCTCTGGTGCTTTCTTAATGGAATTGTCTCCCTACATTTCACTCTCCCCCATCCCCCATCGCTTTGCCTTCTCTCTTTTTTTTTTTTTTTTTTGCTTCCTCACAAATGCAAACACAACAAATACACACTTGCATACACTTACTGTGCTGATGAGCTTGTCCACACAGTCTTGCGCCACACTGTGCACATGTGTGAGATGCTGTCGTAGGTGTGTGTAAGGGAGTTTAACCTGGCACAAAGGGCACTGGACAGTCTAAGAGATGAGAGAAGAGAGAAAAATGGTCAGAGTGTTTTAATTAGAAAGCAACAAGCGAGTACAGGTGTGCATGGGATTACACAAGCAACTGCCATGTCTTCCAATCCAGAACTCCATTGTGTCCATTGTTACATTTTATATTCACATGTTCATACGAAATGTGTGTCAACCCCTCACCTGCTGGTTCTCATTTTGCTGGTGTATTCTGGGGCGTTTGGTTGAGATGGAGTTTTCCATTTCCCCGCATCCAGAAGATGGACGCTTGACTGAGGGCAATGATTCCCTCTTCTCTCTTTCCTCCCCCCCAATTTCTTCTTCAAGTAAAAATGTACATGAACATGTAAATAGATTTATACTTACTACATATATAATATAGTATATGATAATAGTATCATTTGAGTTATATATTGTAGAATGTGTTGACCTATTTTGCATGTAGAAGCAGCCATACCTGTCTCTTCAGAGATCTGCTTTGCCCCCAAGTTACATGTGTCTTTGGTTGTTTCCAAAGGACCAGCATGGGTCTCACTGGAAGTTTCCATATCCTCACTGAGTTCTCCTGTGGGGTGGGGCAAGACAAATACTTACGTTATGCAAACACAGTGATTCATACAATATGTTCTCGCAAATTAGCAGGCTAATTGTAGTTTATATTATCTTCCAGATAGCATCCTTCAAAAAGACCAATGTCTTTGGACCACAGCATTCTTCCGTGCCTCCATCACTATTGATCAAGTATTGATTCTCCATTAGATTCTCCTCAGAGGTGGAGTAGAGGTAATATGGTGTTACAACACATCAGTTCACCTCAATAAGTCTTAATCCACACAGAGACAAATCATAGGATGGACTGAATTTACAATTAAACCGTTGAACTACTCATTTTAAATGTTGGGAGCAGGCAGTTCACACACTCCACACAATGTAAATTCAGTGTTTTATTTTGCACAGACTGGTGACTGGCCTCCACCGCCCCCATTCTTGTCCAGGGGATTTGTATTGGTTCATTGATTAGCAGGTGCTAGTTAGCTGTTGTCAGGGGTGATTGGGGATATAACAAGGATGTGTATTGAATAATCAATTTACTCGATCAATATCTCAGCAACAGCCATTACTCATTTTCTCACTCTTTTCATCTTAACCCCCTGTCTGCTGCTGTGATGTCAGCAAGCACGAGCAACATGAAATCAAATACACCCACACAATTTGTTCTCTCACCTGTGACACCATCAGGGCTTTTCCTGATGGTAAAAATGGCTGCCAGCTCCTCTCCGCCCATTGGCTGCAGCTGTAGTAGCCCTTCCCTCTGCTGATGGGTCGGGGTTTGACTATGTTTCAGTACTTGGATTTTAGAAGAGGAGGAGTGGTTGCATAGGAGACAATGGAACAGCCACGAACCTCCATCAACCTCGCCATCATACTGCTGCAGGAACTAAAGTCATTGGGTAGAAAGGGCAAAGTGCATGAAAATTATTATGGCTGCATAACATAGCTTACATCTGCTGTGATTGTCACATATCGCTAAATACGTTTTCATTTCAAAAAGGTGCTAAAGTTATTTTTCAGAATGCACTGACTCGGTAAACCCGGACGCTGGCCTCGTGGTGGGAGCTCAGGGAATGTCCTCGTAGCTTCTCCAAACTGCTGGTCACATAGTCACACAGGTTGCACCTCAGCTGGATGGGGTTGCCCTTAGCAATAAGGGCGGCCCCCTCCTGACCCCTGTCTCCGCCCTCCTGGAGGTGAGCAGTAAGCTGGTACCGGGTCCGGTGTCTGTCCGTCTGGCAGTGCAAGGAGAAGTTAGCCCTCAGCGGGGTGGTGTAGCCGCACAGTCTGCAGTGGCAGCCACCAGCGACCAGGGAGCACCACTCAGACTGGGGTAAGGAGCGAGGGGCGTTCAGGTGCTGCTCCACAGACTCTAAACTGTCGGACGAAAAGCAGGAGCAGACAAGGCATTGGAACACACCCTGAGAGAGCGGTCCAGTGGGGGACAGAGATGGGGCTGGAGGGGGAGAGGGGGAGGGGGAGGGAGAAGGAGTCAGCGTAGACCCAAGGCTGACCGGCTGTTCTGCGACCTGTTGACTGGATAGTCGCATGTTCAAGGAGAGCTCAGCACCTAAAACAAAAAGAGAAACCTTTTTTTTTAGAATTTTTTAAATGTTTTTTCACACTGGATGACAGCAGGAGATGTCATGCATTACTCACCCGCGTTTTGTAGGTGTTTAAGCTGTGGCGCAAGGCTCCTGCAGTGAGACAGATAGTAACCTCTCTGGAGCCGTAGCATGTTATGTGTGTGTTTCTCGCTGGTGGTGTGTATGCGCAGGTTGCGGGCAATGCTGGTCTCATAGTCGCACACATCACACCGCCACCGCTTACCATGAGAGTGAGAGTGTGCAGGTGGTGTGAGCTTGGCAGGCTGAGTAGTAGGCGGGGGAATAGAGAGTGGGAGCTTGTATGGCGGCTCATCCACTGTGTGACCGTTGGAGGAGCTGCTGTTGTTGGTAATGTGAGAGGCGTGAATGTGACCATTCGAGTGTCCCCCATTTTGAACGTTATTAAGGTGTTTATCCGACTGCATGTGTATGCTAAGGTTGCCTTTCGACGAGGTAGCATAGTCACACACCTCACAGCGGTACGGCTTGTAGCCACAGGCATAGGTTTCACCACGGGCCAAGCGAGGATGGGGTTTCCCCGAACTGCAGTATCCGCACACACCTCGTGTTGCACCACCACACACACATTTTCCCCCAGAGGTGCCACACACACACTGGCCTCCTGTCTCCGGATGTTTTTCTTTCATGTGGACTTGCAGTGTATGCTGAGACTTGTAGTGCCAGTTACACTTGGGGCATTTCAGGGTCTTGCAGGAATTGCGTGAGTGCATTATGGTCATGTGACTGGTCAGTGAATTAGGAGAGAGGTCTTGGTTGAGGTTTTTAAGGACAGCTTCTTTCTGTTCTCCTTCTTTGTCTCTCTCATCATCCACCTCTGTGTCTAGCTGGCTGTCATTTGGTTCTGGAGCTTTGGCACCATCTCCATTGGAAATGGAAGAGTAAGGAACCCCTGCCGACCCATCATCCTCAGCAGGTGTGCTGGCAGGCTCCGTACCTGCCAGTGGAAAAGCCAGAGTAGACTGCTGGGATTTAAAGCTCTTAGGAAACCCAGAAATCCAGCCCTGATCTCCCTTAATGTCTTTTACCTCTGTCTCGCTCACCAGGGCAGAAGAGGAGGAAGGACTATTGAAGTGCTTTGGAGAGGTGGAGAGAAAAGAGGAGGGCTTTGGAGAGGTGGAAGGAGTGGGGGAAGGCTTTGGAGAGGCGGCTATTTTGCTGTTGAGTGTGCCACTGGCCTTTGCAGTGCTGGAAGAAGAGCTGTGCTGGCTCTGTTGAGGTAATAAAGAACATTTGGATTTGGTTTGGCTTTGGTTTGAGATGGCCTCCTCCTCTTCGCCTCTGCTGCTAAGGGCTTCTGGGAGGCCCCCTGTAACTGACGCCTCTCCCACACCTACATGCACCTCCCCTTCTTCCTTCCTTTGCCCTGACAAATATCCCTCCCCGAAGTCTTCCTTCATCCCCTGCTTTTGACACACTCCATTCTCCTGCGAATGTCGGCCTCCTTCTTTCCGTTCACCTCCCTGGGTCTCTTCTCTAGCCTGGGACCCCTCTGCGCCCTCCTCCTCCTGCTGAGGCAGGGTCAGGGGCTCTTTGGCAGGGGCCATGGCTGAGGTATGAGAGGATGACCCCTGCTCGGGAATGACCGCCAGGGTCAGGAGAGGAAGAGATAAAGCCTGGGGACTGAGGTCAGCATCTCTCTCCTCTCCTCCCCCTCCATCCCCTCCTCCTCCCTCACCGCTGTCCATACCAGAGGCTACAGCTGCCACGCATTACTACCCCACCTATGTGTTTCAGATACAGAGAAAGAGAAGAAGACAGCAGGATAGACAGAGACAGAAGGAAAGGGAAAGCAAAGGAGGAGACAATGAAATACACGAGTCATGTAAATAATATTGCATAACAGTGGAGGCCATTGATTAGAGTCCCTGGATAGCATCTGTTCAATACAGCCTTCACAGAGCGCAATACTGAAGCTGGTTACTCAGGGGTTAGCGTTAGCCCTTAATGGGAAAATCAATAGCAAACTAGGTAGAGGAATGCGGGTAAAGGCTATGCAGGAGGTCTGTAATATTCCTCAGGGGATAGGATTAAATAAAGAACTGAATGCTTCTGAGCTAAAGGGCTTCCACTAAATTGCCACACTTAGATAAAAGCGGATAAAAGAACAGTTTTTAAAGCCAGTGTATCAGTCTCCACATCTTTTGCTGCTCATTAGTACAGAGATATTATGTGAGTCACAAGCCATTTTATAACACACGGTGCAAACACAAGGGATGGACACAATATCATAAACACCTTTATAATTAATTTAGTGTCAAATACAATACACACTTGAGAAGCTTCTACAATTTTTGTTTAGATTTCAGATGTGCTGATTAAAATTTGTGCTAATTTTGGTGGCAATAGTTTTTAATGTTGTAGTGTACAGTGTATTATATTTTGACCTCTTCCTCGTTGTATGTGTATAATATTGTGCCAGTCCCTGAAGTTCCATTGCTTCACATTCACTTAAACACCGTCACCAACCAAAACATTTTAAAGCAAAGTTTTAAAAATCTCTATGTGTTGGCTTTTGACGTCATTCAGTTTTAATGAAAGTAGCAAGGGGCGGTGGCATTTTAGTATACACAAATGATTATAAACATTTGAGTAAGTCTCAAAATTTCCAAAAAAATTGAGAAAAAGGTTTCACAAAGATTCTGAATCACCAGTACAATCATGCATCTCTACAGAAGCTTCCTAAAACAAAAAAAAAAGAAAGAAATCGGGTGTCTCCTCCTCTGTTTCTCTGCTTCTGACTGACAGATGGATGCCAGATGAGACAGATACATCTCTCTTAGTCTGTGTGTGTCCCACAATCTCATTACTGACCTTTTTTAATCAAGGAGAGACCTTAATGTACCCTTTCACCTTCTCCTTCAACCAACCCCCTCCTCCTCCTTCAACACCCTCTCCTCTCTCCTTCGCTCCTGTAGCCACCCCCCTCTCCCCTCTCTGCAGCTTAAAGATATATGGCTCATATCGGCACTCTGATAGTGCTTTAATGTACTGTGTTTATGTCACAGGCCACAGACCCTTGCCCACTGCAGCTGTCCACTGTCCTGCCGGAGAGTGCTGAGGGGCTGAGTCTGGCTGCCAGCAGCTGAGAACAGTCTCTAATCTGATAAAGATTTTCATTTACACTGCAATCAATAACCTGGGTCTATCGGCAATGTAACTATTTATACAAGCATTCCTGGCTCTCTATCGATCACAAGTGCGGGAAACCATCATTTAACGTGTGTGTGTACATCTATGTGTGTGTTAATATGTGTGCATCTTGTTGTGCACTGCACTGCAGACTGATTCTGATAATGTCAATCAAGTACACACACAAACACACACACACAGCACCTGAAATTTAACATGCATAATAGAAGTGTGTCTGGAAATATGAATTCACAAGACATTTTTGTTGTGAGGTCTGAAAACAACTTATTTAGCAACATAAAATCAGGTCCAAATATCTAAAAAAAAAAAAAAGTGTGTTGCCTGAATTCCTATCTTAAGCTGGTGTGTGTGTGTGTGTGTGTGTGTGTGTGTGTTTGTGTGTGTGTTAAGAAGAGAGAGAAGGGAGAGACAGGGGTGTGAAAGGGAGAGAGAAAAACAGAGAGAGAAGAGTTGTGTGGCTATACATTAGAAAAATGCGTTTTGTTTTGTCATTGTAGGACTTGGGACAAATACAGCTGGACGTGGACAAACACTGTTTTTTTTTAACACAGCTGCTTTGCGTGAGGACCCAGTGGACCGCATACAGCCTCCTCCAGTACCAAGGTAATAGCACTGAGCTGTGTTTTACACTATTCCGGGACCAACAGTCGCGGGGCTGTTTTGAGAATACAGCGACTTGAATAGTTCACTCCCCGTCTCTTGTCTGTGTTGACAAGCCACTGACCAACATTCAGCCACCAGACTACTTCGGCCTTTGTTTACAATGGACCGCACCGTACCACACTCCGATTCAGCGAAACCAGGGGCGATCGTGTTCAGTAACCAGTAACAGGTGACTCAATGCACAAACAGATCAACAAAAGCTAGATTTGGACGAATTAGAGGCTGCACTGACCAAACAACCCCTCCTCCCCACCGCTTCCTTGCTTCCTCCAAGTTCCCCTTTTTTTAAATATCGTAAACAAATGGCACACTTACATTTCTGCAGCGGCTCTGGTACAAAGCTCCGTACGCTGAATGTGTAGTAGTCCAGAAAACAATCGTATTGAGAGCCCACTCATTCCTTATGAATGATCCTCTGCGTTTTTACGGAGCCAGGAGGAGAGAAAAAAATAGGGAGAGGGAGAGAGAGCAGCGGGGTCCAAGTTGTTACCAAACAACAGTGTAATTAAAGCTACATATAGGCTGTAGTAAACAGAAGATGGGGGACGGAGGGGTTTGTGCGAGCTCCAGAGGTAGAATGAGTTCTGATCACTGTGGGGGGAAAAACACTTGGCTCTTTATTCCTGCTAATTAGTTTCCTTCAAAAAATGGCTGAGATTACGCCTAGTGCGCATGTGCGTAATTGCGCAGACACCGCTAATTAGCCCGTTTGGATCAATAGGATTCCGCGAGAGAAAGAGAGAGAGAGAGAGAGAGAGAGGAAGGGAGGGAGGGGGAGAGGCTACAAGGGACGCATAGAAAAGACAAGGAAGAGAGGAAAATATAAAAAAGTACGAGAAATTACAGCAGAAACGTTGAATTTTATTCATCCGAATACATAATATGGCTGGAAAATTCCAGTAATAGATTTTAGATGGATATAAAGCCAAATCTCCGTTTATCTAAAAATAAAAATAAAAATTACCAAGAGGAAACAATATCGCAGAAAAATCTTTAGTAACACAAAAGGCATAATAGAATACTACGAAGTAAAGTGACGTGTAAATAAAGTTAATATTGACAAAAATAATAATAATAATAATCCCAACAGTTTTTAAGAGAAATATTGTAATGCCAGAAAATCTGCCACAGAATGCGACACTATCACCGCGATTCACCATTGAGAACTGCAAGGCCCTGGAGGATTATTTCAGAAGTATCACATTGATATTTTGTTTGAAATAAAGCCGAGGTCAGACGTAGGGTCAGACATTATGTCCTAAAGACTTAAATCGCACTGTTTCATGAAATATTGAAACAGTGTGATTGCTTTCTTTGGAAAAGTTGTAACCTGCAATCGCCAGGTTTTAGCAGACAAATATTCAACGTCACACGAAGAGATGCGAAAGAAAATGTGAGCTTAAATCAAAAAGAAAACAAAAAGTCTCGTCTAAATGTGCTTGTACGTGAAGTGAGACATTCCACCTTTGTTTTTGAATTGAGCAGGTTAAGGCTGCAGGTCTGGGTTGCGGGTGTTGGTTTGCTGTTTACTTCTTTCAGAGTGGAAAACAAATATAT
>JBBMJY010000021.1:12975401-12994746 GCA_037833715.1 Toxotes lorentzi
TAGATAGATAGATAGATAGGTAGGTAGGTAGGTAGGTAGGTAGGTAGGTAGGTAGGTAGGTAGGTAGGTAGGTAGGTGGGAGGGAGAGGGGGAGATTTAATTGTTACTCGTTACAGCCACTAAACATGCCTGTAAAACTGAACAACAGCGCCCCTCGATGGTCTAAACCGGTAACTGAAAGCAGCCCGGGAGCAATAACACTGAAGGTGTCCTCTCGGTCACCGTACATTCGCGGAAGTCGTCTATCACATTCTACAGGAAGATATGGTGGCAGTTTTCTCTGGATAATATTTGCAGAAGTAGATTTTTTAATTGTTAGCACTCCCTTTTTATTACTTTGAATATGGAAGATGAATGGGAGGAGGAGGTATGAAATGAAAAAAAAAACGGATAGCGGTATCAACTAGCTTCATGGAGCTAACACGTTAACTATGGATTAGAGGGACCAAATGATATTCATTTCATCATTTAGTTTTGTATTAACGCTAATATTTGGGTCAAACTCCCTACCAAATATTGCTTTGTATCTTATCAAGTATGTGAGTGAATCCCTGGGTTAATTAATTCGTTTTCTGACCTAAATATTGTGTCAGACCCCTGAAAATGTAAATAGTTACGTTGTAATGTCCTTTTCTTTGCCTGTTGAAAATTCATCGTTGTTTGTAGAGCACATTGTGTTCATTTCTATAATTTTTAAAAAGCACCCATTCTGTCTTTTTGTTTGTTTAGGAGCAGCTTGTTGTGGTGGAGCTCTCCGGTATAATCAACAACGACTTTCTGTCCAAGTGTCGGGGCACATGCAAGATACTGGTGAGTTGCAGGAATTGTTGTGTTTAGGTGAAGACGGAGAAGATGCCTGTGCATGACATTGACATAAGCATCAGTGTCAGTCCCTCACTGCTAATCCACAGACTAAGTTTTTTTTTCTATTTGTCTTTAAGGATATTGACAGTGAGAAGCCCATGATGCAGGTTGGACAGTATGTGTTTGCAGGAGAATATGAAGGTGAGAATGAATAAATTTAAATTAAATAAAAAAAAAAAACAGCCTCTCCTTCCCTTCTTCTTTATTAAGTTATGTTGGAACATGGCATCTCAAAAGAGCCATTTTCTAACCTGAAATGCTTTCTTTGCTACCATTGTTCATTTACTGCAGTTTCAGTAATGACCTTCAGAAATCTGTGAATTGTTTAATCAACACCATTGATAATATCTTGTTTTGCAGTAAATGGTACAGAAATAGAAGCAATATTTCAAAATAAAATGTACAAACTATTTTTGACTAGCACTGAAAGAGCATCCATGAACTTGTAAACAAAATTTTTACTTCTTATCCTTCCCTCATGAAAGACGCTTTGGGAACTTGTGTGCTATTCGAGGAGGGACCACAGAAAGGTAAGGCTCTCCTCCATACGTTCTCACTGTTCACTGATGTGTTTGAGTTTTAGTTCATCATTATTTTTATTTTTATTCCTTTTGGTGTATATCTGTAGGAAAAACAGACAGTGATCCAGAGCTCAAGTACATGTGCCACACCGTGAAGAAGCTGATGATGCAACGAATCTTCCTCACTGAGAAAAAAGACAGTGAATCCAGTACAGGTTAGCCAGAACAGCTGACCTCAAGATGGTGCTAAATCTGTAGTGACTGTTTTCTTCTAATACAGTTAATATCACTTGTGTTTTGTGATACACACTTTAATATATCACTGCTTTTTAGGAGTAGATTGAGCCAACCTGCCCTTTTTATTTGCAGGTTGACAAAGAATCAACCTTTCACAAGATTGTTAAAAAAAACCTGAATATGGATGTTTTTTTGTGTGTGTTGTCCCAGCAGGAAGCGGTGATGGTGATGAACAGAAGGACACAACCTGTCAGTCCATTCAAGAAGAAAATGACAAGCAACAGGGAGAAGCAGAAGAAGAGATGGACAACACAGATTTGGAAGACTCAGCAGTGGGTTGAGAAGCAGGGGGGTTGTTACATTATGACCCTGCTATGCATGTGCAGAGACACCAGCATTTTGTGAGGCTGTGCGAGGACACTGGCTATTCAAAGACAGAAGTGACAGAACAGTGGTAGGAAGCCTCAGCTTAGCGGCAGGAAGTGCTTTCATTGTGCTTCTCTGATCTCTGATATCAACAATCTAACAAGCACAGGGAAAGAATCAGAACTGCAGAGATTAGTCGATTAATCGATTAGTCAATCGATAGAAAATGAATCAGCAACTCTTTTGATATTCAAGTCATTTCTCATGTGAATATGTCAAACATGTAGTGTTTCAGTCCTCTGAAATGTGAGAATTTGTTGATTTTACTTGTTTACTTTTACTGGGCATTTTAGACTGTTGTTTGGGTAAAAAAGATTTGATTACATCATCTTGAGCAGTATGAAACTGTAGTGAGTATGTTTTATTGGCTTGGATCTTGGGTGCAGATTAATAGATAATGAGAATTATCTTTAGTTGCAGCCCTAGTCAGAAATCTGCTTCAATGGCAAGGTTATAGCAGAAATGTGCTCACTGTACAATGAGGCATTTATACATTTAAAGAAGTGACAAGGGTGCTTGACTTAAAAATATAGCATAAAGACCTCATATTTACAGTGTTACTGCTAAAAGTAAGTGAAAATGTTTTGTTGATTAAATAAATTTGGCTCACTGAAAACTTGCCATCTTTATTTTCTGAATGTACACTGATTTGGATTGAGCAAAGGTTTGCCACTCAGGACCCAGTGCCTTTCATGTTTTTAAAAACTACATATTAATTAAATAAATAACACTGCTACTGCAGTTTATGGTGTTTTTCCTTATCACTAGAGCGGGAAAATTACGGCATTTGGTGCTGCTGCTGTCCAGCTTACTTGTCTCAAACACTGTAGTGTTAGTTTTATGAATGAACGGGGTTTTGTTGACTTTGAGGACGTGGCGGTTCTCGGCCAATCCAATCACCGATGTTCTCTCGAAGTAGACCAATCAGCGAGCGACATCACACTCGCCTTCTCAGAGCCTGATTGGTCGGTTGGTGTTTTAGCACAGGAAGTGCATGGGTGTGTTTCCGAGGGGAGGGCCGAAAACTGCTACGACGAACTTCCCTGAAGACACCGGTGAGTTACTCTGGTAAATTCTGTTTTAAAATACAAAAAGTAACAACGAAGTGTTTCTCCTGTAGCTAGTATTTGGAAAGACGCATTGTGAGCGCTTATGTAGTTGCCTATTTACCTTCACCGGACCAGTGAAACAGCAGGTTAAACTAACGGTACCCTAGGTTAGCCAGTATAACGTTAGTCTCTGTCCTTTGGTTTGGATGGAAACGGTGGTAAATAGAAATAAATTTACACAAACTGTTGCTTCTGACAGACAGTGTGATGTGTCACAGTAATGCAGTCAAGATAACAGTCTTTTAAGAAGGGATAGACCGTCCAACATAATGCCCCCCCCCATCTGAATACTAATATTTCGCTGATGTTGTAATGATATTAACGTAACCATCTCTTTTTAAAACGGTTTGGTTGCTGGCAGATGATTTTTAAATAGATTCTCATGGAGTAAATGCAAATTATGTATGTGCCCTGATTTATTTGAAGTAATAAGTTGCATTTTTGCCTATTTATCTTACTTTTACTTGATTTGCTTCACTAAAGCCAAACTAATGCAGGTTAATACAACATCCCTGCAATAAATCAAATCTTAATGAAGGTCTCAGTGTGTAGTTTGTTTGTAGCAAGTCAGCAGTTTGTGGTGCTTTGAATTGTATTGGGTGATACGGCGTGATACTGACATAAACTTGAATCAGTACCTCTCTAAAACAGCCCAAACATAACCTGAACACTATAACCTTCATGGAGGGAAGATGTGTTGCAGGGCTGTTGCATCAGACAGCATGAGTTTTAGCAAAGTATGCCCAATAAAGTAACAGCTGATTGTAGTTTGTAATCTAGTATGATAAATTCAAAATTCAGAGGTATTAGTTAAAAGCAAATAAATAAATTGTTGTGTGTGAATGAGCTGATGGTAATACAATATATAGGATGTCAGCTGCTACAGAAGTATCAGAAGTAAAACAAACGAGAGGTTGCATCAGCTGTAACAGATGACCCTAGTAATTCCTGGCATAGCTGGAGTATTTTCATCATACACTTCTAAACTGGCAAGTGCAGAGTTGAGTTTTTTTTAACCAAAATTCAGTGCATCTGTATGAGCAATAACCATAGTTCTTTTTTTCTTTGTTTGGACTTGTTGCCCAGACGGCTTTTGCACATACGCAAGATGGAGCTGCGGCCACTTGTCATGTGTTTTGCTCTCTGTGTGGTTTATGCCACCAGCAAACCCACAGAGAAAAAGGACCGTGTTCACCACGATGAACCCCTGAGTAACCGAGAGCACGATGATGCAGAGAACTTCGACTATGACCATGAAGCATTTCTGGGACAGGACGAGGCCAAGACCTTCGACCAGCTCACACCAGAGGAGAGCAAGGAGAGACTCGGGTAATTATGCATGTCAGGGGGACTGTGTGAATCTGTTGAATTACTGGGGATATATGAGTTTTCTTTTTCTTTTACAGCCATAATGGAAATCATTTTTCTAGCGGAATGTATAAATAATAGTTTTTTGCGTTACTGTGGTAATGACCTAGTTTCACCTCAGGGTTCTGTAAATTTCATCTGTGGTGACACACCACTGGACATTGTTAGGGAACAATCTGAACGTTTGCCATTTCTCTGCAGCATGCTGGTTGAACGTATAGATGAGGATAAGGATGGCTATGTGACAGTCGAGGAGATGAAGAAGTGGATCAAGCACGCTCAGAAGAGGTGGATCTACGATGATGTGGATAGACAGTGGAAGAGTCATGACCTCAACGGGGATGAAGTGGTGTCCTGGGAGGAGTACAAGAACGCCACATATGGATACATTCTTGGTACAGCTGCATATTTTATTCATTTGATGTATCCCAGTTGTGCTACCTGTATACTACACAGACACAAATGAACTTTTCCACACTTGTGCACACACACTACACAAAGCTATGCCCTCTGATTTGCAGATGATCCTGACCCTGATGATGGCTTCAGCTACAGGCAGATGATGGCTCGCGATGAGAGAAGATTCAAAATGGCTGACCAAGACAATGACATGAAAGCCAACAAGGAGGAGTTCACAGCCTTCCTTCACCCCGAAGAGTATGACCACATGAAAGACATTGTAGTTCTGGTGAGGGACAAACACACACACACACACACTCTCACACACAGGTGTTAAATGATGACACTAACACTGTTTCTTCTACATCCCCTCTCACTGCCTGGTCTTCTCTTTCTTTTCTACAGGAAACTATGGAAGACATTGACAAGAATGGAGATGGTTTAATTGATCTGGATGAGTACATAGGTGAGTTCGTATACCCTAGTGTCTTATAAACGTCATCAGTTTGTGCCACATTATTCTATTAATCTTACCAAGACAGATGACAAAGTTAAAAAGTTCATGGGTAAATGTTTGAGGAACCATTATGATGAAACAGTAATGCCTTAGGCCACTGCAAACACTAAAAGCACTTGTACAAAGAATCATTGCAACATCATCAACACTCTCTCTTTCTCTTTTTTTTTTTTTTTTTTTTTTTTTTTGGTACTCTAGGTGACATGTACAACCAGGAGGGAGATGCTACAGAACCAGAGTGGGTGAAGACAGAGAGGGAGCAGTTTACCGAATTTAGAGATAAAAACAAAGACGGGAAGATGGACAAGGAGGAGACCAGAGACTGGATCCTGCCCAATGACTATGATCATGCTGAAGCGGAGGCCAAGCATCTGGTCTATGAGTCAGATGCAGACAAAGTATGTACAGGAGAAGTTTCAGATCATTTCAAATTTCAACAGAAATTCACACTCCTTATAAATTTTACTTCCTATCTCATTCACTGAATGTTGAAAGGGAAGTGAAAGCTTGTGTCTGAAAGCACATCTCAGCCTTGCTTGTATTTTTAGCCCTTTAGGATGCATATTTCATTACCGACACAAGTACAAAGCCTATCATGTTTGTTACTCTCCCTCCACCAGGATGGCCGTCTGACCAAGGCAGAAATCGTGGAGAAGTACGACCTCTTCGTGGGCAGCCAGGCGACTGACTTCGGAGAGGCTCTGACTCGACATGACGAGTTCTAACATCCACCTGCCTCTAAAGACTTTTGTATTCATCTTGTGCATACCACCCTACTCCTCCGACAGTAGACTGCCACGGACAATAATTTATTTGATTTCTTGAATGTGTCCCATTGTGTACACACACACAGACACTAACATTTTAAGTAACATGTCCATGCTCGGCCAGTGTTTCCTCATTCTCAGCTGTGCATAACATTGGGATGTATCGCCAGCCTTTTTTTCTGCTTCCACCCTCTATCCCTGTCTTGTTCAGGTCAGGCGTATGACAGTGTTAGATGACACTTTTTTTTTGTCTGTTTGAAAGGATGTTTTATGATGAAATAGCCATGTTTTGTTACAAAACCTTTGACGGATTAACAAGTTTAGGCTTGCAGTTCACAGAATAGTTGGCCACAGCATTTCTTTTTGCAGTGCACTGGACTGTGAAGAACAAAACTTATTTCTAGCCATTAGAAGTTGTCCTACTCCTCTGTCTAATCATGTGATCAGACCCTCACTGAGAATACTAGTTTCTGATTCACTTGAACTTTGTTTTGATGTCTTTGATGTCTTTGATCATTTGTTGCATATTATACGATGTTTGGAGCGAGGAGTAAATTTCAGTTGACAATGAAGACTTTATGGACTAGTGCAATGCAGTATCATCAGTGGGACCACGCTGTGTTTGCTATACTGGCCCCCGAAGCATCCATGTTGACACAAGCTGGTTGTGCTGTTTGTAAGTTGAAGGAATCAAGATGAACTTAGGGACTGATGGATGCTTTGTCCTCGAAGCTGCCTCTTTTCTTCTTTCTCATCACCTCAACAGTGTGCGTGTGTGAGTATGTGAGCGTGAGCATGTGAATCTGTGTGCATACATAGTACTCCTGATGACTGACTTCCCCTGTTGTTTTGAGGCTATGATTTGAGTTTGTTTGATTCAGCTGAACTGCTAACTCATTTGTGTGCCAAGCAAAAACCTTTGTCCTTTTTTTGTAAAGGCAAAAAAAAAAATGCTCCTTTTCCTTCCTAAATATGTTTATGCTCGTATTATTATCACTACCACCATTTATAACCACTGTTGATAATTTTTATGCTATACTGTAATGTATATTAAAATGTTTTTTTACAGGCTCACTGCAGCAACAAGCCTTTCACTAGTGACTTTACTGTAAATAAGTTGTTGGTTTACAAACGGAGCACTAAAACAAGCAGGTCCAGTTTTTGTGATTGAAGAGAATGTCTCAGTAAAAACAAATAAAATTGGAGCTTTTAGTCTGATGTATTCTTTTGACTGGTACTAGTTTTTAAGTGTCCTTTACATGGCACTTGATATTATAAATGATTTGGTGCTTATCACACTCTGTTGCCAAGCTACTGCTCTCAGAAGTTGTTTCTGTGGGGGAAAAAAGACTCATAGAGTCACCGTAAAAAAAACCTACATATTTTGTATAAATATGATTTAAAAGATCTTTAATAGCTATAAGTTGGCATTGAAATTTGTCAGTGTTGCATTAGAATCTCTTACAACTATTAATGTGTTTTTTTGTTTGTTTGGTTTTTTTTTGCAGCTTTCTGCCTCTTTAGGAAATGTTCTGTTTCCTGGTTTCCTTCAGGCAGCAGACTCGCTGATCTCTGGATTACTGTTTCAGACTCTCTTCCTGTCACCATTGCTCTCAGAACACTTTGTTTCCTAATCTCCACATGATAAATCAAATATTGTCAATTTGAATCTACAGACACTCAAAAATATCACAGCTGATTATTGTTTACAGTGCTTGCGGTCTATTCCCAAGGCATATCACTGTTTTCATCACCACATGTGTCAGATGTAGATTATAGTTTCAATTTACCCAGGTAAATGTTGATGAACATGCAGCTTTCCCTTTTTAAATTGGCCATTTAGGAGTTTTAGTGGCTTGGGGCCTAACTCAAAGGTACCCACCTCAAAGGTAAAACCTAAACCCAACCCTCTTGTTCACCTGGCCAATCACAGCACAGTTTCTCTTCAATAACTTCTCGTGGCTCATTGTTTCAGTCAAACAATAACTTTACTCATGTTCCAAGAAAAAACTGAGGCAGCTTGTAGAGTAGGCAAACCAAAACAATTATCGCTGCAGTACACTATGTACAAGTTTCAAACATACAGTACTCTGCAGCTATTTAAAGGGTAATTCTACAGGGAACCACACAGGGTGCAAAAACAGCTGCTGGACATTTCTCTGTGAGTTTAAACGGTCCAGCATTCAGTACTCCCGTGATGTTATAGCAGGTATTGACAGCTGAAATAGAACACGCGCATCAATAGAACATCATCACTGAGCGGGATGTGGGCGTCACACGTTCTGCCTTTGTGGAATTTTAATTCCAGAGCGGAGCCGTTTTCTGTGATTTCTTATGGGTTTACCCTTTAAGAGAAAACAATCCCATCATTCGTAAACAAAGAGAAAAAATCTTGACTCATGACAAGATGGTATACAAGTGCTATTGTTACAGTGGGTGAATATTGTATACTGTATTGTATACTGTAGTGTTGAAAAATACATAATACACGGTACATTTATTTATTTATTTATTTAAAATGAATATTGTGCATTCAAGTTTGCTTATCTCTGTCATCTAGGTTAATTATGTGGTAAGAATGTAACACAAATGTGTAGTCCCTGAGCTGTGTATCTTGTATATGTACAGTATTCTGTCCTCTTCCAAGTCTCGGTAGTACCTACAGCACAGCAGAAACAGACTGTAGTGTTTCTTTCTTGCTCGATGACGTGTCCGCTGTCTGCTCTATGTCATCCATCTTCACTTTACCACCTCTGTCGTCCACCCCGCCACTCTCGGTGCCTGCGATATTATAGTAACATCACTTACTAAATGTGATAAAAATGGGATTACATCGAGCCATCACTCTCAGCAGCTCTTCTTCGTCTGACTCTAACTCACCCTCACCCTCACTGTTCTTGTCTGCATCTTCATCTCCTAGAAAACCATCATCATCCTCATCCCCCTGCCTTTGGCCATCCTGAGTGTGTCCAGAGTTCGCTGAGGACCTTCTGTCCTGAGGTGGAGTACCTGCATCTACACCTGGGTGTTCTGATTGGTCTGTTTGGTCCAGTGATGTGGAGGGTTGCTCTACCTCGGTACCTAGAGTCATAGATTTTCGCTCTGGTGTCACTGGAGGTGTATCAGTGGGTGACTTATCTATATGTACCAGTCTGGCTTTTAAAGGTGCGCGTTCGGGGGTGGGTGGGGGTGTGCTCGCCTGCTTGGGGAGGGGTGAGGACAGCAAAGGTGAATATGGGGGTGTCTTCACCCGAGGTTTGCGGAAGGGTTTGTCTATTTCTGCTGATGCAATTCGGGTGTGACTGCATGGAATACTGGATTGAGAGGAGGGGCTGGTGACAGGGTCAGCAGGGTCATCACTGGTGGTCGTTTGCGGGGTTTGTGAAGGGCAAGTGAAAGGAGGAGTGCTAGAGGCATCATGAGTTTCAGGGCTTGGACTGTTGTTAGGTAGTGTCTCAGTAGGGTCCAGGGATGTAACAGGTGGTGAGTCAAGGTTTTCTCTGGATGGTGCGGCGTCTTGAGCCATGTGTGTATGACTCACGTCCTCTGTGGCTGGGTGAAAGGTAGGTAAACTAGAGGAGCTTTTGGTTGGTGTAGAAACATTGTTATTGAACGTCACAGGGCTGCACACACTTTCAGTGGGGATGACGCTGGTGTCAGGTGCAGCAGTTGTACTGGGCAGAACAGGTCCTCGGCAGGAGGGGAGGTCTTGGTGGGCGTAGACACCAGGTTTGTCAGGAAAGCTGAAGGAGGGATTGCAGGTTCCATATTCTTCATTGTTAAAGGGTACTTCCTCCATGTGTGGCATGGCACTGCGATGACTCACCTGAGGAGTGGCCAGTCATAAGTCAGTATTTGGAAAGTAGACACAGTGTGCAGCCAATGTTTGTTTTTTTCTTTGTTTGTTTGTTTGTTTTTGCCCATCAGTGGAGCTGGTAGGGTGAGTGGAAGGATGGTTGAGGTTACAATATGATTTTGTGGTATATTCAGGTGAACTTATGGTTAGGTTATGCGTCCACATCCTGTGGATATACACATGCGAAAGCCCAGTACAGTACTATTTGCAACAAAAAGTCTATGGCCATGCTAACATATCTGTGAGGCTGTCCTTATGTGCATTGGTGCTTTGAGCTAAATGCTAATGTCAACATGCTAATGTTGCACTAAATTTTGACCTGATGATGGAGGTAGAGGAAAAGTTAGGGCACTGCCAAAGTTATCATTCATCTTTAGGGAAACTTGAATGTTGTACTAATTTTTTGTGCTAGTCCATCTAGTGGAAGTTGAGACATTGGTTAAGTGAAACTCTAACCAGCTAGAGGTGCTAAAGAAGAAATCAGGGGATCATCAACATCTGTAGGATTCATCCATTGTGGGCAGACAGTCTAACCTTGAGGGACAATGCATCATTGAATTACTGAATGAATGAATGAATGACTTACTGAGTGAGCCCATTACTTTCCAGATATCTATTTTTATTCTTTATATTATTATATATTTTTTTTTATAGAAATTAGAGCAGTTCGCCCTCATTAGAGCACTGGATCAAATTTATAGTAATCATATACGGTGAATGGTTTACAAAGTAGTAGTCAGTAAAGGAATGGGACAGGAAATCAGGACAAGAGTGAAGTTACAAAAGAAAGTAAGTAACTCACCAGTTGGAACCACCGTAAGCTCTGTGGGAATATATGCAGTAGAGAATATTTCAGAAACTTATTTACAAACAAATCCTTCTGAATGTGAACTTCTATTATTGCCATAATAATCTCACCACATTGGGGTGTTTTCCCTGGGCCACACAGCCTCTCTCCAATGGGTCCCTCTTTACCTTGTGTTTCCTCTTCAACCACATCACCACAGACAAGATACATCCAAGTACAGTCATGAATACCATGCTCAGGAACAAAGCTTTGCCCACAGTACAGCCTATCAGGCGGTCGTCTCCCAGCGGACTAAGAGGGACTGCAGTGTACACAGACAGACACACAGAGTTTCAGTCTGCAGGCTCATTAGCAATCAGCAGTTTATGTGATCATCTAAGTGTGTATCCTTACTTGATTGTCCTTCAGATAACACCTCGACCACTACTGTAGCAGAGGTGGCATCGCCTGACTCCTGGTCTATAGCTGTTACCTGCAAAGTATTTTGACTGTTTATTACATCGTCATTTTTAGTCATTTTTGATGAAAGACAAAGAGGTTGTGCAATAGGGAGCTGGATTCACTGAAAGATGTAGCAGCATGTGAATATTTAGTAAAACTATATTTTAGTTGTTGCAACAGGACATGTTCACTGAATATCAGATGAGTCTTGTTTTTAGTAAGGTTTAGGACATGCTGGTTAATTTTATTTCCTTAAGTTTATTTCCTTCTAGTTCCCGTGGGACAGAAATATTTAACCTTCATTAACTGGTTGCTTGTTTATTCTTGCTGCATTTGTGTAATTATACTATAGTGAGTTATGTTGTTGTGCTTGAAAAAAATACTGTGTATTATTGCCTATAGGATTTTTTTTTTGCTGTTAAACATCTGATCAGTCTTATGATTGATTTACTATGTCAATCAGCTTTCATGCAATATAGGAAATCAATGTAAACAAATTAAAAAGAAATAAGAAATCCATATGTAAAATAACATAATGTTAAAAGGTTTTTTTTTAATGTAGTTATTGGTCTAAAAATGAAAAATCAAACACTAGGTTTGAAACTCACCTCTAGAATGTGTTTCTGTTTTGGTTTGAGTTGATTGGCCCTGGCGATCAGAAGCCCCTCCTGTGTGAGTTGGTAGATGTCTGTGTGATTGGATGTAGGACTTAATGTGAAGTAGATCATGGGGTTGAAACCCTGTCAATTCATGGAGGAAAGGAGTTGATGGGTAACAGAAAACTAAACAAATATGGAACTGCACTGATCATTTGTGGACCATGATGATTGTACTGTATGTGTTCATGTAGCAGTGCATACGTGGTTAAAGTCGTGGTCTTGGACATGTAACATCAGTGCTTTACTGCCATAGGTATTGACCAGAGAGGCAGGGCTCTTTTCAGCATTTACAAAGCCATGATATTCAGCTTTGTCAAACTCTGGATGAAACTGGTTCAGTGCCAGGACTCGGACCAACACTGTAGCAACAGAGTATTTCCTGGGGTCATCGTCTTGGTATGCCTGGGTGAGAGACACAAAGACAACAGAGAGAATGGTATTGTAAGTAAGAAAGAAAAGTTGGTATCTTGCTGTGGACCCTTCTATGAATACTGAGTATGTGGGTCTTACCATGACCTTAAGATGCAGCGCTGGAGTTGTGAGTCTGTCTCTCACCCCCCGAGTAAGTTTCAAAACCCCAGTCTCTTTATCCATCAGGAAACGGCCATCGTCGTCTCCTAGCATGAACACAAACACAGTTACAGATGTACACAAGAAAGTACAGCACATTTTAAATGTTGCACAGCTGTGTATGGTACCTGAGAGAATGGCATAACTGAGTGGAGAGCTGAGACCTCTGTCTCCATCCACTGCATGAATGGGACCAGGAGAGAAGTCCAGCACAATGTCCTGCAGCATGACACACATTTGATGGTCTAATCAGATCCTTATATATTGTAGCCATAAACAGAAGCCTGAGAAGTTTGGATCTTGCAACTGAACTATAGTTTTGGCAGAAACTGAGCTTGTCAAACATCCATATGATCTCAGAGTGTTTTCAGAGTGAGAGTTAGGAATGCAGTTGCACAATGTCAATTGAATATGAATGCTAAAACACAAGAGGGCCTCACAAATAGGGCCGTAAACCTGCTATTTATGAGTCTAGATATAACGTGATCACACCACAAGTACGCCTTCAAAGCCTAAGAATGGTTCCTGTGCAACACCTAACACCTGCGTTGCTGGGATTTCTCATTTTCAAGTCAGTTAAATGTGTGTGCCCATTAAATCCTTCCCAAACCTATTGCATTATCTCAAAAACGCTTTGTAACCAAGCTTTACATGAGGTAAATGATGTGGAAAATACAACCCAGGATATTATATGGAAATCCTACAGTATATAGCACTGGTAATATGTGTGTTCTGTGACTGAGGGAGGGGTTTTATCCACTGACCTCTTCCCCCTCTGTGACGTTGACTGTGTACACAGGGCTGGTGCAGATGCGACTGGTCTCATCCTGGAAAAGCAGCGTGCAGGGCAGGAACTGTGGGTACTGGTCATCTCCATCCAGGACAGTGATGGTGATGTTGGTGCTGGTGTTGAAGCGCTCAACAGTGCTCATTTCCTGAGGTAACGACAAGTCAAGTTTTCCTTAGAGGATATTACACTGGTAAAGCATGCTTTCATGGAGAAATGAATGGATGCATGAACTGATGTATAGTTCAGCGTCTGTAGTAGTACTTATCAGGACAATCAGGGATTGAAATCTTGATTTTGGGATAAATTATAGAAATGTAGAGATAAATTTAGTTATTTAGATGAATGTGTGTAGCATACCGAGGCGTGGATGGTGACAGTGAGAAGAATTTTGGTCTCATAGTCTAGAGGCTTGGACAGGATCACCTCTCCACTGTTTGGGAGATCAACTTTGAAGTACTCCGCATCAGGCTGCAGAACACATGCAAAAACATGAAAAGCAATGTAGTGATTATGTGTGTGTGCTCCTCTTTGTTAAGAGTGTAAAGAGTAAAACTCACCGATGCCTGGTCAATGGAGTATATTATCTTGTCGTTATCTGCATCTGTGGCCTGAACAGTAAAGACCACAGTATTCACTGGAGTCAGCTGGAAATCACACAGACAGACACGCAGGCAGGAATCACTAAAAACAGTAGTAGTAGTGGTATTTTAGTCTTATATGTTTTGAATATGCATGCACAGATTTGTGCACATGTTTGTGAAAATGTCATACCTCACTGATAATAAGAGACTGGACAGTGTTTTCTGCAAACACAGGTGAGTTATCATTCTCATTTAGAATCTCCACCATGACCCTGTACACGCTCTACAACAACAACAGCAAGTAAATAAATAAAAAGACATGTACAGGTTTGAATGTCAGATGACACACTGAGGAAAAATTTGTAAGATGGTGGGATGAAGTGTACCTGAAGTGTGTCTTCTTCATAACATAACAACTCAGCCATTAGGACAGGACCCTGGGCCTGAGAGAGGGGGAAACAGAGAGATGAGAACAGACATGAAAAGAAGAAATTAACGTCATCAAATATTTTAACACAATTACAGCAGGTGCAGCAGTGTAAAGCTGCATGTCGTCAGCATAGCTATGGAAGCTGATGCCGTGCCCCCTGAATGGGGGGTCTAAAAGGCATGTTACTGGTTTTAATTGGGAAATTACTTTGCCAAGCATCTCAGCAGCAACCAGGACAAATTTCTCTAGTGTTTCCTCACATAAAGACAAAGATTCTGGGTGATAAAATTCACATGCTGACCTCGAGATATATTAAATCTATGCTAGCAGCGAGTCTGCCAGCAACCAGTAAGTTTATAGCTTAAAATCCAAGCAGTAGATGGCAAAAATCTTTTGACCTTGGTAAAACAACCAGAGTTTAAAACCTGTAGCATAAAAAGTGGCTTGAAAGCTCTTATGACAAAAATTGTCAAATAATATAAAAAATATTAGGGCACATAGAACACTTTTTTTTGTTCTGTGTTTACAATATAGAATATGCAGATCCTAACATTTTATCAAGTGCAGAAGGCAACATTTCTTGAGGGAGGCAGCCACACTCTAGCACAATTGTCTATGACTATTCTCAGTCATCCAGGTCATGGTTGGCCAAGAAGATCTAAACTGAGGGCAACTGGACTTGGCTGTAGATCTTGAAAGTGTTCCATCTGAAGAAGCCTCTCGGATGAAAGGTGAAACGTCTCCAAGATCTACAAGTCTGTTTGCCCTCTATTCAGCTCTTCTTTAACATAATGAATTGGTCTTTTTTCAGGATAGAGTGAGACAGAGAAGAGACTGCTAATCTTTTTGACCCTGCCATGATGTAAGACAGCTGGCTGGGAAGAGGATGACGGTAAGAGAGATTGTGTTCAGTCCAAGGATGAGGTTGTGAGGTTCAATCTGTGATAGTTTGTTCTAAACTTAGATACACCCTCCTGATTGCTGCCCCACACTATTCGAAGAGTTCCTACAGACTCCACAAAAAGGGATTGCACATACAAAATCCATCATCCTTAAATTATATTCATGGCTTACCAATTATAAGAAAGCTCCAACATTTGGATCAATGTGTTTAGGGGGACAAATCCTAAGTCATTACCTCTCGATCCAGAACCTTGTCAGGTGATGTGTTCAGTCGGATGTGTCTTGCGTCCAAGAAGAACCAGTCAGCATCCTTTCCGTCCAGGCTCCAGTGTACCCCCTCTACTGTGGTGTCAGCCATGAGGTCAGCAACAACTTCCCCCGAAACGCTGTTTTCTTTGATGGTCGCAAATATATCCTGGCCATCCAAACATCCACCCCACCCTGACATTCCTGTGTAAATGTATACGCAGACAAATTTATGCACAGAGTTAGAAACCCATTCATTCCAGCCAAGAACCAAACTCCACTAGATGATAGACAAGTGTGAATTAGCTCTACCCATGACTGTGTGCAGACATAGGAAGACCAGTAGTGAGCAGAATAGAGCGCTGGCCTGAAACACAGTCCATTTCAGCCCAGTGAGGGCCATTCCTGGGCTTTGTCAGGCCTCAGGAACTAGTTCTGTCTGGAGAGAGTGGAGAGAGAGAGAACAATGTCTATTAACTAAGCAGAGTTATCCATTCATCTTCTACAGTGTAAATGAGTGGGTTAGACTGAGCTTTACTCCGTGCCTTGATGGCAATACTTCTTAAGAATCATCATTAGACCCTCTTCTAATGTACAAATACACACACACACTCTCTACTCTGTTCCATAATTCCCTTTAATCCCCAGTACATGGGTTTCTGCCTCGCTTTCCCCAGTCTGAGAGAGCAGACCAGTACAATAGCAGCCAACTATTGCTCTTCTCTTCATGTTTCTCGGTTGCCCCTTTTACCTTTCCCTGTTGAGCTCTCAGGTGCTGTCCTGACTGCAGACTGTTAATCTGTTAAGACTGACAATACCTAGTGTAGACCCTTTGACTTAAATACTTCCTGTGACTGTGGATTTCAAAGGTTGAATTTTCCATAGGTGCAAAAATTATTGAGTATTTATGAATCCCTCTAGCAGCAACTCTGCCCTTACACATGTCTGCTTAGAAACTTGACCCTATTTCCTTATCACAACATTCCACTTCAGATATATTTCAAGTATATTCAGTCGTGTGACTACATGTCTGTCATGCTCTGGTGAGCCTCTGGGTGCACTGGGGTGTGTGTTTGTTGAATGTGGGGCGGGGCGGTGGGGGGGGTGGGTGGGGGGGGGGGGTTTAGCAAGATCTGGGGTCACATCCTACTGAAACAATGATTCTGTTGCTAATATAAGGTAAAACAAACAAATAAACAAAAAACACACAGAAGCTTTCTGTTACACACTCAGTGTTATGATCGAGACCATCTATATGGTTGTTCAGCTGACTGACCTGTTGTTGTCAAATCCTCTGCAGCGTGTCTGTCAGTCTCCATATCCTGCTGACTTGCGACGGAAGCAGCATCTCTGATTCTCAAACACAAAACCCCGAAAAGCCACTCAAAAAGCCCCACTGAAGCTTTTAGGAATAAACAAAGTGACAACAACAACAACAGATAACACCGGCCACACACACACCGACATGCACACTAACACACACACTGACCCCCTCCCCGCACACATTAAAAAGCAGACAGCGGCTTATGGTGTGTATCCTGGGATAAAAGTCAGCTCAGAGGGCTAAAGCCTTAGGGTAGGGCCTACCTGGTCAGGGACAGAGACTGAGCCAATCAGATAAAAGATGGCAAGAACCTGATGGTGAGGTCAGTGACAGGGGTCACAAGTAAATTTAAGAGATTTGTCTGGTACAAAAACACTTGACCTTCATAAACACTTTGTCATGCAATGGAAACTCAACGGTCACAGTGTCCAGTCAGCTCTTGCTCAAGCTGCACTTTCTGTATTACAGAGAATGACCAGAAAAAAGTCTTGGCAGCTTGTGTCATACTTTAAATGCATATGTATATTTTAGGGTATTGTATAGGTTAGAATAACCTATAACCTAAATAAGTTAAAATAGTTTGAGCATGTACTTTGGCTACACAGCTTGTGCCTGTTGGATTTATTCAATTAGCAATGTGTGACAACTAATGGGGCCTGACAAGGGATTAGCTATCAAACATCAGCTGTTCACCTCCTGAAGATTAACCCACATCCTTTTACACGCTTGTCCCAGCATGCACAGACACACACACTCACACACAAAGGCACACTTAGATGAGTGTATCACCACACATCTTCCGGGCTCCTGTGATGAAAGAAATCGTCTGGCTCCATGAGAGATGTTTTGGTTTGTACAGACATGTGAGTTGTTTCCATTGTCAAAGAAAAGGGGGGGAGAAGAGGTGTTTAAAGACTAAAATGTGCCTCAGAGAAAAAGGCTGAACAGTCCGTGTTCCTGCAGCGAACAAGCATTCCTCAGAGTAAATAAATGTTTAAAGACCGAATAGTGAATAGAGACATCAAGATCTTGCACTCTTGTTTTTTCATGTTATAGTTTTGTCGTAACATGCTACACTTAACAATATTTGTAAAGATAAATCTCGCCACTCGGCTCACAAACTGGGTGAACATATCTGGTGTTTGTATTTATCTGCTGTGAATGGACTTGGCCACTGGATGTCAGCAGAGATGTTATAAAAAAGATGAAGTTGATAGATAACAGCTGGTTCATCTCAACAACTTCATCATCTCAACATCTGTTTTTTTTTCCCAAAATGTGTGTTTTGTTTTTTCTTGTTAGTTGAAAAGATGAAGTTGATAGATAACAGCTGGCTGTGACAACTGCATCATCTCAGCATCTGTTTTTTTCCCCTTTTTTTCCAGAATGTGTGCATCTTGTTTTTTCTTGTTAGATGAAAATCATTTAAAAACTGAGATGATTGTTTGTTTAATCCTGTGGATTCTAACGAAAGACATCTCACTAGATAAAATCTACGTTAGCAAAAGCAGTTCGGAGATGAACTCAAACTTTATACTCACCCATGAAATATTTATACATGCATGCTTTTATGCAAATGAAATGATTTGTTTCCTGTGTGTAATTATGCATGTATGTGTAAACATTTCATGGGCAAAGCAAAGTTTGCATTATGTACTGGTGGTGCGTTGTATAATGAAACACTGCAATAACTAATTGCATTAATTAAAAGTATTATGACACTTGAGTTTGTCCTGCATATCTACCTGACATTGGCTGAGTGCAACACTAATCTACATCTGCATGAGAGAAAAGACCCACTGCATACAGTGTAGGTGTGAGAGCACCTACATTGTTCCTATCAGTGTTCCTCTGGGAGACAATTCTGGACTCTTAAGTTGTTACATTAAGAACTGCCTTTTTAAAGTTCAATTCTGCATTTAAAATTAAAACCTTCTGGTTTCGACTACTTTATCAGTGTCCTAAATCAGTCCTCTTAGCATGAAGGCACCATTGCCATCCAGTGGGATTGGGTGTATGTTGAAAAATAAACAAGCGAACAAGCAAATCTGTGGAAAAATGTTGTAATTGTGATATATCGTGTGATTATTCCAGTGTAATTGGCTGGAATAATCATAAGATATAAACACAGATTAAATTGCCAACTGCATAGTGATACAACTACATGGCTTTCCTGTCTGCTTTATCCCAAACAAAGACTCTGCAGTCTGCTTCACCCATTAGGAACACCTGGGTGTCCCATCATCACACCAAAAATAATCCAAGACACAGAGGCATATGTCTGTCTCTCTGTGTGGCAGATCTCAGATCTGTTGCTTAAGAGGGTGTACTTAGAGAAAGGCTCTGCAGTACTAAACACAGCAGAGATGAGCAGGACAACAACATGAGCGAATGGGCTTGAGCACAGTAGGATGCACACTGGGACTGTGTCCAAAGCGGTGAAACATGAGTATTTGGGTGGGGGGGGGGGGGGGGGGGGGGGGGGGGGGGGGGGGGGGGGGGGGGGGGGGGGGGGGGGGGGGGGGGGGG
>JBBMJY010000021.1:12994846-13044607 GCA_037833715.1 Toxotes lorentzi
AAAAACAGGAGAGAAGGGGTTTGAGAAAAGGAGGAGGAAAACTGGGACTGTGTCCAAAGTGGGGAAAAAGGGGTATTTGGGTCCCCCCCCCCCCCCCCCGCCCTCTCTTTCTCTCTCTCTCTCTCTCTCGCTCTCTCTCTCTCTCTTTCTCTGAGCGCGCGCACACACACACACACAGCATATGTATTTTGTTGGCTGCTTCCAGCATGGCTCCTCTCCAGTCTCCAGACCAGGTTTTAGCTGGTTACCAAAACGGGGTCTTTGGGAATCAACATGGCAGAGCAGTGCTGGGTGGAGAGGAAAAACAGGGGAAGATAATACTCCGCTCACAGCTATCCTTCTGGGACTGGAAAGTGAATAAAGCAGAGTTAAGGACTGTTGACCTCAGACGCACTGCACACCTGACCTTTTTTTCTTGTTGTTACTTGCGTACGTTCGTATCGCTTTTCTTCTTTTTTTCTGGATATCATCAGAAAGCAAGGGTTGTACGTGTAATTATTAAACTTTCCCGACTATTAACCTTTTTAATCGTGCAGTGAAAGTGTGGTGTAGATAAGGCCTCAGGGGAGAATGTAAGTGTATGACTGCAGAGAAGTGACGCCCCTGGCCGCATCCAGATGTTCCATGTTTCTCCTGCGCGCTCTTTAGAGAGGTCTTCTCGCGGAGGAACAGGGAAATCTTGAACGCACAGTCCATTGTCCATGGCACCAGATCGGGTTAAAAGTAGAATAAATATCATGCTTTTAGTGTAAGGTATGTCGATTTTTGTACATTTCCTCTGCAAACTGAAGTCGCTCATGATGCTGGGGATTTATTTGCTCTGGATCGTCGCGCTGTCTTTGCACGGGCACGCCGTTTCAAATCACGAGGACGGTGAGTTTCCAAAAGTGTCACTGACTTTTTAAACATTAAAGTCTTATTTATGTACTATTTTTTTATGTAATACTGAAAGCGTGTTTATGTTGCTTGTTAAAAGTTGACATTTTGATGTAGTTGGCGGAGGAGGTGATCATTTTAAATACCTTATATACTGTTAGATATTTTAATTGTTTGTCACAGTGTATCATTATACATGAGGATCCCATGTTTTATCTATTAAGATTCCAATTTGCAAAGAAGGAATAGGTGCCAAATAAATGTAATTGAGTAATAAGAAAGTGCAATACTTGCCTCTGAAGTACTTCAAAACTCTAGTTGAGTAAATGTGCTCAGTCACAGATCAGACTGACTGTGTCATACTGGCCTGTTGGTTTTGTGTTTGAGGTCAGTGAAGCAGCCATGTGTGACCGCCTGATGAATGGCTTCTTTCTGATCCCCTCTCACACAGACTCACACTCAACATAACCCAGAAATCGCAGTGTCACCTTCCAGAGCGTGACCTCATGCTGTATGTATGTGTATGTCACAAGTCTGATTCTGTTATTTCTCTCTCCTAGTGATTGACCTTCTGGCAGCCCTCAACATGTCTCACCACATCAGCGGCGTGACCAGACTGCAGAGCCCTGACAGCGTGACGTACACAATACGCCCCAGAGCACCCTACCTGACCCTACCTACAGAATATTCCCAGTTACTTTACTCCAACCTTCAGGGAAGCATGGGCTTGTATTTTGTGGGGCGTCAGTCCTCAAGCTCCAGCGCTACCCTTTTTTCTCTCTCCTCTCCATCCTCATCCATTCTCCAAATCACTTCCTCCACACTCAATCACACTCTGCGTTTGGACTACCAGGCTGGAGGAGGAGGCACTCAGGGCCTTGCCAGCTTTTACTTCCCCAGGAGAAACCCCTTCTCCAGGGAGGAATGGGTGCAGTTGGCTGTGAGCCTGGAGCCTGATAGAGTGACATTTTTTGTAGACTGTCAAGAAGCTGTTGTTGTGCCAATAAAAAGTGAAGAGAGGATTAACCTGGAACTGCCTCAAAATGTTGTCATCACTCTTGCTGGCATACCACGAAGGAAAATCAGCAAATTCAGTGTGAGTTTCTTGCATATACTGCCTACCCATGCATACTGACATATAAACAACTGATTTATTTACTATTTACAACATTTTGTGCTGATTTCAATGGTTAGTAGCGATTCAATTCACAACATTTGACAAAAATGATATGCTTATAATCATGAGTTGATGCCCTCTTAATTTATTTAGGACATAAGTAAAGCTATTTGCAAAATTAATGAAACATCAAAAAAGTAGAAGTAAAATGTAGTAAATCCAGTTTGCGTTCAATGACTCTATGTAACTTCATATCTACATTCCATATTTTCTACCTCTTTTTAATGTGCATTCTGCATAGCATGTACAGTACAATAGAGCATGTGAGCATGTCTGTGTTTCTTTACGAATGCAGGGATGTTTGAAGACAGCTGAGATTTCAATGAAAGCATATCTAAGGCGCCCATGGCTCTGCGACAATGTTACAGGTAAAGAAACATTATCTATTTATCAAACCTGGAGGGTCAGATGAAAAGGAAATACTGTATGTGAACAATGCCTACAAACACACTTTTAATGTAAACAGTTCAAAGTTAACTGGAGAGCAGAAACTGTTTTTTTCTGTTTTTCTTGATACTGTATGTGTGTATACATGCTTATGTGCATGGATGTGTGTGTATGCCTATACATGGACTTCTATATATCTGTGTACGACAGCATGTTGTGTGGGTTTGCCATGTGGCAAGAATGTACAGCACCCCAGAGGCTTCATTATCATCCCCTTTCATTTCCTTTTGCTTCATTCTTTTCCGCCACTTCTGACCCTGATAATTTATTATATTCTGAATCTCTGTCTGCTGGGAGAGACGACAAGAATCTTGACATGAACAGCTGTACGAACTAGTAAATCACAGATAAAACTCTATTTTGCAACTTATTTTGTCTGGAATACTGAACAGCGAGGCACTCCTTTCATTCTCACAACTCAGCTCTGGAACCAATGTGGTTGATGAGCCTTAGATCATGTCTTTTGGCCCTCAGGCAAGTCTGCCAAGCAGTTTGTTTATTCTTCCTCCTTGTGGGTCTTAATCTTGATTATGCATTTTGAGGTTGTTTGTTTAGGCTCCAAATTTGTTCTTTCATTCATTCAAGAATCATTCAGGAATTTCTTTCCTCCTCTCATCTCCCACCAACTCTTTCTTTCTTTCTTTCTTTCTCCCAGATTCTCTGTCTCTGTCTCAGTACCCAGACGCCCAGAGCTCAGACTCTCCAACTGACAGCAGTCGAACATTTCAGCATGGGGCTTCCCCCAGTAAACTCAGAACAAGCCAGAGGTCAACAGGCCGAGTCGGCCAGTATCCCCATGACGTCCAGAGTGACCAGCAGCAGAGAGGTGCTATCCTGGGGCCTCCAGGATCTCCTCAAGGGGTGAAGTCTTTTTCTCAAGCGCAGAGAGAAGACAGGCTGAAGAAGCTGGAGAAAAGGATGGAGGAGCTTGCCCGTATGCTGGACATGGTCAAAGCTCAGGTAGCTAGGTAGTATTTGTCTGAAATTATATGACTTTTAATGAAAATGACATGTTGTAGCCTAACATTGCATATTGCAATTTTTTTTTAAATTTGGTTTTATAATAGAACGTAGACCTACAGTCACGCATAAAGTACCTGGAGGGATGTGAGTGTGTGAGGCAGCGATGTGATTGGGAGGGACGTGAAGTGGACAACGGCCAGCAATGGCAAACTGACGTCAACACTGTTTGTACTTGCACATCTGGAAAGGTCACATGCCAACCCAACATCAGAGGTAAAGATGTCTCAGCTTCTGTCAGTTTGTCATGTCTTTTTCTTAGTGTTGCCAATTCCATTTGTCTTCTCTCTATCCCTTTCTTTGTCACACACGTACAAAAACACATAAACTCTATATATGATTTTGGGAATCTCTCAGCAGCCTAACACTAACAGACATTCCATTGGTGTTAAGTGGCTAGTTTGCAGATGGTCGTCCCTCTCCCAGACCCCTGTCTGTCTAGTCCCTGTCAAAACGGAGGCGTATGTTTCGTCTTGACCTCTGACCCTGAAGGGTTTCACTGCTACTGTCCCCCTGACACCAAGGGACCAGTGTGTCACAGGCAGCAGAGACAGGTATTTTTGAGTCAGACTGGAGTAGTGGGTTAGAGTAGATTTTAAACGTGTTACAAAGCAACAAAATGTCCATGTTGGTGTCAAACCTTTTAGATCCATGTTGTGAGAATGCATGAATTGGATTCAAGACTTTTTCAGTCATGCTAGCAGCAATTTTTTTTCCCCAGACATTCACAGTCACCAGAGGGTTAAAAGTGAGCCCTAATCCCAATGGTGATGCCTTAACATTTTATCTAGAACCATCATCAAGTCAAAATTCCAAATTGTCTAATTAGTTTGGTTTATAACTAAATACTGGCTAAAGCAGTGACACTGAAGACCCATCAGCCTCAGCTGTACTTTGTGCTAATCAGCGAATGTTAGCGTGCTAAAATGTTAAACTAAGATGGTAAACATGATGTTTTTTGTTTGTTTTTTTAAAGATACATGCTAAATATCAGAATGTTAGCACTGTGAATGGGAGCATGTCTGCATGCTGATTTTAGCATTTGGCTCAATCACAGCTGTGCCTAATTACAGCCTCACAGAGCTGCTAGCATGGCTGTGGTCTTTTGTTGAATATGCTTCTTTATTGTGCTTTCCTAGTTGCATCTACTGGAGGTGTTTCGTTGTTCTGGTTTTGCTTATTATATGTTTGGTTACCCGGCAGGTCTCCAGAACTTTTCAAATACTTGAGGTGGGTCACAATCACAAATGAAAACCAAGGTTTGAAACCCCCTTGTTAAGTGTTGTGTAACTGTAGTTTTCTTATAGTTTCTTATAGTTTTAGCTTTTTCTTTTTGGTCCTTTGTTTATATTTGCCTCTGTACTTTGCTACATTTACAAGGCTCTGTCTTACCACATTACACATTAATGTGTGATAAAGGAATAGCCAGCCATTTTGGGAAATGCACTTCTTTGCAATTTAGATAAGAAGATTGTTATCAGTCTCATTGGTTCTAGTTCAAGGATTTTGTTACCTTGACTGAGCAAGGCTAATTGTTTCCTTGTGTTTCGAGTCTAAGCTGATTTAACGTCTCCTGGTTGTAACTTGATATTTAACGTATGATTCGAGTGTGGTATCAATCTTCTCATCTTTCTCTCAGCAAAAAAGTGAATGCATGTATTGCTGAAAATCTCTAACTATACCTTTAATGTAACTGATTAGTTTGTAGATTGTGATTGTCTGATATTTGTCATGGTTTAGCTTTGGCCTGCTGCATTGGGTGAGCCCAATAGTAGTGCTTTGTTTTACTTTGTCAGTTCTGGCTATGGGCATTGCAGTGGGGTTTAAGGCTGGGTAAGAGGCCCTGTGTCCCCCCTCCCCATTTCTAGGCATGTTTGGTACCAAAACCAGAGAACAACTGTGAAGGAGAGCGGCCATTTCAACGCCGCTGGGCCTTTAATCCTACCTCTGGCCTCTGTGAGGACTTCCTCTACTGCACTGGAAATAGCAGCAACAACTTCCCTTCCTTTAATGCCTGTAGGGACCAGTGCATGTTTGGAGCGTGCTGTCTCCGCAAAGCAAGGCCAGGTCTTCCCACACACCAGCAGCATTACACTCAGGATGGACACAACATCTCCTCCATGAACAGGACTCTCTGGGGATATGAGGAGTGTAATTTGGAGGATGAAATGTGGTATAGCAATATAGACTTCAATCATACTGAACTGGAAGATCTAAAAGGAAACACTGAAAGGGTCAACTGCTGTAAAGATCCGGATTTTTCTTATACCTGTGATTACCTCACTTTAACACAGTGCCAAGCTCTGGTGAAGGAGCAAGCTGGAGAGACACAAGTGGTGAGCTTCTCTCCTGGAATGAAGTGCTGTGACGTGAGATGTGGCGGAGGTTGTGGGTGTTTCTCTCAACACAGGGTCAGAAGATATGGGGAAACATTCTGGCAAGGCTGTGAAGAGTGCAAATGCACAGGGAGTGGCAGAGTTGACTCTGTGTGCCAACACCTGACCCAGCGTAAAGAGATCAGAGATCTCACATTGAGAGAGAGGAGGTTGTACCAACGGGCTATCAGGAAACTTTACGCCAGGTCAGGTAAGAATGAATCTAATGTTTTTGTTCCACTTCATAATGGAATCAAAGTATATCTTTGTATCATTGTTATGGCTTTACTTGTGTCTTTGTGTGTGTTTTCATGTGGATTTAGCTGTGTGGAAGAGCTTTGCAATACTGAGAGCTGAGTTCTCTCCTAAGGCTGGTGATCAGTCCTTCTTTCTTCCCTGGCACCGCTATTTCCTGCGATTAGTGGAGCGCGAGCTGCAGTCAGTGTCATCATGCAAACTGGCAATTCCATATTTCGAGTGGACAGTGGACTCTGGGTCAATGAACTCTTCGGCCGCCTGGCAGGCTGGATTGTTTGGAGGAGATGGTGAGCCCGGCTCAGGCTGCCTCCCACATCATCCTTTCCAGGATGTGACATCCCATCTCCACTGGTCTCCTTGTCTCAGACGAAATTTCAACTCCTCGGTTTGTCAAACAGCTTTTATTCATTTGACAGCCCACTTTGCTGTACTTTCAATACATTGCAGTATTTTGAGATGTATTACTGGTATGAGGTTTGTTTGTAATTGATTTCTGCTGCTTGCTTTAGGTGTGGCTGCCAAATGCAGTGAACCTGCAGAGGACTGTGAACCAGGGAGACTTCCAGTTGTTCTCCCAGTCTCTCCAAACCTTTTCTGGCCTCTTTAGACTTTGGGTAGGGGGTCACATGGCTTCATCTCTGGCCGCCTATGACCCTTTATACCTGTCACACATAGCATTCATGGACAAGCTGTGGGCACAGTGGCAAGAGAAACATCAGCATGCATCAGAAAGACGAAGTTCTCGAGACGATCACGCTCAAAGCATAGTTATCTACCCTGCCAGACAGAGGCATATGAAGATGGAGCCTTTTGACATCACCCCCAATGATGTGATTTCTTCTCAGCAGCAGATGTGTGTTGTATATGAGCCCATAACCATCGCCGCACCTTGTAATATGACGTTATCACAAAAACACCCACAAGAAAGACCAAAATATCAGAGGATTACATTTACCAAGCACAAGTCACCCTACAGTGGTTTTGTTAGTGGGGGTTTTGACAACAGTGGTTTTGACCAACATGGATACGACCGTGACGGCTATGACCGAAGTGGTTGGGACAGGTGGGGCTATGGCAAAGACGGCTTTAATCGGGACTTCATTAATAGGGATGGATATGACACATCTGGTTTCAATCGCTATGGGTTCAGTCGTAACAATGTCACCTGGTTTGGTATGCGTAGGGATGGGGTGTTTGAGAACAAAACAAAGAAAGAGCATCATGTAGAGGAGGACAATTATGAAAAGACAAATGGAGACAAGATACTATCTGAACTCTTCAGTGACAAAGGCTACAGTATCTATGGGTTTGATCCATTTGGCTTGGATCGTGACGGGTTTGATGCATTTGGCTTTCAAACAGATGGTTATGACAAGGACAGGTGCAACTGGTTCTTCAATGGACCTCACTACCTGCGCTTCTACTTCCACACGCAGCAACAGTTGATGTCATCCAGTGACCAAGCTCTAAACCGCATCACCCGTACCTGCCCTCCCATCACCTCTCTTCCCACCCATTGGGCTGCACAAGACTGGATGACTTTTGATCCAAACAAAAGCAGTGCTGTGACTGGTCAACCTGAGCAGGACTGGGTGAGACAAAATAATCCAGAAAGTGATGATACAGCTGTGGCAGCTAATCAAAATGAGAGCAACATTTGGCTTCCAATTACACCTGATCACAGGTACTGGCACCATAAGAGGAAAGTGACAGTACAATTTGTTATTTGATGCTAAGTATGGCTTTACATGGCTCAGTAGGTATTTGCTGGGGAGAGGCATCATTTCCAGTAGGGTGCAGAGTTGATTAATGAGTGCCTTCTTTACCTTAGACTCCAACATGACCCCTCCCTACACTTGACTTGACAAACACACCACTTGCTGGGCTATCAAATTTTAATGTTATCAATTTTAAATTTCTGTGCATTGATATCAGTTTCTGAATATCATCCAGACATCTCCCTAAAGCTAATAATAGTCATATCATACATGTTTACTTAAATCTTTTCCAAATAGATTTTTAGTATTTCAACCAATGTTGTGATCCCCTTTCCCTCAAAACACTGTCTGTAGGTTTTGTTTCAAGCTCCACTGGTTCAGCGGCTGCCCCCTTGGCTCTGCTCCTATCACCTGCCCTGACCTCTGCCATCAGGCCCGTTGCCATGGTTACCCCGAGGCTGTCTGCCATATGCGCAATTGTGGTTCATGTTTCACAGAGTGGCGGGATCCAGCTACTGGAAACCACGTAATATGCCATGGCTGGTAAACAGGGGACGGTCTGCCAGACAAAAATGGAAGAAGTCCTTTTCATAGCAGTTAAGAGGAGGATGAACCATCATTTGACCTGCATCGTCTCTGTGAGCTCAGAAGGCACTTCATGGAAAAAGAAAACTGTTTAAAGGGACTGATACTGGAGTAAAATATGACAAGACTTCATTACCAGTGTTAAAATAGTATAATATGCTTTCAAATATGTTTACCTTCTTCCAAAATATCCGTTTGTACCACCACATTTACACTGTGACACTAACTCTGTAAGGGCTACTTTATCTCCTCTATACATGGTGTTAAACTTGTTGGTTCACCCAATATATATCTTCTCTCGTGTCATCTAGCAACTCATATTTGAATACATGTAATGTGAAGGGTGTCCCTCAAAATTTAGCAGGAGAAGATAAAAACACAACTAAGAAGAGAGTGAACATTAGATTTAATTTGTTGTCTAGATTTAAGTCTCATGCTTTTCATGAATGCTGAATTTGTAAACAGGCAACTATTTGCCAATATGTTCACCATATCAACTCTATGAGGTTGCAGTTTGTCAGTTTTGTGTTCAGAGTTTGTTGTGCTGCCCCCGAGTGTCCAAAAATCAGTCAATGCAGCTTCAAAGGTCCCTGCTGGTAGTTTTACTGTATATATTGTTTGTATATCATTTGCCAAAGTTTTTTAGTTGTTGCATTTTAGGAAACTTTCGACAACCTTCAGTCATAGTGAGGTGAAACAAACATGTGGGACTAATGTTGATGTTGGACTGACCTCATTAAGGATGCTCAGTCTCTTTTTGTTTCTCTTCCTTAGCCCATTACCCACTCCCACAGAGTTATGTAAACTTTGTTCTGTCCTGCCTACTTTGCCATCAGTGCAATACACATGTACCCCAGCAGCCCTCTGTTTCCCCGCCCATGACTACTCTCTCTGTCACTGTCTTTGCCTTTTTATCTGTCTCTCCTTTAATTGTTTCTGCATGTAGGCCAGAAGACTCCAATGGCACCCAGTTGATATACACTTGCAGACTCACACTCCCAAACACACTTTGATCTCATGCATGCTTGGCTTGCTAGAGGAAATGCCTGTTGACTGCTGGCACAGTAGGCAGCCTCATTGGCCTCTCTCTCGCTCTGTGATTATTGCTCTCTCTCACACACAAACACGTTGTCTCTGTCCTTTGGAGAGTCATCATTAAAATAATTATCTGCTGAAATGTCCAAGCTAAGCAAAAATACTATTTGATGAGCTCCCTGAAAGCCTTTGATGAAAAAAAAGAGCAGTATATGCTATAATGTATACGTATAACTTATTTTCCCGCAAAATAACTTCGACAGCCACAGGGTGGTGGGAGTTGTTAGGGCCATCCTCCAGGGGGAATCCTCAAGAAAACTGGTCCCTCTTTCCAGTTTTCTTCTCCCTGTTTCTTCTACAGTAAATCTCTTTCAGTTTTAATGTTCTTGCCAGAGGTAGTCTTCAATGATTGGAAGTAACAGACATAAAACATAGTGTGTGAGAACAAGCATGTGTACATTACCAGAACAATGTTGGTCCATCATTTCTGGTGAGAGAGCAGATCCAGATGTTCCCCAGTGACCTAGAGAAAAGGTGAAGGAAATCTGCATTGACAGACAGAGAGAGTGGAGGAAAAGATCAGCTGTAATAATCCAAATTTATTTCCACATTCTTCTTATTGCTTAAACTATCAGTTATCAGAACACTCCTTCATTATTACTTGGGTTATGCAGACACACACACACACACACAGAAAGTTGAAAAAAATGTGTATGCACTAAAGATTTTGTCTCATCCTCAGGGTGTGATCTGGACGGCACAGTTCATAATGTGTCCTACAGCACTCTAGATGGCTGTCAGACTTGCACATGTAAGGTGAGTGTTTCATGCACACCTGCACCAACACACACACACAAACCTCCACCATCCAATACCTGACTCTGCCTCTGGTCTTTTTTCTGTTTATTTCCTTTCTTTTGCTCACATCCCTCCTTTTGCCACAGGGTGGTAAAAGGGAGTGCACTCCCCTGGCCTGCCCTTCACTGGGCTGCACACAGAAGGAGACTGTACCTGGAGACTGCTGCGAGCAATGCAGAAGTAAGGGCCGAGAAAAAATATGCACACGGCAATCTTCATGACAGAAATAACTTTAAAGCAAAACATTAAATGTGTCTCAATACATCACTTAAATATATTTAGGTACAGTGAATTGATACAATGCTTTGATTCTTTGCACATTGCATAAAAATGTCACAATATGCACAATATGAAGCAATGGCTTTACTGTCTTAGTAGTAGTTTCTCTTCCGTAAGTGTTTTATGAATTGCGCAAAACAGTTTTATTTTCAAACAAATGGATTTTTCTTCAACTGATAACCCTCTAAATAAATATGGAAATATTCTGTTTCGTAAATTGCAAGAACAAATGCTAAGGCATTAGATTGGCTGAGCATTTGAAAACTCCTTTATCTGGAAACAGCAACCTGTTGGTTTTGTTCAAATGGAAACTTAATTTTTCTTGACAAGAGGAGACAGAGGTTTGGCAGCTCAAGAATATTGTTACTCAGACTTCACTACATTTGTCCAAGCTGATAGATAAATGCATTTAATGTGGCTGAAATGTTGATCCGACAAAGACAGGCATTTTTCTGTGTTCTGGTGCTTTGAAAACTTCTAAGAAATTTACTGCCAATGGCACCAAAGCAGTAAAGTAATCTGATGAACGTGTGTTTGCAGGCTGCATACATTCTGGTGTCCGGTACGATCACAGAGCCCAGTGGAGACCAGAAGACAATCCCTGTGATGTCTGCCACTGTTTGGTGGGGCTGATACCAATTATCTGCTTAAGTTCCCATCATTTCTGTCGCCCTTATCTCTAGTGATATTAATTTTTCTTATCTCCAGGAAGGTCAAGTTCATTGTGAGAGGGAGCAGTGCCACATCCCTTGTAAAAACCCAGCTGCTCCACCACCCAATACCTGCTGTCCAGTTTGTCAGGGTGGGTTTCTTTAATTTACCGAAGCAGTGTGAGTGTTCAGTTGACTACAGAGAAATAGTATGTGCTCATGTGTGTCTTGTAGGCTGTGGTGTGAATGGTCATGACTTCCCTAACAGAGCTGTGATTCCTACTGGGGACCCATGTCAAGAGTGTACCTGTGTGGTACGTCACTGATGAAAGTGGTCATTAGATTACAAAAAAATATTTGTGTGTAGAATTCAGTTGTGAATCATTTTCAAGTATGTCTGTGTTCTTTCTCTACCAGGATGGAAACATGGTGTGTTCAGCCCTTCCCTGTCCTGCCTTGTCTTGTCGAAACCCTGTGCATCGTTCTGGAGATTGTTGCCCTCGGTAACAAACCTGCCTAACCTCATCCATATCACTTCGAAGGTGGCATCAGTAAATGTTTATGTTGTGTGTATGTAACCCGTAGGTGTGAGCAGTGTGAATATGAGTCCAGGGTGCATGTGAATGGACAGGAGTTCCCCTCTAGCAGAGACCCCTGCCTCCTCTGCCACTGCTCCGTGAGTACACCCTGGAGTTATGGGCCAGGTGTTATGTGGTTATGTGAATTTCATATGACCGGACCTGGCGAGGTTTCATGACCCAGGAGTTCAAAGAAAACTTGTCAAAATCTTTTGTGCTCTCAGAAGTAAATGTGATTAAATTAAAAAATGCAATTAAGTGTGAAAATTAGGGGTTTTAAAGGACCAGTTTGTAGAAATTTGGGGGATCTTTTGGAAGAAATTCAATACAATATTCCTAATTATGTTTTCATTAGTGTGTAATGACTTGAAACTAAGATACATCTTTTCGTTAGGTTAAAATGAACCCTTCTTATCGACATAGGACGTGGGTCCTCTTACACAGAGCTCTTGAGAGGTCCTTTCACGTTACCTGCAGGCCTCCGTAGGTATTCAGTTGGTTGCAATCTCACCACTAGATGCCACTAAATCGTACACACTGACCCTGAGTTTGTATCCATAGCTTTGAGCTTTGTCCGTGATCACAGGTGAATGTTTGCTCTATCAACGTGACTCATGTAATGCTTTATTGTCTCTATCTGTTAGGCAGGTGAAGTGTCTTGTGAGCGTAGGGAAGCATCATGTCCCACACCACACTGTAATCATCCAGCTAAGCACCAGGGAGAGTGTTGTCCCACATGTGATGGTCAGTACATATGTACATTTGTTTAAAATAAATTTGAAATTTGTATCCTGTGCTTTACAAAATAGTTTTTCCTGTCGCATGCCATGATCTCTTCCATCTCTTTGACTTTTACTGCTCAAGCTTAAGCAAACACGATCTGGTTGTGTGTGTTCCTACAGCATGTGAGTATGACAGGAGGGTGTATGCTGATGGAAAAGTGTTCACCCCTGCTGGGAGTGGACCCTGTCTACAGTGCAGGTGTCAGGTAAACTCAAAAATAAAGTACTGATACTTCAAAAAATGATAGTTTGTCTTTTAAGGGTTCTTCCACAAAGGATGAAATGATTTTTAGTGCAATTTTTAGTAAATTCTTTTTAGTGCCCCTTCTTTTTGCTTTATATCATTGTACGTTTCTACACTTTTCACAGCAGCTAATGGGCCTGAACATAATTTCTTTCATATGTGTTAATACTCTTTTAAACACCACATGTTTATAGTGCGTGCATGTTGTGTTCCAGGGTGGCAGTGTTATTTGCCACGAAAAGAAGTGCCCACCAATCCAGTGCTCCAAACCTATTATAGACCCACGTCTCTGCTGTCCAATCTGCAAAGGTAATAATCCACACACAAACACACACACAGGTTCAGCTCATCCATGAACATATGACAACTCCTCTTTTCTCACTGTAGTGTGTGTGTTGGAGGGGGTGGAATATGAAGACGGCTCCAGCTGGCACCTTGAGGACCCCTGCTCCAGTTGCACCTGTGTGAATGGAGAGGCCCTTTGTACACACACAAATTGCCCTCGCAATGAGTGCCTGCATCCCACCAAGATCACTGGTAAGACTCTGTGCGTGTCTGAGCTTTGTTTATATGCAGATGACTGTGCAACCTCAGCCTCAACCCCACCTTCTCTTTCCTTGCCCTAGGCTCATGTTGTGCGATGTGTGAAAGCTGCACCTATAATCATCGTATCTATAGCAACGGCCAGAGGTTTACAACTCCTGACCAGCCGTGCCACATCTGTGCCTGTCAGGTGAGCATGTCTCTCTTCACAAACACACCACACTATATTGTTTCACCTCAAGCCTGCTGATAAGCCTTCCCTTCCCTTCAGTATGGCACTGTGGAATGCGAAAGAAGACCTTGTCCTCCACTCAACTGTACCAATGCATACACACCACCTGGAGAATGCTGCCCTAAATGTCCAGGTACACAAACTCACATGACTCCACTTTATGTTGTACACTGTTCTGCAATTTACCTGGTTTTAATTAAGTATTCTCTGTCACTGAAATGTTTGTGTATCTGGACGTTTTCCAGACTGCTCCTTTGAAAACCGTGTGTTTGTGAATGGAGATGCTTTTCCCAATCCTGTGAGTGTGTGCGAGGAGTGTAAGTGTGTGAGCGGCAGGATTGACTGCCACCAAGCACAGTGCCCTCAACCTCACTGTAATGCACCTCGGCCTGGAACCTGCTGTCAGAACAACTGCAATGGTGAGGCGAAATGAATTTATTGTCAGGAACATTAATAAATTTAACAAATTAAAATCTCACAGTTTCACATTATTCTCTCACATCAGGCTGTAGCTATGCTGGGAAAGAGTATCTCAATGGGCTGGAGTTTCCCCATCCTACTGACACATGCAGGACATGCACTTGCATAGTAAGAATAATGAGCATCACACCCTGTGTTGATCACCTGTGGTCTTCTTGAAGCAGGCTTTCATTTCAGCCTATGTTATGTTTCTTACAGAACGGGAATGTCCAGTGTCTGATGAAGAGATGTCCACCGCTGCCCTGCTCCAACCCAAATGTCCTGCCGGGAGACTGCTGTCCCCAGTGTCCTGGTAAGGCTGTGCAAAAGAGAGAAGTTCAGAAGGAGTAACAGTAGAGGGGAATCAAAGATACTTGGAAGAGTGAAAGGGACAGATACAGGTTCTCAAACAGGTCTGAAAGCCACGTCAGGCTAATAATTGTAGTTTGGCCCTTAGAATTGACCTGCTTATCAACACGGTCAGCAGTTAGAGCTGCAGCAGTTGCTGTGGCACACTGCTCATGGAGGCAGTTAAGGTATTTAAGCGCCTGGTTGCTGCAATTCCCATCCAAAATCATCCTCTTTCTTGAAGTCAGATCTGAACACACAGTAGATTAGATACACATATTTTTAGATTCAGCATGACTTACATATTACGAGGATACCATTGTCTCAGATGTCCTTCGTGAATACAAGTCCATAAATCCATTTCATAGCAAAAAAAAACACTCCTTAACTAGGTTAGATTTTGCAATAAAGAAATGATTGATTCAGATGACCTTCATCTCATCCTTATTTGGCAATGAACGCTTGACAGAGAACTTCATAAAAATCTATAAAGCATCTGTCTCTTTCACTGATGTTCCTTCAGCTCCTCCACTGGAGTGTGTGTATGAACTGCAGTCCTACAGACACACTGAACGTTTTTACCACCCGACTGACAACTGTCGATTGTGTGCCTGCACCAACGGGACAGTTCAGTGTCAGCGCAAACCCTGTCCCTTCGCTTCATGTTCTCACCCCATCACACAAGAGTGCTGCCGGACCTGCGAAGGTACAAGTTCACAAGTCCTGCCAGGACAACTTAAAGACAAAGCAGCTTAGATAGTGGATGCAGTTGTCCATCCACTTAGAAGACTTCACCTTTAGTCTCAATATATTTCTATATTTCATTCCTTCTTGCAGGCTGTTTGTATGAAGGTCGAGAGCGAGCTAATGGGGAGACGTGGGATGACTTGTCAGACCCGTGTTCTGTGTGTGTGTGTCATGAGGGCTCTGTCCAGTGTGACAGGAAGCGCTGTCCTCCCTCCAACTGTAACCACCCAATCCAGACACAGTGCTGCATGTCCTGCGATGGCAAGTGATTGAAACGCTTGACAGCAACATGACTTTCTAGAAAAAAATTCCTAGTTATTGAAGATAACACACAGACCTCACTGTTTTTCTCTTCATTCAGTCTTTGATTTTCTGCTTGCAGGCTGCATGTTTCATGGTAAAGAATATCCTGACGGCACTGAGTTTGCTGATGACAGAGACCCCTGTGGTGTGTGTTACTGTTACGGAGGGGAGGTCACTTGCACCAAGATGCCCTGTTATGTAGACTGCAATCACCCATATAAACCACCCGGACAATGCTGTGGAGAATGTGAACGTATGTAAAGTCAAAGTCAGACTACGCCCGCATTCTTACTTTACGATCATTGATTTCAAGCTTTGTTTTTTCGTCATTCCCATGATTAACATTTCTTTATTTGAAAGGCTGTTACTACAACAGTGTAGTCCTCACCAACGAACAGTCCGTCCCTGACCCAGGGAACCCCTGCTCTGAATGTACCTGCCAGGTAGCAACAAATGCACACATATTCACACACACACATTCCTGCTGGTTAATCTCTTTAGAAAATATTTCATGCTCATTCTTTTGCAGGGCGGCTCAGTGCGCTGTGTGAAGAAGCAGTGTCCACCAGCACGCTGTACTCACCCAGCCACCAACGCATGCGGCTGCCCTGTCTGTGATGGTACGTAAGCACTGCAGATTTAGCAGAGCGCGCATATGTGGATTCTGTAAATAATGAATGCTTTACTGTGCGTGTAGGTTGTCATTTCCAAGGTGTGACGTATGCTGACGGACAGGTTCTTCCAGGAGGAGACGAAGGGTGCCGTGACTGCACCTGCCTAGTTAGTGAGACAATCACATAATTTTTTTTCACTGCACCGTCACAGCTACTGTATATCTGATCTATGCTTTTTTTTCTCACAGAGAGGTGAGGTGGAGTGCACGCAGAGGAGATGCCCTGCTGTGTCATGCTCACACCCAGCTTCGGACAGCTGTGGCTGTGCAGAGTGTGATGGATGCAACTTTTATGGACGAGACTATTTTAATGGAGAGCGATTCCTTCACCCGACAGACCACTGTCAGCTCTGCTCCTGTCTGGTACAGCAAAAAAACACCGAATATATTTTTACAGAATACTCTTTGTTATTCTGAAAGACAATTAGAATTAAACGTTATTTGGAAACTCAGACAAACTGGGTGGTCTAACTGCATACACGTGTCTGAACTGTGGACACAACGCGTGTTTACTAGGAAAGGACTTTTCAATAACTATATTAAAGGAATACGCCACTAAAAACCAATGGCAAATCCTGGCTTTGCCAATGAATTGCTAAATATCATACTTCCAACAGAGCTTCAGTCAAGGAGGCATGACATAGAGAGTTGTGGAGAAACTTAAAATTTAAAAATTTTTTATGGAGTGTTCCTTTAATTCCACAACCCTAACCCTGTGAAGACATTAGGACGAGCACATGGTTTTGTTCTTTGTATGTAGTGCCTGAATAAACCTGGCTACTGCTCTGCCATCCATTCATCCTCAGTTGTACTAGGATTGCTCAGTAACATATTCAGGGTCTCAATGTGTGTCTTTATGTGTAGAACGGTGGTGTGGTGTGTGCACATACATCTTGTCCAAGCATTTCCTGTGCACGTCCAGTGACCCCTCCAGGGGAGTGCTGCCCTGTCTGCACAGGCATTTGTCTGCATCAGGGGAGAGAGTATCAGTCTGGGTCCACCTTCGCTTCACCCTCTGACCCCTGCTCCTCATGCTCCTGTCTGGTCAGTCTGACAATTCTTACTGAATGAAAAATAAAATCATCTGACTGTGTAAATGATGATGAAACCAGATAGTTTCTGTCCTCATTCATCTGTCCTTATTTTGTCCCTTCATCCCCCTCCTCTGATCAGAATGAGGTGGTGAACTGTCAGAAAAGACCTTGTCCAGTCCAGTGCTCCCACCCGGTGCCTTCAGAAACCTGCTGCCCCGTCTGTGACTCCTGTCTGTACAAGGGCGTCGTGCACTCTCACAGTCACACCTTCACGCCCTCCTCTAACCCCTGCCAACGCTGCACATGTGTCAGAGGCACCGTCACCTGTGTGCCTGTCGTCTGCCCGCCAACACCCTGTGCTCAACCCGTTATCAAGCCGGGACAGTGCTGTCCTGAGTGCTCAGGTATTTTCTCAGCTGTTTGTGTAGATGATATGTTAAGGACTGGATGTTTCTACCAATTCCTTTAAAATATTTAACATGGGAATGAGCTAAAAAAGTGAGGAAATCTCCTCACTTTTTTCCTGATCTCTCCAGCATGTGTACTGGATGGACAGGAGTTCATTGACGCACAGACATGGACCAGAAGCTCAAATCACTGCTCAACCTGTACCTGTCAGGTCTGACTTAAGCTTTACATCTCTGTCTTTTCCCTCCATATTTGCACCCTTCCTTGTGTCTAAGTGCTAATCTGTGTGAGTCTTGTAGGCAGGTGAAGTGCAGTGTACATCTCCCGAGTGTCCCAAGCTGCCATGTATGCATCAGGTGACTGATCCAGGAGCCTGCTGTCCTCGCTGCAGAGGTAAATATATCACTAAAAATTATACTCACAAGAGGAAATAGTTCTACCAGTGACTGAATTTTCTTTCTCAGGTTGTATGTATGAAGGAGAGGAACATACAGAGGGCAGCAGCTGGTTCGCGGACTCCACCCCCTGTATGACTTGTATGTGTGTGGATGGAGTGACCACCTGCTCCGAAGTACACTGTTTATCTCCCTGTACCAACTTGATCAGCGTGCCCGGGGAATGCTGCCCTGTGTGTGCTGGTAAGCAAATAAGGATCTAAAGCATATTAGCTGTTTTGTATTAGGATTTTTCTTAAATAATCTAACATGATGTTTTTTAAATAGACTGTGTATTTGAGGGTAAAGTGTACGGCCCAGGGGACAGTTTCCATCCAGCCCATGACCCCTGTCAGATCTGCACTTGTGAGGTATGATGCATATACACTTGATACCTGGAAACATTTTTATGTTTTACTTAATTTAGTTTCTTAATGAAACAGATTATCAGTCCGAAACCCCAAAACATTCCATTTCCCATGATATGACTCAGAAAAAAGCAATGAATTTTCACATTTGTGAAACTGGAAGCAGACATTGTAAGTGATAGTAAGTAATAGTAGTAGTTGTAATCCAGCCTGTTTGTGTCCCAGGTGATGCCGAACGGAGAACAACACCTGAGGTGTTACCGAAAACAGTGTCCCAGTCTGGTCGACTGTCCTAAAAGCAACATCTTGTTCTCTGGACCAGACTCCTGCTGTCCTGTCTGTGCACGTCAGTACTAAACTGCATTTCATATCATACTTTACTGTAAATTATTCTGCTGTGGACTGTCACTGAGCTCTGTAATATTGTGTGTGTGCGTGTTTAGAGCCTCTCAGTAACTGCACTGCTGCACTGATTGGCAACGAGGTGTTGGCCACAGATGACCCCTGTTTTACCTGCCACTGCCAGGTAACACAGCGACGTTTCTCTCGTGCCATTCAATTATGTCAGGAACAGAATATAAAAAAGGGCATTAAGTGATCAATCATTTTTACCAACATCAATCTGCAACTAAGGAGCAGAAACAAAACTGACAAATTTCCTTCTTTTGCGTAAAAGGGAAGTTTCTTAAAAAGAGCTAATTGAGTTTTAGTTTTGCATCTCAGCACTTTAACATGTAACTGTTGAGTTGTTGGCACCAGTCAAACTATTATCAGTGTATTATTATGTGATTCTGTGCAGTATAGTGATACTGTGTCTGTGATTTAGGACCTGACCTGGACCTGTTTACACCAGATGTGCCACCCGCTTTCTTGTCCTCATAATGAACAGTTCACACCTCCAGATTCATGCTGCCCTGTGTGTAGAGGTGAGATAAGACCATATTTCTTCCCATTTGTCTGTTCCCTAGGCATTTTGAATTTTAAGTCCTATTGACATCAAAACATCCAGAATTAAGTGGGTTTTCCTGTTTTTAGAGTGTTTGATTGACAGTCAGAACAGAGTGGCTAATGGCAGCATCTGGAGAGACAGCGATGACGACTGCGTAACATGTACCTGTAATGTGAGTCGAACAGAAATACATGTATCCTACATGTATCTACATTGTTGATAGGTCTCACGTGTATTCAGACCATCTACCTCTTTTCTTTCTGTATGCATCCTTAGTTGGGTCACATTGAGTGCAGCATTGAGGAGTGTTCAACTACAGTTTGTCTGGATGGCCAGAATCAAGTCAAGACTCCAGGGAACTGCTGCCCTGAATGCCAAGGTATCGCTGCCAGCCAGGACAGTAACCATCCCTAACTGTTTGCTAAAACTGCTGCCTAACAAATTGCATGTATATGTGTGTATGTCTTTGTGTTTGTGTGTGTGCTGTAGACTCAGGGACGTCGTGTTCATACCAGGGGACAGTGTATCACTGTAACGAACAGTGGGAGGTGGATGAGTGCACCAGCTGTACGTGTGTGTCTGGAGACGTACACTGTCATAGTGAACGCTGCCCTCCCCTCACCTGTGCAACAGTCAGTGTAACAAACACACACACACATACACGCACTTCTCAGTGTTTCATTATATTCTGAAATGTTCCCATGATGCCTTGCTCTTTTAACCCTTCAGTCTGAAGAGAGACATTAATTATCATCAGTGTTTACATTTTGGTTCCTCACAGCTTATTTTGACACTGCAGAAATTTATTTGGCTTCCACCGAGTCTCCTGAGTCCATCACAGTTACTCAGCCAATGTAGCTGAGCCCATGTGTGTGTGTGTGTGTGTGTATGTGTTTTTGCTATCAGGATGAGATGCCAGCAGTTGTCCCAGGTTTGTGTTGTCCTCATTGCCTTCCTCGTCCAGGCACCTGCATCGCCTTTGGCGACCCTCATTATCGCACCTTCGATGGTCGCATGCTGCACTTCCAGGGAGCGTGCACATATGTCCTGGCACAGGACTGTGAGGGGGTAGACTTCAGGTGAGAGTGTCACCATGGTTACCCATAACCTGGTTAGAAGGCCATAGCCTGTGACGAGGGGTCAGAAGTAGACATCGCTTGGTTTTAAAAGCCCTGAGAACATATTTTCTCAATCATCGTCTTAATAAGAGTGATGGGGTTTTACATGAAAACAACATTTTCTGAAAAAGTTCAAACTGATGTTTTTTTTTCCACGAGAAACTTCTGTATTTGTGTTGTTTGAGCTCTTCTCACTCGTTTGAAGTGTGTAGGGGAAACTTGATGTTACATATTTACACAAACCAATCAAGATTTAGTGATATTTGAATCAAAATGTGAAAATAGTTGAGGAGTTGTTTGCTCATGTTGCCTGGCCACTGATTATCGAATTGGATGTTTTCCTAACCTTGAGCTTTGATTGTTCTATACCTAGTCATGAATATTTACAGTTAGAGAGAAATACTTTGGATTTTAATGTTTTCAGGGGCTATAAGTAGTCACAAACCAACCTTTGCCCTAGACAACCTTTGCCCTCAAACTAACAACTACCATTAGCGGCAGGAAAATGCACTGAAACTGCACATTAGTCTCACTTTTCAGATTTTCAGTCTTTAGTTTTCAGTCTACTGCACTTCTGTAACCTGCTGTAAAAAAACCAAATAATTTCAATTCAACCATTTCAATTTTAAAGAGGAATTTTGGAAGTCAAGTCCCTCCTCACTTTAAGTCCTGTCCCCAACATCCTACTTCATGTGGAAAAATGTCAGTCCACAGAAGAAAATAACAAACCATATAGTGTGACCTTTCAATTTTGTGTTTTACATAAAAAAAAACATTAAATGTGAAAAAGTGAAGCTCAGTGTCTCCTCTTTGCTTGCACAGTATTCATGCAACTAACGACGATCGTGGACGTAAAGGAGTGTCCTGGACTAAAGAGGTGACTGTGTTTATAAGAGACGTCACAGTGCAGCTACTCCAGAATTGGGTTGTGAAGGTTTGTGTGTACAAGTACTGCAAATTGTTTTTGTGCAGTTAGCGTTTCACAGTCTCTCAGCCCATTTCTTTTACTTGCAGGTCAATGATGAAGTTGTAACTTTGCCGTTCCTCAGAGAACCATACATCTATGTTGAACGACAAACCAACACCATCTTGCTCAACACTAACATCGGCCTGAAGGTACAATCTTTTGTCTCTTTCTTCACTCTGTAGATAATATGTGATTGGGTATACTGTCAATTTGTTACACTTGTACACCCTCTGCTTCACCTCCAGGTGCTATGGAACGGTCGTTCACACCTGGAAGTGAGCGTGCCAGGCTCCTATAAGGGCCACACCTGTGGTCTCTGTGGTAACTTCAACAACTACCATCAGGACGATCTCCGAATGCCCAGCGGACGACTCAGCCAGTCAGAGGCTGAGTTTGGCAACAGCTGGAGGGTAAAAGAAACACATAGAAGAAATAGAGAGACTGAATGAAAGACAGTTACATTGTCTTTCATTAACAAGTCTTAACTGCACCTAAATCAAACAACTGCCTTTCATTCTAGGTCACAAATGGTAGCCACTCCCTCTCATCCTGTCGACCTGGTGAGGATATCGACCCCTGTAAGGATGCAGGTTACCAGGCCAAGAAGACAGCTAATGCTCACTGTAAGGTCTTGAAGTCTGCTGTCTTTAAGCCCTGCCATCGCGTGGTGCCTCCTGAGCCATGGTACGGAGCCTGTGTGTATGATCTCTGTGCCTGCGGAGCCAATAGTGATGAGTGTCTATGTGACGCGCTGGAGGCCTACGCCTCTCAATGCAGAGAGGCCGGAGTCGTCCTTCAGTGGAGGAGCCCATCACTGTGTGGTGAGTGAAAACATGTTTTCTCAATACAAAGCATTATATAAAGCAGAAATTTCACACTCAGACTTTAAACTCCCCAAAAAAGGACTGTTAAACTTTTTTGACTGTTAAACTCAGACATTATTGTTTCTTGTTTAGCCACAAATTTATCAAGAAAAACATGAGATTTGAAACCACATTTTCAGGACCTTTAAACATCTACTTTCTAACCGTGAAACACTAAGGAAAATAATGGGTGATAAGAGACAATTCTACTGAACTATATTGTAAAGTGATAATATTATACCTGTGAGAACTTGCAGTACAATAACAATCATAATAGTAACTGTAGTTTTCATCTCAAAAGTTACTTCATGACTCAGTTTTGGATCAAAATCTCATCGATGTCCATCTGCTCCTATTGTAATGTGATGCTTTTCAGTGCTACAAGCAGACAAAAAAACACAGTTTGCTCCTTTGAAAACCTCATTCTGTTGTTGTCAGACACCTGCTACCTCCTGCTGATCACCAGTAAAGGTCATCAGAGGTCCCTGTAAACCATAATGGATCACAGTGTATTCAGTCTCTTTCATTGTTTTTTTTCTGTTGCTGTCTTTCACAGCTGTTGGCTGTCCAGTGGAGAGGGGCTTTGTGTTTGATGAGTGTGGTCCCCCGTGTCCCGTGACCTGCTTTAATGTCGACGTACCACTAGGGGTGATCGAGAGCCACTGCTTCAAGCCCTGTGTCCCAGGCTGCCAGTGTCCTGCTGGTCTGGTTCTACACAACAACTACTGCATACAGCCCGAAAAGTGCCCCAAGATCATTCACGGCAACCATACATAATGCTTGAACTGCTCGCTTTCAGGAGTACACTTAATTTGTATGCACACTCATTCACTGCCATCTCTGATAATCTGCAGGCCACATCAGCCTTTTGTTACTGTATACTGGAGTTTGAAATGGAAAGATGTCCCCTAGTGGTGAATTCCTTGTCCTGTGGATTCTACATATTGACTGAAGTGAAATACTGCATTTTTTGATTTTTATATAAACGTTTTTATATGACTGTGTAACACTGAGTATTTATACTACACCAATTTAACATGTACATGTCAGATGAAAATTGGTCTTATCCCAACTTTTTGACACATTTATGAATTAGATTGTGTAAAAGTTTTATTTACAGTCAAAAAAGGTTTATTCCAGCACGGTGCGAGGTTGACTATACTTGCAGTAAAGCACATGATCTCAGGTATTCATTGCATATGTATTTTACAAAATAAACAATGGTTTCACAAAAAAAAAATTCTTGTGTTTCATTTTCTATTCACAGAGACCAAAGTCATTATTCATCAAGACATGAGGATGGTAACACTTTCATGGGTCTGCAATTTCTTCATACTTTCCCAGTAAGTTTCCTGAAAAAAAAAAAAAAATATATATATATATATATCCAAAAAAAAAAATATATATATATATAAATAAAATTTGGTACAAATATAAAATATAGAAAGTAATGTAGATATTTGTAATTAAATAATTCAAATTAACTGCTTGTGTAACCTGGAGAGTGTTTCAGTGAGTGCACAGCAGCTCAAATGGACAAAAATATGAAATTAGTCTATAGTTGAGCATATATGATGAGTAAAGTCTCCACTGAGAAATAAATAATGGATGAATATTGACTGAATATTGACTTTCTAGAAATGTTTTTGGGGAGATTACAGACTCAGAAAATAAAGTGTTATCAGCAATTCCTGGGCTGGGATCCACCAACTTTCACTAGTGGTTCAATGTTACAATGAGTTTTTCACTCAGGTGTAATGTGTCACCTGATCCTGTATCACATTTCCTCTCTGTCTCCTTCTGACAGATACACTGTCACTTTTGTTGCTTGGTAACCTGATCCAGCTGTTGTCCAGAGGACTGCTGTAACCATAGTAATCGCCTGTATAATTTACCAGCCCCACAGTGGTGAAAACATGGAGCAGGTAAGATGCTTTGATGTTGTGCGAAAACTAAAATTTGTTTTCCATGTGTGTGTATGCACTACAACTGGATGTCCGTGTGCTTTCTTGTCAGGATTATGTGGCTGGTCTGTACCAGTCTCTGGGTATGTCTGTCGGGGCAGAGTTTTCCACTGAAGATGTGAGTCTCCTTTACCGCAAAGTGTTTCACATTCCCTCCAGTACTGATGAAGCACATACAGCTATGAAGAAGGTAACAACTCAATCCAATCAGACCAGCTATCATGGCATTTATCATAATGGAACAGGCTCATGCACCTGTGTCTGTTTCAGATTGTGGGAGGTGACAATAGCTGGTCCTGCGTTGGTGAAAATGTTATTGATGTTATCTTAGAAATGGAAAGGGAGAGGGAAAAGAAGGAAAAGGTATGATTACATTTTCTTTTTCTGAATCTTATATGATAATGATGAGAAACACAGTAACCAAAATATTACGTTTTCACAATTGATATTGTTAACTTCAGCTCTACTGGGACCTCCAGCTACTAAATGCTGGAAATCTCAACTCTCTCCATGTGATGGACAAGCCAGTTATCATCGATCCTCATGTGATGAATTGCCTGCATCAAAGCACAGACGTAAATACTTTCAAAAAGTCTTGCAGCTCAGATACAGGATCCTTACACTCATGCAGAACTGACGCAGACAAGGTATGTGTTTTGCAGTGTAGCAGATTTAGTCCTGCGTGGAGGCAGAAGCTCAGCTCATGATTATTTGCCCCTCTAACACTTTTTCATACACAGATGGGGAGACTAGTGGGGAAAAATGAGCAGTATGGGAGTGTGAGGGGCGTGAAGAGGCTTAAGAAAGCAGCCAGGCAGTGCTGGATCAGGTGAGTATGTATTGTTTAAGCTTAAAAGCTGCTCAATTGTTAGCTACAGAGACTTTACTTGACTATTTCCTTTTGATAATACTACATACTTTAACGGTACCACAGTCCAGAGGGAAATACTCTATTTTCTACACCACCACATGAGGTTTTGCCTGTAAAATATACAGTAAAATAAAAGCTCAAAGTACTAGCTACTTAGATACTGGTCATACCAGACAATATAAGGCTGTAGCACTGAACGCCTGAGTGTGCTGCTGTGAGCAGCAATGCATTTTGTTGCTGATAAATGTAACTTTTAAATTTATGGAAAATGTGTTATTTGCTGTGTGTTAATATATGCATGTGTTCATCTGCTCAGATTGGCGTCAGAGGGTGTGCAAAGCATACTGCCCTCTCCCTGGCAGGGCCAAAGCCTAAGGGTCAAAGGTCAGGCCTGGGGCTGTATCTCCCTGTCAGACATCCTTCTCTTGGTGGAAGTGAAGTATGATGTTGTGACCCACTTGCTTTATACAGAAATGCTTCAGGAGCACCACCGTAAGTAAAAATGATTCTGAACTGCATTAACAATGTAACACAGAACAATCTCTTAAATTTACTTTATAGAGCCTCATTTCTTCCTCTTCTCCTGGTTCTTTTATTTTTTGATTCCACAGCTGCCAGAGTCTGGGAAAACGTATTACCATGGCAACGGCACAAAGAGTTGGAGGGGCTGGAGGACCTTGCAGAGGAAGCTTTGGAGTCAGGTGACATGCTCCATTTGGCTGGGCTGCCAGGAGCATTCAAGATGTACAGGTAACACACATGCGCCAAGATTCTTATTGTAAATTTAAGATGAAAAAATGAAACTTGTGAAATCTTTTTCACAAGTGGAAATACACTGAATCGTCTTAAACAAAAACAATTATTTCTGTCCCCAAACCTAACTAAAAGGATGATTTCAGTCAAATGTGTATTGTTCCAAATAGAAAATTCACCTTCGGTTATGTGTAAAACCACAAGTGAACATACATTTACTGCAGTAAAGATGATTTTCCCGCAGGGCCTGTCTGGGTGCATCTTTTAGAAGCCGCCCTGAGTCCAGGGAACAGTCCTGGTCTGCTGTTTCACTCCTGTATGAGTTACACACATCTTGTCAACAAGAAAGGGACACACTGGCAGTCCTGGGAGAGGGGTAAACACTTTACACATGCGTATACACATGAAGAAAATCTAAATAATGTCAGATGAGATGTCGATCATATAAATATCTAGCTGATATTAGTCTTATTTACCTATTGTATAATCTTGCTCATCTTGTTTCCCATACTGGTCAAAACTAATGCAAGGTATTGTTTGTACTGGCCCTGAAATAGTTGACTCATTAATCTTTTTTACCTTCCAGGCTGGACGGGGAGAGTCTGAGACTGTTGTGTCTATACATCAGCCTGGCAACTCTCAGAGCTCAGAGAGAAAAACTGTCCTACGGGGCTCTTCTGGCAGCAAGGCAGTCCTGGGAGACTTGGTGAGCCAACAAACACCAAGTGAAAACAACAGTTCGAGACTGAAAATTAACATGTATTCACTGTCATCGGGTCTAGCCCTATTCCCTATATCCCCTCAATTTCAGCTGTGTCCTGTCTGGCCCTCATGTTTCCATTCAGGCCACATGTTAACAGTCCGTGCAGAGCAGAGCAGGCAGCTCTGTGGCTACGTGGTGAAGAAGAAGAGCAAAACAAATACGTGATTTCACTGTCACCACAGCAGGTGCTGTAAATATGATAATGAACCACCAATTCTGAAACACATGCAGTGCACCATTTCATAGCATTACTCTTAAACTGTATGCATTACATCCATTTGTGAGGAAACATGTTTTTCTCGTAATGCTGAAGGCTAAAAAGCATACGCTACAGTGGCATTATCAGCTGCAGAATAAAAACTCTGGCCCACTCCCAACAGGCAGTGCTGCAGTTGCTGGTGCTGATTCAGGAGCAGGAGAGGAAGTACCTGGTCAAGTTGGTGCATGGGGTCTCCCTGGAGGATTTGCAAGGGCTAGGTTGTACACTGCCTTCAAAAACAGGTAAATCAATACTTTCTTCTTTTTCTTCTGCGTGTTTGTCAGAGTAGCTTTCTGTTGTGTTACCCTCATTTCTACATTTCTTGTTTCCTGTACAGATAATAATAAGCAAACTGTTTTAAGGAATGGCTGTATAAAAAGGCTGAGACAAATTCATGTCAGCCTACATCCGCACAATGAGACTCAACCTCCCTTAGAGCAAGCTAACTCTCAGCATCAGCCTCAGCCCCAAATGCAGGACCACATAGGCAGCAAACCAGCAGTGTGGTCCCAACACCAGCTGGAAGATTGTGCCCTGCTCCTGTTGACTCATTTGCTGGAGCTCCACGAGGTCCAGGCTTCCACATTACTGCCATTACTGATGGACAAGGTGAGTCTAGACAACCACAGCATCTGACTAAAAAAATCCACAATGATGAAAGCTCTTTTAACACAGCACAAGTGTAAAAACATTGATATGTGTCTGTTAGAGTGCACAGTATCTCCAAGTTCTGCGAGAGGAGTACGAATCTGAACTTCAAGCGCAGCGCAACACCACCCTGCTCCAACTCCTGATCTTAGATTCCCCTCTTACTTCTGTCCCCATGCGCATCCCAAATCCAAATTTGACTGAAAACCGAAGCAATGAGCAAAAGAAAGCCCAATCGTGCAGCAACAAACCGGTCGAGGCCCAGAACATTGGTGACGGGCCAGCTGAAGATTCTGCAGTTGTTTCAGTCAGAGGGGCGGACAGAGAACTGAATGGAGTCCAAGCTGCTGATGTGACTGACAAACAGGATGTCTGTACAGGTAGTGCAAACATAGCCAAACATAGATTAACCCTACTCTCACAGCTGCAGCTATAATTTACTTTGCATCCCCCCAGGTTGTGGAGCAGTCATGGAGGAGATGCCCTACTTGGAGATTCTGTGTGTGTCAGATGCAACAAGTAAAACTCATCAGAGTCTCACTGCAGAAGGAGGAGCCCAGGAGGAAGAAGAGGGCAGTGCAACAAAGAGCCCCCAGAGTTATGAGAAACAGGGCTCTTTGATCACGCTCGCTTGGAGCAAACCACCAGAGTATGACGCTGACTATGACACAGAGGCTGCAGATGGAGGCACAGGACAGAGCCAAGACAGTGAGAGCAGTCTGAGGACCCAAGTCCAGCCTAGTGACATAAGCTGCACAGCTGAATACACACAGTGTGAGGAGACTTCTGGAGAAAGCCACGATGAAGAGCAGAAACCCACTTTGTTCCAGTCTGGTTCCACGGGTCACCATGATGCACAGTCTGCAGGGAAGCAGTGCTGCACAGAACGACAGGTACTCTGTGTGTGTATAGCAAACCATAAAACATTGTACCATACATCTGATTTTATTCCCTGTTTATATTAGTTGACCTCGGAGGAGAGGTCAGAGGCGAATCAGAGGGGAGAAGCTGTATCTGAATGTGACCTGCAGGCTGCGCAGCCACATCTCTTCACTGACCCCCCTGGGATCAAGCCACACGCTGATGACCTCTGCTCTGGACTAAACAGCGAGACTGCCGAGGTTGGCAGAAGTGGGGTTGGGGTGGAAATATGTCCAAGTGCAACAGAGTCAGAGCTGTGGGACCTAAGTGGGCCTGAACCCACTCAGGCTGACGACCAGAAATATAATTTACAAGCCACAGTAAGTGTACTGTTACAGTTTTGTGTATCATCATGCACATGAACATCATCATGTGATTCCCTTATTTTAAAGATTAATTCAGCTTTTTCTTTTTTTTTTGTTTGTTTTAAAGTTTGACTGTGGCCTCACAGAGAGGGAGGCAATGAGGGAATCCAAGCTGATGGAGAGAGAGCGAGTAAGAGAACCAGTTTCAGCAGTGGAGAGAGAGAGGACGATGCGCAACCTGGTGGACATGCAAAGGAAGGTCGAACAGAGGCAGCAGAGAGACAGAGAGAGACAGCTGCTGAGGGTGAGAGAAACGTGGACAGAGGGACGCTGAAAGAGTATTCAGATCACTGTGAATGAGTAGCAGAGGTGATACGTCACTGACAGGATCTGTCTTTCAGGTTCAGGAACGTCTGTCAATCATCCAGAACAGAAAGGCAGAGGAGGACCTGCTTGGCCTGAAACACACAGACAGGCTAAGGCACCTCACCCAAGATCTCCCACAGGTAAACACACTGAGGGAACCTGTCTGCATAATTTTATTTGATAGGTTCTGTACTATCACTGATATTATTGTGTTTCAGGAGGACAAGAACCAGCAGAAAACAGTTGTCAAAGAGCGACTGGAGCAGCTGAGAAGAGAGCGCTCTTACGTCATGCAGTCGAAACGAGACAGGTAAAGGACGTTCCTTTCGGTTGGACAGAAAACACCAAATTAACATTAACCACCATTCCCTGTTTTTATCCTTCAGAAATACCGCAGGATTTAAGGAACTCCTGGGTCCAGTTGCCCTCCACGGCAGAGAAACAGAGGATGGAGAAGACTGAGATACTACAGAGCCTTTAAATTCATGTGTCCAGTTTTAAAATAGACTTTTTTAGTTACTCCCAAACTCTTCATAATGGTTAAGACTGTCCAAAAATACCATAACAGAGTTATGGTTCACTAATGATTTAAAATCTTTTAAGCCACATTGTCTCTCAGATAATATCCTTATATGTTCAAGTGTAATGCTGTAGATATTGCATCAGTGGTGGCCTTTCTGTTTGTGGTCATATAAAGAAAAAAAAATGCAGGCTGTACATATGAAATAAGACAGTGCTCAACAAATTTGTAGTGACTGCTTAATAATACAGTTTAATTATCATCTTGACAAACATAAGCATCAACAGTAACGTCATTTATCAATGACCCCCACCCCCTTTAGTTGTGTACACATTATCCCCCTGTGGCCTAAATTACATACACAATGAGTCGCAGAGGTGCATGTTAACAGTCTACAGAGGTGCCGTCAACTCTCCTTCATGTGAACATAACATTTATATATTGGCCATTATTCACTTGTGTAAGAAATAATGTTGACTGCATGACTACAGGAAGGACACTGCTGTAGACTTTGAATGCACCTATGGACTGGGGCTGTATTTATTTACAGGTATATGGGGATGGGAATATTGTAACATGTCAAAGGACACAGGTTTGGCTAGCAACTCTACAATGGGGAGAAATGTATAAGACAGAGGGTTTGGTGCGGGCCCAGTGGTTTTTCTGCATGAGAGGAGGATCTCTCGATCCTGGTGAGTAGAGGGAAAAAGACTGTCTACATGGGAGAGATTCTCAGCAAATAAACATTCAGTTTTTCTCCTCTTTAATTGACAATATATGTATGTCCACTCACACGGCAGTCCACCACAAAGCAGGAATATCTATCAACCTAATAAGCCAGAACATTCTACAGCAGCTCCCACACAATGAGCCACTGCATTACACACATACAAAGTACACAAGTGTGTCTTCAACTCAAATGAAGAGTAGAGTAAGGTTCAAGTTCTGTGGTCTCGAACACACAAACATTCAAACAAAGACAAAGAAAAAAGCTTGATTTCCAAACTAAGAAAACATGGCGCCTGGCTGACAGGTGCTATTCTCAAGGCTTTAATATTCTAGCAATGTGACATCTGGGGACTGAACAGAACCAGCAAGCCCCATTTTCAAAATATGACAGTTCACGTTAGGGGATGAGGTGGATTAGACGTGCGGTTCTCAGCAGAGGACGCGTTTTTAGGGCTGTAATCAGGTCGGCTCCTATGACAGCAGAGCACTTTGATAGCAGTGACACACTGAAATCTAATCAGGTCTAGTGTCCGATTTTTCTCTGTGGTGTCCGAACCCTGGATCTACATGTGCAAGATCTTCGGCAAGAAGCAGCATGCGCTTGTGTGTGAGAGACTAAACTACACTGTATACACGATAGTCAACAATATTTGCATTTTATACACTAGACTGGTGTTTCCCCACAGTGAAAGGTAAAAGCCTAGGATGAAAACAGGGAGGTCCAAAACAAGTTCAGTCAGGGAACCTCTGAGAATGAGACCACCTTCTTGCTGGAGGCTTTGATGAGCACTACAGTCCATAAACACAAAAACGGTCATCACACGTCCAGCATCTGTCTGACTTATGGGCACCATGGAACTGAGGAGGGTGGGTATGTGTGTACATGTATGTCTGTATATCTCGGTTTCATGGCAATCATGAAAGGAGAGAAATGTGCATGTATGTGCGTCAAGTCTTGAATGGTGTTAGCAATGATACTCAAGTGATGTTCATGTATTTATGTTATTATTTATGTGCATGTCTTTATGTATGAGTCTTTCTATTGGTGTGCGCACTGCACCCCTGGGCCATGATGTCCCCCTTCCTCATCAGAACTATCATTGTAGGCCTCTCGCCTGGCTCCACCTCCTGACCCTTGACTCCTGTCAAAATCTGTAAGGTCAACTTCCTCCGCATCAGCTGCGATAACTGGATTCTCAGCACGAGCAGGCAGCAAGCACTCGAGTTCCTGAGAGAAGTGAAATGAATTTTAAAAAAAACAACAATAAATAAAGAAAGAAAAGGGGAAAAAAGCTCATCATGACACCACAATCACTCAAGCTTACTGCAGTTCAAATTGTGCAAATCAGGATATTAAACGATTTCGACTCACATTCAGCTTTTCAGGGCTAATCCAGTTGTTTTCAGGGAACTGGACGTCAAACTTGATGTAAAGGTCTCCTTTCTCAAATGGATTTCTGTACTGAGGCATTCCCTCACCTTTCACCATTCGAATACACCCTGCCACACACACAAAAAAGCAAAAGTCCGTAAGGGAATGTAAATTTAAAATATGGATTTGTTTAAGATTTACTCACTACCACAGGATTTGCTTTATATTCTACTCACTAGATAAGAAAACTAGAATGACATTCCACCTAGTCAAGTTTTAATTGTCATGAAAATTAGATATAGGCCTAAGATCTGGCGTAACAAACCATAGGTAATGGCTTGTTACACACACCTTTTATACTGTACCATAGTACTTTAGTAAGCAAATTTTTCTAAACAAAAAAAATAACTTGTTAGCAGCACATCATATGAAGATATGTTTACCTGGCTCAATGACCTTGCCAGGTGGGTATTTGACAAGCAGCTGACGTCCATCCAGGTGTGTGACAGTCATCTGGAAGCCACACAGGGCCTCAACCAGGCCGATACGTTGGACCATGTGAAGGTCACTGCCATCACGGCGAAATTCCTGATTTAGATAGAAAATGAAAGAGTTTTTTGCTTAGGTTCATTAAAACATTTGCCAGTACGAAAAACTGTAGATTCGTTCCTTGAAACATTTATTCCCCTATTAGTCATAATATGGCGATACCAACATGTCTTAATTATTATCCGAAGCATATTTATTTTGTACAGGGGGCACACAGGTAAGAGTACCTCATGTTCTTTCTCTTGCAGCACCAGGACTATATCTCCTGGTTCGACACCTGGTGCTTGGTCAGCTTCCCCAGAGAATGTGATCTTCTGTCCATGCCTCATGCCTTTGTCCACATGCACCTCCAGAAGTTTAGTCTCCTTACACACCTTATGACCCTCACACTTTCTGCAGCGGTCCTTCTCATTTATCACCTCACCTGCACAAGTGCACATACAGACGCTGGACAATTTCAGAGTGCTGTTTTGCTTGTGATTGTACATTATCCATGTTTTTCAGTATATGGGTGAGTGTGCGGGTGTGATGAACATATTACCCTCTCCATTGCAGTCTGTGCAGACTGACTGCATCTGTTGGACCATCCCAGGGGCCAGCTGTCTAATCATGATTCTCATACCTCGTCCTCTACATGCCACACACTTCTGCACTGCTCCAGCTTTACCGCCTTGACTAGAAGGCAAACAGTAAAGGGTTGGCATTGTTAAGAGACATTTTTATCCAAGCACAACAAAATGACTGCAATTACAAACCTACATCAGTCTGGCCTTTAAAGCTACAGATCAATACACTGTTTTTAATCACTGCATTGAAATATTAAAAGCTGACTCACCCATTACAGGCACCACAGAGGACGTTCTTACTAAGCTGCAGTTTGGTGGTTTTGCCATTGTAGAGGTCTTCAAGAGAAACTCTGAGAGACAAAAGAGTTATGGGATGTCAAGTGCATTATATTAGAACAAGCCACTGAAGCACCCAAATGGCATTAAAGTAAAATACTTACTTCAGAGGGTGCACCATATCATCTCCTCTCCTCCTGCCCCCATTGCGTCCTCTGCCCTGTCCCCCCATGAACCCGAACAGTCCTCCACCAAAAATGTGAGAGAAGATATCGTCCATGCCAGGCCCTCCGCCTCCTCCCTCCCGTAGCCCCTGTTCTCCATAGCGATCATAGAGCTCCTTTTTTTCTGGGTTTGTCAGTACCTCATATGCAAAACTGATTTCTTTAAACTGAAAAAAATAATAAAAAAAGATCAGACAGCTTGACACATCGTAGGATACAAAAACAGTCAGTACAACAATAACGGCCACCTAGTTTTTGATGATCCCATCTTACAAAGTACAAAGACGCCCTAGTCTCCTGTGTCAAATTTGCAACATCTGAAAAATTAAGTCATACTGCCGTACAAATCAAAAACTGACGCACTGTTCTCTAGGGAAAATCCATTTCACACACTCCCCTCTGATCTGCACCTTGTGTTAATCCTCAAAGGGTTGGGCTGTGTGAGAATGACAAACTAATTTGCCATCATTTCTTGGCCCCCCAACTGTTGAGCAATTGAGATGCTGCTGTTGGTGCTGTCGCCATAAATTATGGTGTTGCTGCTGTTACCATGACATGCTCTGGTGAATCATACCTTGTCTCCAGCATCAGGGTTCTTGTCGGGATGGTACTCTTTGGCCAATTTGCGGTAAGCCTGTATTAAACCAAAAATAAATGTGAACAATGCTGTGTGAGAGCCACGTGTGCAGTTGCCAAATGTGTTAAATAGCTCCGCTAACCCTATTAACTGTCCTCACTAACTAAGGGCTAGACTTGTGGGCCTGCTGTCAAAAACATCAGGACACCGGCAAGAGCATCGCTGCTTCTGACATCTCGGTCACTCTAGCGTGACGGAGACGGCAACAAAACTGTGGAATTGTGAATTTTGATGGGGAAAACAACTGGAATTACATGTTCATCCTAAAATAGTTTGAGTTCAGATTTAATTAATGGAGTTATGTGGTTGTTCCAAGTTAAAGAATATAAAACGATTACACAAGCGGTTACAAACATATGATATAAAGTCTAGATTCATGTTTAGAAAGGGACATAACATTGTGGATTAAAAACAATTCTTGACTGCCCGGTGTTTGAATGGAGTTTGGAGTACACAGCGACATGCATGCTACTAACTACAGTAGCTACACGACGGGTGGAATTAACGTTAGCTGCTAAGTTTATCCATAAACGTGAAGTCAAGATACATTTCACGCCAGGTTTAGCGTTACCAAATGTTACACCAACGCCCCGAGCACACAAGTGCATTTATTTTCTTGGCATTTTTATCTAGGTGAGCTGTTAAGCTAACATTTCTTGCTTCGTTACTGTCCGACCTGGTAACGACTATTTGCTGGAATGTATCATCTAGTAGCCGGCAAGCTATCACACTCGTGGTCAACGGGATATTTCTTGGTTTCAACGCTGGCAAACTCCATCCTTGCGAAATAACGTGTATGAAAGAGATGAAAATGACAAGCATTTCCAGTGAGTCAATATCAGTAATGTGTAGCTATGATGTTTTTTCTAAAACACACCGAGCCACGAAGTATTAACGGTTGTTTAGCTTAGCTAGCTGCCTAGGCTGGCTAACTCGCAAGCTGCTACTGAGCAACGTTGATCAGCTTTCTAGGCCACAATTCACTGGTGACCTCTCTTCCTCTTTTATTCTGCTCTTACTCTGACAAATTTCCTTTTCGTTTCAGAGGGTCTGTACCTTTTTTAGTTCATTTTCAGAGGCAGATGGTGAAACTCCGAGGATGTCGTACAGCTTGGTATCCACAACGTTCGCCATGATGCTAACCGGCTACCACAGAAAGACCTTCTGCGGAGGTTCAGCTGAGCGAGTAGACAACGCAAGATTCACCGGCAGGGTTGCCAGATAACACACACACACACACACACACACACACACACACACACACACACCACACACACACACACACACACACACACACACACACTAAAACAACAATAACAGCGTTTACGAGTTCATTACATTTGCTATTTATTTTTGTAAGTGCTGAATATTTATTTTTGTAAGTGCTGAACACTTACAAAAATAAATGAGCACGTTTTCACAATGTTTTAAAATTAATCAATACGTTTAATTATTACAAATAATGCGGTGTAACTGTATAATACCTACGAACATTGCCGAGTTGCTAAGTAGTGTTAAAAAAGTTTGTCAATTATTTTTTAGACTTCCCCAGTAAATACAGAAATAGTTGCCACAAACATTTATTCATTTTGACCATCAGAAATTGTATTTGAGTTAAATTGGATGGTGCCTGAGAGGGAACTGGGTTATACAACACTGTATGAAGTTCAAATTTTCCCTGAGTTCTTTTTTTTTTCAGAAGTATCCTGATGTAGTTACATCTAAAAAGCCAATTCACAGAAAGCAATGAAGTAAGGTCTAAAAGGTATGTCCACGTTTTTCAGCATGGCAGGAGATCTTCCTTCGGAAAACTGTGGCCTAACAATTTATACCTGGTCAGAGTCCTCAGGTGCATATCACAACCAAGGCCATGTTTTGTGCTTGTTAATCTAAAGTTTGAAGCTTTGCCATTTTCATTTACTGGTTAAAAAAATCAATTATGTTTTAACTAGTTAAGAAAAAAATCAGCTATTATAACATAGTTATAGTCATAGTTATAACAGTTATTTAAAAGACTTAGAGCTGTTTCAACAAAGTCAGAGGAATTTGTTTCTCCTGTTGGTTGTAATGTAGCTTTTAGATTTTGCAGATAGCGCTTTTGCTAAGGGATGAACAAGTTTCTGCAGAAATTGAAGGGCTAAGGAAATGCATAAGCCTAAAACAGCAGTGGAGAGTAAGTTCATAAGTACAGTTTTGAGGTACTTGTACTCCACTTGAGTATTTCCTCTTTGTGCAACTTTATACTTTTGTCCTACTACATTACAGTAATATAGTAATAATAATAATAATAATAATAATAATAATAATAATAATATACTCACAGAGGGGCATTCTGCACAATGTGAACTTAAACTTTTCATATTGTAAATGCATTCCCTTGCCAGGACTTATTATTATTATCACTAAAGCTAATATATGCTGTATTTTTCAGCAATTGTGTTTGCCAGGTTGTACACCAACGCAGTGCAGCTGCAGATGCACATATGGTAAAATAATGAATGGGCAGACCTGCAGTCTGACACAGTGGCAATGTTCAGTTCAGAGGCACCAGAGTCACTGCACAGGGTTCTCAGTATTCACAGTATTTATTCAATCATCCTTTTTTTCTGGGGTTCAAATAAAGCTTGTTTGGGCAGCAAGTTTGTCTTATCTGTCTGCTTTTACTACAAATAAATGCAATAGTATTCCCCGATTCCCAGGGCTTTTTGACAAAAATCTGAAGTCAGGAAGAGAATGACAATCCCTAAACACAGCCAATGCAATTTCTTAGTGATTTGCTTTAGATCTGTTTTGTACCTTATTGCATTCTTTGCCACAATTAAACTTAAAAGGTAGTTTACCTTCTTGCATGTAATGGATGTGTTGTTTGATGTGTTGCTTTATGAATGCAATTTTTCTGCAGCAGCTGATGGTTTATCAACCAGCTCTGCACTTGAACAGCAATGTTCAGGGTGTCAGCAGATAAATAATATTGTTCGTCTATGTTTACACAGTTGATGGACAGCCGAACTGTTGATTACGTTTTTAGGTATCCGCCATTTTGATTTCCAAATGTGACAGATTAAAAAAAAAATTGGGTTGCCTGTCTGCTGAAGTACAATTTTGACAGAGTCAACACAGCTCCTCCGCAGGCCAACCACCGTGTAACGGCAGTGTAGCGTTAAATGACACTGCAACCGGGAAAGGGTAGTATCTCTAAGCTAACAACGCAGTTATGAAGAGCCAGCCATGGGCCTCCGGGTGACCTGACAGCATAAGTCGCCGAGTTGCCGTTCAGCTTGCAGAAGACGACCGATAAAATGATGGAGAAAAGGTAACAGACTCTTGTCTTTTGGGGGAGAAAAAAAATCAAAACATGTAACCTAACGTAAAGCCTGTGCGAGCTGACAGGCTGTCAAGTGGTCGCAAGACGGTCTAACGCTAGCTCTGAATCAGGAGGACATCGTCCTACCTAGCCCCACAGCCGCGATAAATAATTGACTCATGTTAGCTTTTGATCTTGACATGGTTTGCCACCGGTACCGTACTGAAATACTGTGGTAACGTTAGCAACACGAGTGAGACATTGCTAGCGGGCCGGCTTACGATTCGCATGCAAGGTAAGTGAAAGGCACCGTCGTTAAGCGGTGGAAAGGCACTGACGGAGGTTGGGAACATGACATAATCTAACTTAACGTGAAGTTACGGTAACTGCATGGATAAGCTAATTAACCCTAATTCACACTGCTATCACGGTTACCCTGTTATAAGTCATATCCGTTAATAGCTAACAGTAACGGTCACCAGCTGATCTGAGGACGACAGAGAGGCCTGACTTGAAGCTGACCATAGCTGAGCTGTTGTATGAAATTTAAAATCCATATTTAGGTGCGGGGAAAGATTGAATTCCTTAAATTGATCGCCTGAGCTCGATAACACCTGTTTCTTTAGCCTTAGCACGTTTACTGAAGAGATTGGTGCACTAGGGCAGCATACTCAGATATTTTTGATGTTATGCAATCAATTTTAACCGTGTATAGAAATCAGTAAGTTATGTTCAAGCCTGCTTCTGCACCGTGAAACGATAATTTCTCTTGTGTGTGACGTCTGACTTTGCGGTATCCGAGATCTTGTCCATTTTATGCGGGGCTTCATCCACAATTTAGACACACATCCGTTATCAGTGACATGTTCACCACAGGAACCAGCTGTTTCATCAAATAGACAGTTGTCTAATACACAATCATAGGTCACTTTCATTAATGTGGATTCTTTTCCCTGTCTGTAGTGTGATGTGGTTCAGCGGGATTTAAGGTGAAGGTCTCTCCCTTAAAGCTCCAGTGACAGCTCCTACCTGCCTCATACATATGTTTGCACTTTATAGTAACAGATATCAGCTAATGCAAGACACTTCAAGACCCAGTAGCCCTGCTCGCTGGCTGACACAGTTGTTTCCTTTCCAAGAATTACACACATATCACACATTTACGCTGAGTGGCTTTCTGCGTGAGATTTGTTTTGTTTGCCATTCTTACTGTAATCATTATTTGCTGACGTAACTGTATGCGAGAGGCCTCTCTCAAAGCAAGTCGGGTAATGTCAATACACAGATGTGCAGGACTAATTTGATTACAGATGCACTGCTTCCTGCTCTTTCCAGAGAGCAGAAAGCTTAGTCTCTGCACTTATACTGACTTTAACTCTTCTTTAGGTTCTAAGGAAGGCTGTCTCATTTTGTTGTTTCTTTTTTTGTCCCACTTCTCATTACCAGGTTGAAGACATTCTCTTCTGGTTTTGTGTGTCTGGTGTTAGCATGAGTGAAGTGGTTGTGTCTGTGGCCTCGCTCTGTGAATTTACTAATGCTGACTGATACCCTGGCCTTACAATGTCAATAAGTCAGATGGCTGTTTAGCAAGATCTGACCGAGGATACTGCTCCTTGTCCAAAAGTAAGAGCACACATGCATGAGGTGCATAGTATCACAAAATGAATTGTTCTGCACACAGTTAAAATGGTGTCATTCATTAACTTGTACGTGTGCTACAGAGTCATGATACTGATCTCCAGTTCACATCCTCTTTTGGTCAGCAGCTAAGTGCGTGTGCCGGTGCTGTCAGCCATGTTTTGGAAGTTTGACTTGCACACATCTTCTCATCTGGAGGCTTTGCTGGACAAGGAGGATGTCACACTCATTGAGCTTATGGATGAGGAAGATGTGCTGCAGGAGTGCAAGGCTCAGAACAGGAGGTTTGTTTATTGTCAGCTTTAGCATATCAGCAGCACATTAATATAATTACATTTCAGTTTCCAGTGTTTCCTGCTCATGCTAACTGCTTTTTCTTTTCTCATCATTATGGATTTGTAGACTTCTCCTGTTCTTGTGCCAGGACCAGTGCATGCAGGAGCTGGTCTGTATGATTACTACAGAGCCCCCTGCTGGTATAGAGGAGACCAAGCGCTTCAAGTAGGTGCTGTTGTGTAGAATATGCTGATGTAGTACACTGTATCCTGGAAAAAATGTATCTTGCTGATGCTGCACTGCACTATATCTATGCCCTGCCATTTTGTAGTAGAGCTGAGAGCTTAAGTGGGCTCAGATTTGTAAAAAATGTTCTTGTTCCAACTATTTAGCTATACCACTCATAATGCATTGAAAATAAATAACAAAACTAAGTAGATAACCAACCTGTGACAATAAGCACAGCCATGTTCCAAAAAATGTTGCTTTTATTCCAGTTTACTTTAGCCCACTCAGCATACCAAGGTAGAAAATGTGACACTGATTTTGTTTCTGCTTCGTTTTACTGCCTGGTGTGTTTTCTTCATTTATTACAGGTATCCAAATATAGCATGTGAGCTGTTGACATGTGATGTGGGAGTGATCAATGATAAGCTAGGTAATGAGGAGTCTCTGTTGGAAACTCTGTATGCCTTCCTGGAGCAGCCGTCCCCACTCAACCCCCTCCTTGCATCTTTCTTCAGCAAGACAATTGGGAACCTCATCACACGGAAGACTGAGCAGGTAACACACACACATTCACACAGGTAAATCAAAGGGCATACTCAGAGAAGACGACAGCTACGTTTTTGTGTTGTTGTGATTTACTTCAGGAAGTCTGAGGGGTGCTTAAAGCCCGATAATGGAAACTGCTCACAGAGGGAATCACTCTGAAGATGGTGGTTAAGTTTCATTTCTCCTGAAATGACAAAATGTAGCTGTTCCAACACACAAATCAGTGTACGTAGTTGAGGTTTTACCGTGGTAGTGGCAGGGTCTGTCAAGGTTAGTTGGACTCTTCATCTGAACAGTTTGTTGATCCAGAGCAACATATTTTGAAAACTATTTTGACTCCCTGACCTGCTCTGCAGGTATCAGGCTGTGGGGATATTTTCATTTTGGATGTAATTGTTTGGAATTCTCCACTCAGCTTACAGTAATGTCATTTATGTGTGCAAATGTAATATTGGCATTACCCATAGTTTGTGAAAATGTCTGCATACTTGGGTTTAGCTAATGCATTTTTCAGATTTATTATTGCCAAGTGGCCCTGTGATACTTTCAGTGAGGCAGCTTTGAGAACACCTATCTTACCAGAGGCAGCCGCTTGATACACCTGCTGGTAATGAACTGATTGACACTTATTGGTGGTGATGGGTTTAAAAGGTTCAACCCTGCAGCTAAATGACTATTGCACACTGAAGAAGGGGTAGTTGAAATGTCTGTGCTGTACATAGAAACTGACAAAGCACAGTTGAAATAGAATTCTGAATATTATTCTTTCTCACTTCAAAATAATCCCAACGACTGTTGAGAGCAAATTTTGCAGTTCCTTATTTGTGTGGACACCAATTTTCGGTTATGGTTTTTCATCTATTTTGTTTAGGTGATTAGCTTCCTGCGACGGAAAGAGGGATTCCTTTCATTGGTCCTGAAGCATATTGATACATCAGCTATGATGGATGTGCTCCTACGACTTATCAGCTGTGTGGAGCCGCCCCCTCTTCGACTCGAGACTCTTACTGTATGAGAGAAATGGACCTCAAATCGTTAATTTACGGATTACAGACTGATATTGTGTGCAATTAATGTAAGATTTGTATAATGTAAGATTTTTCTCAACAGTGGCTAAATGATGAGAAGCTGGCCCAGAGACTCATTGAGCTCATTCACCCTGAGAGAGATGAAGAGGTAAGTGTTTTTATATAAAATATACCATCACAAGCACTCAGGTACTCATGAATAGACAGTTTACAAGGCTAAAAATCTGTGCGTTTTTTTTTTCTTCTCACAGAGGCAGTCCAATGCATCTCAGACTTTGTGCGACATCATTCGTCTGAGCAGAGACCAGGCCAATCAACTCCAAGAGATTTCACAACCTGACCCTTTGCTGACTGTGCTGGAGTCGTAAGTCAGATACACACGCTCTTACACACACACACACACACACGTTCACACTCTCTTAAAGGATGTGGAGACGACAGCATGCTCCGTGTGTTTCTACAGGCAGGAGTGTGTGGAGCAGTTGTTGCAGAATATGTTCTCAGGAGAGAGGACTGAGAGCTGTATCGTCAGTGGGATTCAAGTACTTCTCACATTGCTGGAAATCAGGAGGCCCGTGTGAGTTTTAAACTGTATAAATAACTCTATCAAATTTCACTTTATAAGGATCACTAATGTCATTTTTATTTTACCCTTGGGTTCAGTTATTTGTCTAAAATTGTCTCCAGGTGAAGTTAGTCACATCTCTCTTGTTTGACCATTTATTAAACATTCTGTCCATCTGTTTTCTGTTTTTGACAGGGTGGATGGTGTAATGGATGCTCAGGGATTTGAGAGAAGTTACACTGTTAACAGCAGCATTTTGTTGGCCATTGAACCACACCTGAAACACTTCCACCAGCTACTCCTGGAGCCACCCAAGGTACATAAATTATTTCCTGCATAAACATAGATGGAGCAGCATTTTTTTTTTCATTTTGTTTAATCATTAAGTGCCAAAGTTTAGGGCTCATGATGGATTATTTTACATCATCTTTGATCCAGTTAGCATACCTGAACTTTCCTAAAGTGACTTTTGATTGGCTTGTCAGATGATTACTTGCCATGTGCAGGAAGACATGAAACCTTCAGACACTAGTAGTATGGCTTATAATGTTAACTGTTGTAAGATGAGATAATACCATAAATACATTATAATGACAGTTATTAACAGAACAATCAGAGAATCCCTGCACACAGTACAATTCATTCAGGTACCAGTCAAAAGCATGGGATATGAAAGGACTGAAAGCAAAGAAAGGGCTTGCCCCACACAAAAACGGACATGGGTATGTTCTTTCATTTGCAGGAAATGAGAACAGGCTATAAATATCAAGATATTTTAAGTTGGACCAGAGCTGTGTATGATGTGCAGCAAGCCTCTTTTTTAAGTAGTTATGTTTAATTGTCTGCCATGTTGATGCCTTTGCTTTACAGTAGTTGCACATGTATAACAAAACTGTACTAAAAGTCCAGACTGTTGTTTCCCCAATTCCTCTGTGCCCTCTATCAAAGCATGTCTGTATGTTTTGTGTGTGTTTAGAGAAATCCTATGCTGACTACTCTGGGTTTGCTGGAGGAACCACTGGGGAACACACGACTGCACGTAGCCAGACTAGTCGCCTCTCTGCTGTATACCAGCTCTGCTAGCCATGCAGTCGTAGCACAAGAACTCTGCAGGCTCAATACAATGGACCTGCTTCTGGTGAGATGAGTAAACACTTTTTTTTACAATGTCAAAGTACAATGTTGAAAATGTGAAAATTGTTAAATGTCCCTTTGGAAAATGTATGCTTTTATTTTCAGGACTTGTTCTTCAAGTACACATGGAACAACTTCCTGCACCTCCAAGTGGAGCTTTGCGTTGCTGCCATCCTCCGGCCCTGTGCCCATGAAATGAGACTTCAGCCTGGCTTGGGATCCCAGGACAAATTCAAGCCTCAAAAGGATGCATCACAAGAGCAGGCTTTGACTGAGACCCCGACTTCTGAACCTTCTGTCACCCCTGAAAACTCTGCGCATAACTTAATGGTGACTCATGTAGGTGTCTCTGTATGTGTTTGAGGCACGAGGCTGATGTGGCATTTGATCTACTGGGTGGGCCACTGTGGTGGCTCTTTCTGAATTAAAACAATTGATTGACTCCCATGTTTTTCTCTCGCTAGTTGTTTCAGCACTGCCACCTTGTCCAGAGGATTCTAGAGGCTTGGGAAGAGAATGATAAAATACAGTAAGGAACCGTGAGATGACGACTCTGTGTTGTTTTTGGTCATAGGCAGGAAAATGTGCGTTACACTAAATTGTGTTACTTCTATTTACAGATCAGAAGGTGGAATGAGAAGAGGGTACATGGGACATCTGACCAGGATTGCCAACACAGTCGTCCACAACCTGGAGAAGGGCCCGGTTCACACACAGATCAGTAGCCTCATCACAGGTGTGTGTGTGGACATTAATGCTCATAATTACAAGAATGTGACAAGAAAAGAAGAAATTGAAAGTGTCACTCAGCTGGAGTACTGCTTTCTTAATGCTGCTGTTCTTATGTGGACGTAGAGCTGCCAGAAGACTATAGAGGGCGCTGGGAAACCTTTGTGGACCAGACTCTGTCGGAGACCAACAGGAAGAACACCATAGACCTGGTAAACACATGCAAACATGCACATATACAATAGCTGGTTGTAATTACACACACATTTAAAACTTTAAATTCTGCATTTGTGGTGATGTTTTCCTATCTAGGTCGGCACAGGAAACCCACGTCCTTCCTCAGAGGATGATATGGAGAGCCCCTTCCCTAAAGAACTGACAATACAGCAGGTACGCATTCATGAGCACACACACAAAAAAACACTGGGGGCTTCCATTACCAGCTATAGTAAACTAATTCAACTTTGTGATGTTTTAGGCCTTTTCAGACTACCAGATTCAGCAGATGACGGCTAACTTTGTGGATCAGTTCGGCTTCAATGATGAGGAGTTTACTGATCACGACGACAGCATTGGGTAAATAAACCGATGAACTCTGTATATCAGTGTAATATTGTCATTGTGTGTTCATGGAGTGATTTCTGCTTTTGTTGCAGGGCAACATTTGACCGGATTGCAGAGATAAATATCAACATTGATGCAGGCCAGGACAGCGTGAGTTTATTTGCATTCTTCATACAAGTTTATTCACAAACTTGTTCTATGAAGTGTCTTTAGGGCTGTAAATGTCTTTGTTAAATACGCACTAATGATTTTTATGGCCGCCAGCGAGCAGAATAACATCAAAAACAACCTGACACCGACATGTCACCATCTTACCAAAGTTTTACTTTCTTTTTACATTACAGTGATTACCTTCAATGCTAACAAAAATATTGACTCATTCAGCTTTAAGATTTAACATTTCATCGTAGCATTTGCTGTACAGCATTATGAATATTGATGTACGTTGCTGCAACTTTGCTCATTCAAGCTGCCCACCTGTTCTTCGCAGGCTAACACAGCTGTGTTTGAGGCCTGTTCCAAGGAGAGGATTCAGCCCTTCGATGATGACGAAGAGGACATTTGGGAGGAGAAAGAGATCAACTATGCAACACAAACCAAGTCCCGGAACAGGTAGACACACAAGGAGAAATGCCAATGCTCTCAACATTTGGAGTGATTTATTTAGAATTAATTTTACCTTTTCAATAAAGCGTTCTAAATTCTTTTGTTTGTTTCCAGGTTTGGTGGGTCACAGTCCTCCCAGAGCCAGTCAGAGAGTAAGGCCTGTGAAAGGACAGCAACTTCTGGCTCTGAGGGCTCTGACAGAGGAGCAGACTCAGACTCAGAAGGAGAGGAGCCAAATGATAGCCTGGATCCTTTCTCAAGCCAGGGCCAGGCTGAGGCAACAAAGAGTGAGATGTGTAATATTGTATAGTGATGCATGATTGTTTTGCTCTACATCTTAGGACTTAAACAGGTTTTGAGTAGGCGTCTCATGCAGACTGTGTATGTACGCTGTGTTCATATGCAGGCACTGGCTGGATAGCAGACTTTGGAGAGGTGAACTCAAAGGCACCTGCTGCAGGAGTGGGCTTTTCAGCGTGGGACACTCCAGTCTCCCAACCAGCTGCCACCGATGCAGAGGAGAAAGGATGGGCCAAGTTCACCGACTTCCAGCCTTTCTGTTGGTGAGTTAGGGTGTGGTCTAAATATGTGGAGCTCATTTAAAGCACCTTAAAGGTTTGTTTTGATTAAACTATTGTGAAATGATGTACTCATGTAATTATGATTTGTTTCTCAATGAGAATGCATTGTCAGTTGTGCAATGCCAGTCACGAGTGGGAAAACGCTTGCGTTCAAACCTAGCAATAAAATAGCACAGGAAAAATGCAAACTGGCATTTAAGTCTGAAATATATTTCCAAGTTTGAAAAAGAGGGAAGAATGTTCCTAAGTACAGGCAACCATTGACACACAATATGATGAGAAAATGGACCCTGAAATTTATGTAACTAGTGCTTTGGCAAGTTTTCTCATCTGTGCTATATATCCCCAGCTCTGAAACAGGCCCTAGATGCAGTTCCCCTGTGGACTCGGAGCTCAGCGGATCAGACAACACCAAACCAAACCAGAACCGTAAGTTACTTCAGCGTGGCTATTGGTTAAAAATGGTAAACATGAAAACGTAATTTTGAAGACCCTAATCTCCACCACTGGTGTACAGTGCCTGACATATAAAGTGCCAACTTATTACTTATTTAAAGGTCTGCAGTTGAATTTGAATTATGTACATTCCTATGTATAAGCTCGGGCAGGCCCTACATGGATACAAAGGCTTTGTGGCTTTAAAATCCTCAGTGTCATGTTTAATTTTAGTTGGTAAGCCTCTGCTGAGATAATAATGTGACAGTAAGGCCCATAGAGTCATACAGTCTCTTGCCTTTGTGATGAGTTGACTTTTCCAGTGATGCAAGCATACATCCATGTTAAAATCTGATGAATTTCTTCTTCACCCTCTGCAGCGTGTGTGTGGAGTGTGTGTGTGGCAAGAAAAGCCCCACTGGTGGCATCCGACAGCTCTTCCTCCAGCAGCTCGGACAGCGATGAGGAGGAAGGCAAGACAGAGTCTACATCCAGTGAGGCAGTCACCACAGAGACCATCACCACTGGTGCTGGCAAAGAGACCATCCGGCTCACGGTGGATGCTAAAAATGAGAGGGCAGTCTTCACCAGGTACACATGCTCACACACAAATGTCTGATTGGTGCAATATATCCCACCTCTCCTGTTGTACTTTCAAGTGCTTTTACAGAGCCCTCCTTTCGCTTTCCCCTTCAAACTTTTTTCCCCCCACACAGTTTTACTTCCACCTTCTCTGTTTTTTTCTTCTGATCTCGTCCTCCTCCTGTCTGTTCCCTCCTTTCTCATCTCCCCTTGACTCCAGAGTTTTCAGACCAGCAGTCAGACGGTATGTTGTGCTTGAGGTCTTTCACTCTGGAGTGTGGAATGCTTTCCTGAAGTTGTATAAAGGATTTAGAAGGCCATCAGAAGGACAGATGTGCTTGTTGTGTTTAACAGGATGTGGAGTAACAGTCCCTTGTGCCATAACTCAGGCCAAGCCTAAATCATAAATTTAAAAAAATGTACTAACCCACAACTGGTGACCTGTAGAGAACCTGCAGGTCCCTATGTTAGCCTCATCCCATAAATATTACTTGTGAAATTATACCAAAATCTGAGAGCAGTGTATGAGCCCTCACTGGGGTTATGGGGTTATATGATGCAGATAATTCTTGTCTCAGTCCTAACATTGACAAGACTCAAGTTGATATGATTTATTTTCTTTCAGAGCTCCCACACTACTAACAGTTTGTCAGATAGCATGCTATGAACAAAAGCTGCCAGCAATCCAACATATCAGCATTCTAACAAATCAGTACATTAGCAAGTTACTAACAAACAGTGCACCTACAAGCATGCTACAGTTAAATAGATCCTACTTTTACTACTACAAAACCTTTTAATCTTTGTGCCCAACTCATTTTGATTTTGGTCGGTCAGTGGATGCACAGGTAGCTGTGGGCACTGGACATATTAATGATATTAATGGCCACTGTGGACCGAGATGAAAGCAGACAGCTGTGGTGAAATTCAGCCAGTAGCATCTAGGCTCTATGATGTCAGTTCACGTGAGAATCTTATGGCTATCATTGTAGTTTGCTAATTTGCTTTTTTTTTCTGTTTTTCACAGTGAAGCTGTTAAGGTGCCAATAGAAGGGCTCTCCATAAAAGACAAAGGGAAAGGCAATGAGAAAGAAAGTGAAAAAGGAAAGAAACATGGAGACTGTCCCAGCCCAACTACTGCCAGTCCATCTAACCAGTCGGCTGCTGTCGCACAGTAAGTGAGTGTCTGTGAGATTACATTTATGTACAGATGAATAAAGTAGTGGTAATATCACCACATGAGACAAATTGCTTAAAGGAATGTTTCAGTGCCTTATGATGTGGATCTTATTTCTGTAATTTGGGCCATCTTCCCGTGGGTTTTGATGCCAAATTGAAATAATTCCTGAGAACTAAGGATTTAGCAAAATTGCACAGGTTGTTAACAGACCCCCAGTTTAAACATAATATGCAGGAAAAACTAAATTTAAAATGATTCCAGTGAGTGAAACCAGACTGTTAATTACAATAAGTTATAAGGTAGGAGTAGGACCAATGCTTAATGTCCCTGGTGAGTCATCTTTTAAGTATGAGTCCTAGCATAAGACTCCTACAGAGCTTTCTCACAGCTCAAATGCAGTTTTAACCCTTAATAAAATAAAACTTTAAAACACTGAGTACAATCAGTCATTGTTCTGCAAAATGAGATGACTGTGTGCAATGAACACTTGGAATAATAATGTAAACATTCATTTTCTGTACCAAATAATTATGGTAAAACCTATGTGCTTGTCTGCTACCTTGATTGCCATAATTTGATTTGAAAAGTTGCCTGTGGATTACATGTGTTTTGTGTATTATACTGTTTTTTGTTTTCAGTTTTTTGGCTAAGATGTTGCTGTGGAGTTCTTTAAATGTAATTGTTTTCAGTCTTTTGACGGTTAGAAACCACATTCCAATTATCTCCTTTGTATTTGGAGGTGATGCCAAAAATCTTGATGGCAGATATTTGACAGATAAAACCAGACTTGTCTGAACTTCTGTCCCTTTTATTTTTTCCTTTTCTTTTTTTTAATCTCACAGAGAGACGCAGCCCTCTGCTAATGGACCGGCCTAATGATGCGGTACAGGGACACACACACAATCACCAGTTCATGCTACACACAGCCATGCCACCTTCGCTTCCTCTTAGCAGCTCTTCAATGCTCTTTTTGTGTCTGAAGAATGGGAGATCCTTAATGTGTCAAATGGCCCTTAACAGTATGTACGTTGGATGCCACAAATCTACATGTGGGGCTGTTGCTGTCTCTTGCACCTTGTGACTCAATTAATTAAATCTGATCTGCTTCAAAGGAGATTGTGTGTTTTAAAGAACATTTCATCAAGCCCAGTTGTGTTGCATTTGAACTATTTGTCGGTGTAATTTTTCCCATTGAACCTGGGAAAGTAAAATACTCTCTCTTACCTGTTGTGATGAGCAGAGGCGACACAGATTGTGTCATTGCCAGCTGTGGCACTTTAATCTTAAGAAAACAAACACATCAGTCTGAAACTTGAGTCTTTTATTAAATTCAGCATCAGAATTTCAGATTGTTTGAGCATGTCTGCTCTCTGGGCATTAAGTCACAGCCCAATAAATTTTTCTAGCAAAGCATTTGAGGGTTTACACTTTAGTGAAGAAAAATTGTATTCAGATAATCAAGCCAAGATTACAAAAGCCAAGATGCTTGCAAAGCTAGCTGCCATTTTGTCTTCAGCATTTCAATGTACATGCCAGGCAGACAGTTTATTAGTGCAAATGTGTGAGTGATAATATTTTGCCTTTTCTTTTTTTTTTTTTCATACATCCTACCTGAACATTTCTCAGCCCAAATAAGATTTCTTTGCTTTTTATCATGTGGAACATAAATGCTCTCTTTTTGTTGATTTAGGAGCATCACGTGTCACTTCCTCCTCAAACCTCTCACAGGTTCATGTAGTTTAGAGGTGTGTGTGTGTTGTTGTTGAATCCGCGTGTGTGTGTGTGCTTGTACATCTATCTTTGTGAGGACCAATTTTTGGTTGGTCTGCACAACTTTAAAAGGCAGTTTGAGGGTCAAGACTTGGTTTTAGGTTTCAGGTTAGAATTGGGTTTATGTCAGGGTGAAGGTTTGCCATTCAGTTTTGATAGTTAAGGTTAGAGTGAGGGGCTAGGTATTGCATTATGTCAATGACTGTCCTCACAAAGATATAGGATATAGGGTACAAGAGTGTGTGTGTGTGTATGTGTGTTGGAGCTCTGTCTAAGGTACGGAGTGCATTCTCAGGCCAAAGGAGAGGTATGCAGATACAAAGAAAGCACACCTATGTAACACACACACATATGCGCACACACACACACACACACAGACAGTGACATACACACGTATATTCACAATCATATCTATACACATGCAAAAAAAAAAAAAAAAAAAAAAAAACCCCAAAAAAAAAAAGGGATGTGCCCCCCCCAACTCCCACCACCCCCAAAGCTTTTTAAAGGTAACATTGTGAAATTTGAACCTGTTTTAGGTTTT
>JBBMJY010000021.1:13053684-13066107 GCA_037833715.1 Toxotes lorentzi
CTATCTATCTATCTATCTATCTATCTATCTATCTATCTATCTATCTATCTATCTATCTATCTATCTATCTATCATATTGTATGGCAGATTTTCTTTCGATGTGGGGATGTAATCCCATATTTGGCCACACAGAGGCATCAATATGCCACCACACTGTAATGGGAACATGTCTGAAAACACTGCCACATAAAAAAGAAAAAAAAATGCATTAAGATTTTTATTTTCCATTAATGACCAGTGTTGTATTATTAGAGTTACAAGCAATAATAACTCTATTTAAAATCACAAATCGCACTATTTAAATAGGAATAACCCATTCAGGGAATCAAGTTCTAGACCAAGAGTCGTAAGTGATGACAAATTGTTAACAACACTCCATCTAATGTGATGTTTTTGTTACTAACAAGGTTTAAAAGGAACTAGGAACTAACAGCTTTCACAGAAACAGTGTTCTTATGATGGAACAACTGATCTTCTGAAAATACAAAAAGCAGTTCTTCTGGCAAAACATTTTTTCACTGTAACTGAAAATGCCCTGCAAAAAGATCTTCAAATGAAAGGACATTGCTTTAGACACGGCCTCACCTCACTGTCACCTCTCTCAACCCCTCTGCAGAGCTCACTGGACCAGACAGTGAAGAAATCTCCTGCTTTTAACACACTTTCACTTGTGCAACACCGGTTCCACATCCAAAAAAAAACTGGACTCATTGGATTTTGATCATCAAAGGCTGTTTTTTTTTCTTTTTATTCCTAGGCTCACCATGATGTTTGAGTGCTAAGCTGTTTCAAAATCATCAGAACAATGAAAAGAGAGATCAAGATGAAAAGCAGGGTTGTCTGAAGCAGGTGGAAAATGTGTGCTGACAAACCGAATGTTAAGATTATCCTTCACAGACCCCGAATGTAGCCAGACGTCTGCGTCCCTCTCTGATTTCAGACCAAGGTGTCCAGCACACACAAAGCATCTTTGCCTACTAGGAGATCAGAGGGAGGCGGGATAGTGTGGACACACATACGCACAAACACACACATGCATACACACACTGAGGTTACTTCTGAGGATAGATAGGGGATGTGTTAATGCACATGTTGGACTGGGTTGAGGCTCACAGGGTTGGAAACTGAGCTTAGAAGGTAATACTGCAAACTGCTGAGTCACACACACACACACACTCGGTCCTTTAATTAAGACCTGAAGCCACCTCCACATACAGAGCTGTCTTTAATCAGGTTCAGACTCTGAGCTTCTCATCTGTGTCCTCCTTCACAGAAAAGAACAGAAAAGTTGTTATACAAGGAAAATGAGGAGGACAGGATCACTGCGACCAACGCTGAACCAGACTACCAGACTACCAGACTACCTCTCTCTATACTTTCCTTTACAATCACTCCAAACCCTCTTATGTGGACTAATATAAATCAAAGGACACCATGACAATAGTAACTGGGCTGGCTGACATGCACTCAGTTACACAACTAGATTAATTTGACTGCTTACACACACACGCATTTTGATGTGTGATATAAGATCTTGCTCCAAATCAAAAAGAAAAGTCAGTTCACGACCCCTTGTTGTAAATGAGTGAAGAGTTTTACCTTCTCAGACTGTTTGACTATTTAGATGCCAGCAGAAGAAGAAGAAGGTAAAATGACCCCAGTAATTCACTGCAAAAAAAAAAGCAAAGATAAGAGAAAGATTCCAGAAAAATTATTGCGTGATAACTCCACAGATTAATCCAGTAACTCCGTGGAGGGCAGTTGGGAACCAATGGGTTACAGTTTGTACAGTACACATTCCTGTAATCCACATCTCAAAAAAACATAAGCAGCTGTAGCAGCAGATACACACCGTCACATCTATCACTGTGCTGCCGTACGAGGGTCTCTCTTGCGAAAGAGATCTTAATCTACATAATTAAATGACACAAGCTGGTTACATATTGCAAATACTCCACTGTACAAGAAAAACTGTTTGCGTATGAATCCACATAAATCTCCAGATTTTTATTTTACTGATATTGAATGTCATGCTCAGTGGTAAAGATAAATGTCAGTCTTTGCAATAAACTTCACAACATGTTCTGCACCAGAAGCAGAACCTTTTAAAAGGGTGTGTGGGCATAGATCTAGTATGACAAAGCTTTTTACTGTGTGTACAGCTCAGATGCAACATGTGATTTCAGCCTTGGGCAATAGTCTTTAATGCCAGAGCCAGATTACGTTGTACCTTGAGCTAATTATTGATGAATAATTGTATTTATCAGTTTCCAATCAATTGTCTACAATCACTCATAAGATCCACAAGCTTTAACTGGCTTCGTTATTGTAGTCCAGGTTAACTGACACTATTGTCATTAACACCTCTCATCTCTCGTCTTCTCATTTTGTACAGTACAGAGCTGCCAGGAACCCAGAATACATGAAAAATGACACATACACCTACAAAAATGTACCAGTATTTAGTTACAATCATGCTAAATATTACTATAGAAGAGTTCTAGGTTGTGAAAAAAAAATGCTTTCACTATATATACACACAAATACAGCAGAAAAATGTAAGAAATTAAATTATAATACCGCCTATTTACATGTAAAGTGATTTTAATTCCAGCACTTTTTTTTTTGTATTGTAATGTGACCTCACTGAGTTAATGATGGGTTCAACAGTTCGTTTCTAAGTCACTCTGGCCATAAATAGAAGTTCACTGTGTAAAAAGAAACTAAATGCCATAGTAAAATCTATGAGGACACCTTTAAGGTCACCATGACCTCACAGATTTATAAAATAAATAAATAAAAAATAAAAATAAAAACACCTTCAAAACTACCTTCTACATTTGACAAATGTACTTTACCACTATGACCAAGATTATATGAGAAGACTGGTGGAGCTCCTGAGGTTTAATTAGGTTGTAGGGTTCATTAGAGGTTAGACTGTTGAGTAGTACAGACAATAAGCCTTCCTCCCTCCCTCCCTCCTCCTCCTCCTCCTCCTCCTCTTCCTCCTCCCTCAATCAGGCTTTATAAATGAGAAAGCAGTTGCTCCCGAAGTGAGCCCCAATGAGTTTCTGACTTTTTTTTTTTTTTTTTCCGCGGATTTCGCTTTTAACAGCGAGAGGGCCGGTATACAGAGGATGCAGCAGATAAGCCTAAGGATGCTGTCAGTGCCACTCACCTATACCGGACTATTTACTTATTAGATAGACCGTAACATCTGACAACTCTGAAACAGTTGTCCCCGGATTTTTACGCATTTTTTCCCTCATTTTTTTGATTCCACTTTTTGAAAATCATACTTTGTTCCTCTGACATCCGCCTCTCCTCGGACAGTGCGTTTTTCCACTGCGCCGCCATGTGTGCGCTCCCGCCGGCGTGGCTGTGCCTGCTGCTCGGCCTCCTCCCTCTGGAGATCCAGTCCAGGGCTCTGACTCTGCAGAGCCTGTCTCACAGACACAGGTACCACTGCCTCACTAAGCACTTGCAAACTGATGCGTATGCTGTTCCACGTGGAGGTGGAAACTGAGAAGACAGTGAAAAAAAATATCCAGATTTTAAACTTTTGGAGCAAAACTTTAATTAATATTTTAAAAGTTATCATGTGTCCTGCTTTTACAAAGTGTGATTCAGGGAGTCTTTTCTAAAATAAGGCAAGGAAAAAGCCTACCATATTTTGTGATGAAATGATAGATTTTGTGACTTAGTGCTGAAATAAGTAATTGATTAATCAATTAGTCAGTGGACACAAAATAAATTACAAATAATTTTGATAATTGCTTTAAACATACCAAACCTTTTTTGGTTCCAGCTTCTAAAACGTGAAGATTCACTGCTTTTCTCTATTTTTTTCATTATAGCAAATGGGATATTTGGGGTTTTGGACTTTTGGTTGAACACAACAAGACATCTGAGACATCTGACTCTGAGAACTCCAGATGAGCATTTGTCAGCTTGTTTAGAAAAAAATATCAATCAATTAATCAGATGTTAAACATTAAAGGTTTGCATCTTGCCTTGTGGCAGTCATTAATGTGAGAAAAAGCAGAATGGGGTAATTCCTCTCTGCAGCAAGGAGGTGAGACAGAGGTGGAAGGTGATTTAGTGGGATTTGGGACATGGATACATGTGCATACCGAGGAGGCCAAGCAGCAAACAAACCACAGACTGAGGAAGGAAGGCTACAACAACACACTCCACACACAGACAGACAATTTGTACAGTAGGCTGTGATAATGTGGGATTCAGAAATGATCACAACTTGTGACCTAGTGCAGCAGGCGCTGTCACATGCAGGCCCATGCATTATTGGTTTATTTTCCAGTTGTCGCTCTAGTCTGGTTAAACAAGACTTTTTACTGTATTATTTTGTGTTTTATGTGTGTGTGAAAAAGTAGGGAGGAGGTGGGACTTTTACATAACTGGGATTTCTCTGTTGTTAATAGTTTTTATAACAGTTTAATCCCTTATTACTGAGAATACAGTTAGCCCACAGTTCAAGAGCTAAAGAGAATATTAGGTTATGTTGGGTATTTTAAATAGTGGAAGCTAGAAGAAGCTTCAAGAGCTCCTTCAATATAGTGCCCATGTAATACTAAGTATTTATCTTCTTTCTACATTTGACTCCATAATGGTATTTAAGTTTAAATAAGTAAAAAAAAAAAAAAGAAAGAAAGAAAAAAAGAGCTTTATAAAGGTTTTAGTAGTTTGGGGCACTGTAGGTGTTAACAAAAACTCCCTGGCTTAAGTGGAATAGGAGAGAGATCTCAGTGTGAGTCAACACTGATGGATGTAACATAATACTGCCACTGGCACTCAATAAAATGCCTGGAAAGGCATAAAAGAAGAAAGAAAGAAAAATTAAAGGTTCCTATAGTAATTTAGAGAAGACAGAGAGAGAGAGAGAGAAAAAAAGGGGGAAGAATATAATGAATAGACCCAGTAACAATAACAAGTACTGAAACAGTGGGGATCTGATAGGGACAAAAAGTTTTCTTTGCACAAAGTAGTTTTGAGGAGTTACGACAGGAAGGTGTGTGTGTGTGTGCGTGTGTGTGTGTGCTTTCGAGAACCTCATGCTGCGCTCTAACTTGGGAGGAATGTTGAAGAAGCTCCTTTTGCTCTCAGGCTCTCCACAGGTTCACATTCTGGACAAACATGTAATACCCAGACCAATCTCACAGTGAGAGAGAGGTCCTAGTGCAGAACACAAAAGAGCATTCACCTCAACACATACTGAGATCACGCAGTGTCGATTACTGTCAAACAATTTCAGAACAAACTGTTTCCATGTTCTCCTCTGTGGCAGGGGTATTTAAGAGCAAATCTTATCATATAAAGCACCTTAGCTGCATAGAAACATAAAACAGCAGGGTTCCTTGACAAGAGGGAAGCATACGTGTGGAGACGTGCAGTATGTGTGACTGATGTAACAAAGAAACACAAGTAAACGTCAGTGTGTGAAGGTCATTGAAAAAGAGAAGTTTGCTCTCTGGCTGGTGTAGAGTAACAAACAGACTCGCTGGGCAAATAAAGCTGACGTCACAGCAGACAGCTCTGTATCAGATCATACCATCAGAAATCAGTAAAAACAGTGAACGTCTTCATGTCGCTGACAAAACAATCACACCACAAGGTCTATCAATCAGTTGTGAGCTTGTATTACACCATCTTCCAACAATTTGGAAGTTGGTGGAGACCAAATCAGAGCAAAAAGGAAGGTGGATATTGGACTCACACTCACCAGGTGGCCAAAAGCATGTCTCCAAACGAATGCTAATGTTCCTCTGTATCTGCTTAATGTGCATAAAGGCAACTATTCACTAAGAATCACCATCACCATATCAACTTGAAAGGAGATAATTGGTCAATGTTGTGTTCACAGCTTGTTTCCATTGCTCTCAAGGGGCCAAAAAAATCAATTTATGGGGCACCCCATGGTTTAGAGATTAATGTCTCTGCATCAAATCTGGCCTGGAACCTTTGCTGCATCTCTCTCAGTTATATCTCCACTATCTCCATGTAACAAATGCATAAAAAATGCCCCCAAAATGATTTTTAAAAGCTGCTTATTTACAGCTTTTTCTGTCTCTTTTTTTTTGTGCAAATAATATTAAAACATAATTTTGTGGAAATTCGTTGAAATGTCAGACACACAAACACACTTTTATTAGTTCATGTCTGCACGTTGGTTCAGATATAGCCAACATGTACTGGCTGTGTTACATAAAGACTGGAGAACAGTTCAGTGGCCTACATTTCCTTGCACTGGGAGGCACCTTGGCACCAAGTGCCTTTCCCTCCAGAGACTGTGTTTTAAGCCTCACCACAGGTAGCCTTTTAACCATGTATGTGTGTGTGCATGTGTGTGGTTGTGTAGGACAGAGATAAAGACATAGGATGAGTGCACCTACTGTAGGTGTGAGCATGCATGTGTAGTGCATCTAAGTAAGTGTTTGCAAGTATGAGCGAGCATGTTTTTGTGTTGGTAAATCATGTTTGTAGTCAGGCAGTCACATGTCACTTGCACGTGTGTGTTCATTAATGAGCTGCCAACTAACTTTACGCCTGTGTGTGTGTGTGTGTGTGTGGGGGGGGGGGGAATTCAGCAACCATTAAAAACAATTCAAAGCTAATAGAGTTGGGTAATCTCAAAAGCTTCCAGTCACTGGTATAACACACAATAGTAAGTTGGTTAGGGAGTGGGTGAGTGAATGAGTTTGTGTGTGTGTTGGCAGTGAGTGAGAGCCCAAGGTGTCCAGCCAAAAGAATGATCAGAATACCAGTCAGGATCAGTTACAGGATAAAGATCATATGGTATTCTGGCCCACTTTTCACACCAAACAAACACAATCATTATCCCATTCATCTGTCGCCTCCCCCTTTATTCTTTGTTTCTAACCTCATGAATAGCCAATGCAGGGGTATGGGGAGGGGTGTGTGTGTGCACACGCACATATATATACACACACACACAAAGTGAGTTTCTGCTTTGCAGGGTACTTGCACATCATGTAGTCACTGCTGGCAGTTATGTCAGCAAATCAGTATACCTTTCTATCAATCTATTAGACAGATAGACAGACCGACCGATTACCTCCTAGAATGCAAATGCACATAAGCATCAGTAGTTAACTCAGTTCCAAACTAATGCAAAAATAGAATCGATTTTGAATTGAATCCGGAAGTTCTTGATTCAACAGATTACTATGTTATTGCTTTGAGCTTGTTTAACAGCCTACGCTGAATGCAAGCAATCTCGGTCCCCTGCTGCTTTACATTATCTATACTATGTATTGCATAATTTCTGACTGGTCACATGGCCAAACAGTTGAACACTAGAATGTCTGAGAGAGAGAGAGTGGGAATGAATGAAAAAGAAAATAGGTATTGTGACAGTGTGAGAAAAAAGTGAGGCTAGACAGCAGGGAGGTGAGAAAGAAGGTACTTAAAACACACTCACAAGAAGAGTGGTGGTGTAGCAGCCTCTTACCTTCAACCACATTGTGCTGTGTGTCTGTCACGCTCTCCTTCGGTTTCTCCCTCCCCTGTAGTAAGATTCGTCAGCTCAGACACTGTTGTTGATTAACAGGAAATATTATTTTTTTAGCCGTGTTTGTGATGAAGCAGATGACAGTGTCAGTTGGTTGTTGATTCAGTCGGTTTAAACCACTTTGGTCCGGACAGGTGTGGAAAGCAGAACAACCTCTAGGGGTCACTAATGTGCATCTCAGACTGTTTAAACTGTCCAAATTTTCAATTATTGACTAAGAGACATGTACAGGAAACAACTTGTCATTCTTTAACTGTGTCTTTCTGGTCCACGTGAAGATGATTACGAAGTAGCAAGCAGGGGATTTGCTTGTTTGCAGTTTTACACAGGCACAAAAACGATTTGGTTAAGTTTAGGCAAAAGATCGAGGTTTGGGTTTAAATAAGTACTTCTGTAAGGTTAGAGGACTTTCATTATCATTATTATTACAATAATAATCGCACGGTTATGGTGGTGGAGCAGTCATGGATTAAAGATAGAATGTTGGTCACGGGAAACAAACATCAGTCTCCTGTGTGAAAGTCACATCATCATAATTACTACGGCTGCGAGAGGTCACCGAACAGTAAAATGTTACTGAGTCGTAATAAGCTGCTTGATGTTGGTTCCCAGTTTGTGAAGTATCACATAAACCTATAAAGCGAGCTCCTTTTGCTGCATTCACATCATATGATGTGATGTTCACAAAAATATTTTGAATGTTTTAAACATACTGCATTACTGTACTAGTCGTATTAGGCACCACTAGCTTTCTTTAGATATGCCTATCCTCAAATGGGCATAGACTAACAGATCACACATAGACAGTAGGATTGTAAGTGTAATGAAAGCTGGCACACTGTAATGAATGACAGATGAGAGACTGTGTGGTTGGATAAGTCAGGTACATAAGTAAACTCCCACCTGCTCACCACCCTCCATCTATCTCTCCTTCTATCTTTCCTTCTCACTTTCTCTTTCAATCCACTCTTTCTCTTTTCTGTCCTAGAAAAAAAAAAAGGAGAAACCACAGATTGAGTACAGTGGACATTCCTGCAGTACAAGCCTGACCTCAGTGAGGCATTTCTTCTTGTCATACCGATTCAGTTTCACTCAGAAACTCGAGCAGGCGACATGCGAATGACTGCCCAGCATCAAATATGAACAGGCTGAGTGTGTGTGTCTCGTACTGCGTTTGCATTGCATATAAACTATTTTTCTCTCCTTCTCTGTATCACAGAACCTCTAAATACTCAAAGTCTTCTCACACCACCATCATGCCTACTGTGTCTGATCTCTCTGTTGCCACTGACAACCACATTACCCATGGAGACAGACGTATCATCTGGAGGGCCCTGCTGCACAAAGAACTCCTGCCAATGTTGTCAGATCCATTGCTTGACCAAAGCAACAGTGTGCAGCAGGAAGCGACAGTCTGGCAACGAGGGTCACGGGGTCGCCGTCATGCCAACAGCAGCGGTGGGAGGGGCCACAGCCACCTAATGAGGGTGGGGTGTGTTCTTGGTACTTGTCAAGTTCAGAACCTCAGCCACCGTCTCTACCAGCTGATTGGACAGAGTGGAAGGGAAGGCTCCTCCCCCATCAACCCTCGCAGTCCTCACAGTTACGGCTAAGGCCACACCTCAAAACCAGCAAGATGCCTTTATCAAGTTTGTTACCCAGGTCCATTGTTGCATCAGTGACACAATTAGGGCAGAAAATAAGACTTTGATGTCAGTCCTTAAAGGATAATTATGGTTTATTACAACTTGTATCTTATTTTTGTAGTTTTGACTATAATTCTCATCTGTAATTAGATCGGGGAATGAGTTGACACTGTTTAAAAGAAGCCAGACGATGTAAATAACACAAGCAGAACAAAGGGGAGTAGTAAAATTATCACCCAAACTATCCGTTGTAAATATCCTCCAAAGTTTATGGGAAACTTGCATGGCGGAGGTCAGATAACAGGCGGAGACAGCAGAGGGCATCAAAAAAAGAGTGAACATCTGAGATTATGTCCACCTACTGGCCAAAAACATTACATAACATGCTCCATTTCTGCTGGATGTGTAAAGTGTTTGTTAAAAAGGTTGCCATTTTAGCTTAAAACACAGCTTGTTTCTGCTGTTGCCAAGTGGCCAAAAACTCATTTACTTCAGGTTTAAGGATCCATTAAATAGACATTACTTTCAGTTGGCCTATTAGCTGGAAGTAAACATGCTAGCAGATTAGCTTGAAAGCAGTAGCGCCAGCACTGGTCCCTCGATCTCCCCCGACAGTAGGCTATACAGTCCAACTTCGTAGTTCAACTCATTATCACCATAATTTCAGGTGTGCTCACTTTGGGGTTTATGTCCAAGTGGTTATGATAATCATTTTCTTCGGCTTGTTTTATCTTCTGACAGGCAAACATCAGACTGTGGTGTACCGTGTTCCCAGATCTCACTAATTATTCAGATGGGTAATCATTACCTAGAGACAAGATGGTCAACACTACAAAAATAAGTTATAGTGAAGCAGAACTTCTGCGTTCCTCAACATTATGGCATCTAGTTTCATGGTGGTGTGGGCCAGCACAAAGGGGAGATGAAGAAGACCAGAGCATTATTGGCCATTACAACCAGTTTACTTGAGTGAAATTAGAGGTGTTTAGGCATTTTTACAATTATAACTGTTTAAACACTATGTATGTGAAGAAGGAAAACTGTGAACCAGTGAAGCCTCTGTCAAACTGGCCTACTCTAATGTCTAATGTCTGCTATCGTCATCAGTGGTGATCCCACTGATCTGAACTTAACTGAGCTTTGAGCTAATCCATGTTGTCTCTCAAAAGCACATTCATCTCCCTCCGCAAACAAGTAGCTTTACTTCAGTACAGAAACCAAGAATAACCTCCAATCAAACCCAGTTAACCCTTCACCCAAAACCCAGTGCACAGAATTAACCAAAATAACCACTAACCCTAATCCATGATCTGTCTGCGCACTTCTTAACAGATAGCGTGTCTTCACTGTCTTAGCAAACGAACCAGAGAGAAGACAGCTATACTATAGAGTACGTTTTACCTGTGAACTGTATCTAAGATGCATTTATTTGATTTTCAAACTCTGTTTTTGAGCCTTAATCAATTGAATCATTTGTAAGGCCTTATATTCCTTTGCCTTTCACCTATTCAAATTAAGCATCGCAGTGAATGTTGACTATCAAAGAGTTATTTAAAGCTTTATAGTCCTCTGCTTTTCTGTGTGTCAGTTCAGCATAACCCCAGTTTTAGCAGGTGCTCTTACAGGTCAAATGTTGATAGGAATGCATGAAAGCACTTTATTCTTCTTTATATTCAATATGACTTGAATTTTAAAATGTGTTATTTAACTTTAAATTAAGACCATTTTGCTGTAAATATTCCACCTTACTAAATCTCCATGTTCATCTGAAACTTCAAGGTACAAGTGTCCTTTTGTAAACCATCTGTGATGCTTTCACCTAATACTTTGTTTTTACAATAGCAGCATTGTGTAATAAAACTCCAGAGAGACTTTCACATGTATTTCATTTGTTTTATCAAACAGCAGTCTGAGGTGCAAGTGTGGCCTTTTAGTTTATGACTGGAAAGTTTGCCTCATGCCATGTAAGTCATAATGATTATTAATCTGGGTTACTACACACACACACAGTCACATACAGATATGTAATGTCATGGTGAACTGGATGAAATTCTATGGCACTGGATTGGACTTTTCACTTCACCTGTCCTTTACTCTCATGGGCCTCCTAGTGTGTGTGTGTGTGTGTGTGTCTGTGTGGATAGGTGTGTGTGTGTTGCAAGTCATAACTTAATGACAGTGCTCACAGTTCAGTACAAAAGACTCTTGGCTTCAGCCTAAACACAGCATGCAAGCTGAGATAACCCTGATCACATCACTATGACAGCTAAGATAATATCTTTTGTACTCCATACATTCTTCGTCCTTGTAAAAACTTTGTGCCTACATTACCCAAAATGCAACTTGACCGCTGACAATTCTCTTGAAAATTCAGGTGTGTTGTACTAGTAGCAGCAAACGCAGCCCGGAGCCACAAGACTCAAGCAGAGATGACGAATGGGCTACAAAGAACTGGTAAGCTCACTTCTTTCTAACTCCACACATCAAGATTTTTTTCATTTTCAGACTTGAGGCAGTTTATCACATTTCTCACAGCACCATCTAAAGCCTTTTTTTACACATATAAAGCACTACTCCCCATAAACAGAGCGGTCCTTTAAGTTAAAAAACGTGCCTTGACTGCAATCACCAATCAATCATTTTGGGGCGGCTTTTAAAGTGGCCAATCAGGATGCAAGGTTGGACCAACCTGCCACAAACCCCAGAGACAACCCTGGCTTAAACAAAAATAAGAACTTGTAAAAAGTTTGGAAGCAAAACGCTCTTTTTGCTGTTTTTTTTTATGTTATTCAACACTATTCACAGGGACAGACAAAATGACGTGCTGCTGCATGTGCATGTGTGTGTAACCAGGAATGACCTCTCCAAAGACAAGAGTATGGCTGTCAGCCAAAAGTAAAATTCACTCAAATTCTACACCAATCCACAAAATAAAAGCTAATGTGCATCTTTTACTATGCATTAAAGCAGCTATTATGAAGACTTTCCTCTCATTCACACATTCATTCCCAAGCATATGAGAGAGACACTTGCCAAACAGGACATCAGGTGACTGGCAGGAATCAACAACAAATTGGGAGAACTGAGGCTTGTTTGACGAGCAAACAGATTTCATCCTCATCGTTTTCGACCAGTCCTAAACACTGTGGAGGTCTCTCTGTGTGTGTGTGTGTGTGTGTGTGTGTGTGTGTGTGTGTGTGTGTGTGTGTGTGTGTGTGTGTGTGTGTG
>JBBMJY010000021.1:13066207-13098031 GCA_037833715.1 Toxotes lorentzi
TCTCTCTGTGTGTGTGTGTGTGTGTGTGTGTGTGTGTGTGTGTGTGTGTGTGTGTGTGTGTGTGTGTGTGTGTGTTTCAACAGACAAATTGAACCAGGAAATCTGATTCTGAGAACTCATCATTCAGTTCCTGTTGTATCTGTTATATAATGTGGTCAATTGAAGTAAAATAAAATAAAATAAATAAATAAAAAATATCCATGACAACAGGACTCCTTTTATTTGTTTCTTTTTAATCTATGTCTCATTTTCTTCTCATATGTGTAAATATACACATAGATACAAGTATAGATTACTGTAGCAAGCATGCAGGTTTTGAAAACATACACCACTTGATCTGTGTAAAAGTGCTTTGTTTTTTCAATGATAATATTAATAATAAAATTTATTATGTGGTTAAAACAACAGCTCGACTATGAGACAAAGAACTACTGAGTCATTCTGCATCAGTCCAAACAGGTTACCTGCTGATTATTGAAAAACCCTTCCTGGGATGGACACGAACACACACATGCACACATGCACACATGCACACTTGCACACACACACACACACACACACACACACAGACAGACAGACAGACACATGTACCAAGGTTCAGCACAGTGTAACCCCATTAGGTGAGGTTTGGTTAAAATGTGACTGGACAATAGTGTACCCTGTATGTGCGCTAACGATACAGGTCAAAAGCATTATCGTTTAAACCAGCAGGGTATATAAGTGGGTAGGCACCTGCAGAGGACCAACACACTACAACACAGCGGCTTGAAAGATTTCATCTGTCAGCCATGAGGGTCATCAACCTCGTATGTGGAGGCTATGCTTTTTTTTTTCTCTTTTTTTTTTTTTTTTTTACAAAATTTTAATTAATTGTATGAGCATATATATTATGTATCTATGCTTTCTGCACTCTTGTTATTTCAAATGCAGGGTCCAGACCCATCTCTGGCATATCGGCCAAACCTGGAGAAGAATGAAAACAAAGCGAAGGAAGACTACAGAAACTTTGAGGTAAGCACTCAAGGTCTCTCTCCAGCAGGTGACACTTATTTCATTTATAGCCAAATGGGTGAACACAGATGAAAGAAACAGACAGTTTTTACAAATACAAGTGTTATAATTGTTCAAAGAGTCTACTGGCCACTTATGTAAAAAAAAAAAAAAAAAAAAAAGACTCTAAAGATGAAATTTGAAAGTGCTTTTAAAAGGACACAATGTGATCCACAGTTGATCTTTAGATTACTTTGATTACTTCTCTCAGTGAGTCTCAGTCACACTGAGTGTTGGGGTCTGGGTACAGAGCTGTGTCTGTTTCAATCACCAGCACAATTGCTATTACTTATTTGAATTGTAGATGACCAGCCAGCTTCAATAGTTTGATTTGTTTTTTTTTACTTTGGAAGAGGCACCATTCAGCATCTCTGCCCTCCTTCGCTTGTTAATGTCTTATCAAACTCCTAATAATCAAACATCACGGTAAAAAATGCCATGTGTTTTCCAGTAGTTCAGCAATTTGAGTGACCTGTCCCGTTGTAACTGATGGGGGAGCTTTACCCCTCCTCTTCAGCCTGAACTGATGTACTTTGTTTGATTCACAGTTTTGCAATATACAATTATTTCATTTTACTTTTAAAATATTGCTGAGTCTTGATAAATTTTGGCAGTAATGCAGACATTGCAGACGGCTGGTATTGCTGGTCGGGTGTATTCAAAAGTGTCACATAAAAGCTGAAACTATCTTCCAAAGCAAAAATGTATTTGTGGCAAAGAAGATTTCAAATGTTGTTCTGTGTTTTCATTTTATAAAACTAGTTGTAATTGTATTGATATGTATCATGTATCAACATGTTTTTCAGACTGGAAGCCTAATTGAACGCGTCTTCAACACATATAAGTTGATGCACACCAACCAAACCCTGGACTTTGTAAAGCAAAAGGTGAGTACATCTGTTTAACATACATAACACATGTTTAACATACATTAAGTAAAAAACAGCATGTGAAAATTCAACAAATTCTGACCAAAGAGTTCTTCTTGTCTCTGTCAAATAGCAGTGATGCTTCTTTCTGTTTCTATTTTGTTTTGCACTGTTTTGCACTGAATGACCGTGTGATCCTGTCCCACAGGCAGGCAAAGAACCAACAGATGTTCCATCTGGACTAAATGTTGTTTAATTAACCTCATTTTCGTTTTCACTTTCCTGTTTTATATACATGTCCTGAAAGACCCAGCCAAGGTCACCTACTCCGGGTTTGTTTTCAGATCTCGGTGCGATATTGGAAGATGTTACTATTCAAAGAAAGGATGCCCTTTTAGTATAATGAAACAGACATAATACATGTGGTGATTGGTGTTTAGTGCCACTTCTATTTCTGTTCTCTAGACAGAAAAACATACAGCAGATGGGCCTGATTTGAGTAAACATGAAGCGATTCAGATTTTTTGCAGACAAACCTGATTCCTCTGTCCCTTAAAGTTCCTCAGAAAGAAGTTTTTTTTTGTTTTTGTTTGTTCTTTTCCAGGGGTGTGTCCAGAGGCTTTCCTAGAAAGTATGAGAGAGAAAACCTCCCCAGAAATCATGTGACTCTTACCTCCCTGCAGCATTCTGAATGGACTAGCTGCAACCACGCTCAGATGGGGATGATGGAAGCCATCATGTCTCTGGACCAGTTCGTAGATGGGTCTGATCCTGATGTGGACTTCCCCAACTCCTTCCACGCCTTCCAGACTGCTGAGGGAATCCGCCAAGCACACCCGGACAAAGGTAGCATACAGGGAGAGAAATACACAAAGACACTATGTACAAGCACGTACTGCACATACAGCAAGTCTGGTAAATATCTGTATTCACTGTCCCCTCTCCAGACTGGTTCCAGTTGGTGGGTCTGATTCATGATGTTGGGAAGATCATGGCTCTTTGGGATGAACCACAGGTAAGAGACAGGTCCAACACAAGGAAAGCCGGTGTTACAGCTGCATCATGGTGCCTGAACAACCGCACTGAGCAACAGGGAGTTTAACTTCGAACCTTAAAGTCACGCTTTTTCAGATGTGTTTTTATTTTGTCTTATTTTAAGCTTTTCTTTTTGTCTTTTCAATGTTATTTTTATTACTCTTCTTAGATCCTTTTTTATCACTTTATATGAGGCACATTAGAACTCTACTCTCTTAACATTCATAAGACTATGTAATATAGAGATATAGGAGTCATTCTAATAGTTCTCTCAGGCAACTCTGCTTGTGTGTGTACTCTGCAGTGGGCTGTAGTGGGCGACACCTTCCCCGTGGGATGCAAGTTTCAAAACTCAATTGTTTTCAGAGACAGCACCTTCCTGGATAACCCAGACGACAAAAATCCTAACTACAAGTTGGTATTCGTTTGATCGTCTTTAATCGTCTTAATGTTATTGAAGTCTGTGAATGAAGCTCTCAGTTTGTTGGCTAATTTAATTTAAATATGCACCCCACCCCTTGCAATATGCCTGCTAGTCACTTCTTTTGTATGAAATGTAATGTTGACCTACAGCATGTGTTCTGATCATTTTGTTAGTTCCACATTAATTACAGATAAGGAAAAGTAAAAATTATAAAACTGAGGAAATTTACCTCTGCAGTCAATAGTCCATGATATGTAATGAATGGAAGAAAATACAGTGGTGAATGCAAGCTCTGCTCTGCTCTTCTTGTTTGTTTCAGCACTGTTGTTATCAACAGCATTTATAGGCAAGTAGTTTAATATGCAGGGGTTTGATTTCTTTTTTTCTTTCTCTCTCTAGTACTGAATGTGGGACCTATAAACCTAACTGTGGGCTCGAGAACATCCACATGTCCTGGGGCCATGATGGTAACACACAGACACACACACAATCTCTGCTGTAACACAACACACACCTACCACATCTGTTAAAATAAGATGTGTACTGCCACCGAAGTACCTCTTTATCTACAATAATGTACTTGAGCGTGTGTCTTGTTGTCTTTAGAGTATCTCTACAGAGTTATGAAGTTCAACAACTGTTCAATCCCAGAGGAGGTTAGTAAATAATTACATTATATGACAGTTAAATGTATGTTTTGGGCAATTCATTTCACAGTTGGTCCACAAATAGGAGTGAAAGCTGTAATTAGTATTCCTCAGGTCTTGACTGACTTGACTTGGAGAATACAAAATGAAAGCGGTGCGGAGAAGGTGAAACCACTTTCTTTCCACGCAGACAGTGCTTACAGGCTCAGTTATGGATCTGTTCTTTTTCTGTCTCTCTTCAGGGGATGTACATGATCCGTTTCCATTCATTCTACCCCTGGCACTCTCATGGAGACTACATGCACCTGTGCAGTGAAAAAGACTTAAATATGCTGCCATGGATCCAAGAGTTCAAGTGAGTAGCGTCCTTTTTCATATTCAAATTATCCTACTAACTGTTTTGACCTAGGGCGGCGGCATCTTCCATCCTCTCCACAGCAAATTTGACCTCTACACAAAGACCACCGATCTGCCCGATGTTGACAAGCTGAAGCCTTACTACCAGTCTCTGGTCGACAAGTACTGTCCTGGGATACTGAAGTGGTGAAACAAAGAAGTCAACGGTGACACCATGCAGAAGGGATGATTACACCCACTTGATGTGAAATTCAGAATGATTTGACATGTTGTTGCTTTATAATACTATAACTGGACTTAAAAACCTCTGTACACACATATTATTCATCGCTGAATACACTTCTATCAAGTTTGAAAATACTCACTTTCTATCCATATCTATATCTATATATATCTATATATATATTCTCATGAACTGTATATTTTATCTTTTGCATTCTGACAAATTCTTAAAATTATTCTGGTGTATATATAAAGATAACTCATCATTATTACACATTTTCAAAGAAAATTTTGAAGCAAAGCATTTATTTTATTGCAATTTAATCTTATAAAAAACATTATAAGTGCTACAATGTTTTGTGTGAAGTGTTCATTTCTAATACTGACAGAAACAAAAAGACAGGGAAAAAAAAAAGAAAAAGTGCACAATTGTTTTTGTTCTGTACACACAGCAATAGAGGCAAGTGACCACAGTAACAAACACACACACACACACACACACACACACCTGTATTCATATACAAGTGCAACTACACATAACACAAACAGGAGACAAAAAGTGGCACAGTAAGATAAACAAAAGAACCCACCTTATATTTTAAATTATATATTCCTCTCTACTTTCATTCAACATGATTTGATCTGTTCGCTGGATTTCCCTTTGATAGCTGAGCAGTCAGTTAAGTCAGAACCGACAAGGGAGGTTTTAAAATGTATAAACATCTGGCCAGATCTGTTGAATTAAAACCAATGATCCAAAGTGATTAGGGGATTGGTTTTTGTGATGTAGATAACTGACACATGAAGAATGTAGTGCAGTAAGGTGAAAGAAGGCAAATAAACTTTTTTCAGTAACTGGCTGATTGGGAAACAGAAATATACAAAGAACAATGTCTTTGGTCATTTTGGGAGTATTTTATAAAGGCAGGTGGTGATAGCAGTCATTACGGGATTACCTGCATTTTTATCAGAACTTTCTCCTTCTCAGTTTCTCACCTTTTTCTTTTCTTCCTTCCTCCTCCTCCTCGTCTTTTTGTTCCTCAACCTCTTCATCATCAATGACAGTGTCCTTCTCCTCTCCTTCCACTTCATCTTCACTGAGCTTCCCTTCCTCCTCCTCCTCTGCCACTGCCTGCTGTTCATCTGACTTCTCAAGATTGTCTGGAGAGCCGTGAGATTCATTTTCTGCCTGACTGTTCACGGTCACGGCGGCTTTATGAGTAACTGAGGCTCCTTTGTTTCTGTTTAGCAATCCCTGGAGGAGACAGAGGGTGGTGCTGCAGGCAATGAGGCTCCAGATGAGTATGTGTGTAGGAACACCTCTGACCTGAGAGCGCACCCAGCTCAAGGCCTGGGCAACAGTAGTGTTGGTCATACGACGTGGAGGTGATTTGTCCTGCAGACAAATTAAGATCAATATTAATGGAAGTGGGATTCTAATAGATTAAAGCGTGAAAAGGGACATTTCTTCCTTTTTCATAATTTTTAATGAAAGATTCATCACTAAAAGGCAATTCAGAGAAAAGCGAGGATTTTTAAGACGCATTCACCTTGAGCCCGTACTGGCTGAGCATGCTCTCCAGAAAGTTGTTGCCCAGGTGCACTGTGGGATAGAATTCCTCATCATAGACTCTCCTCCACCAACGCTGTGGGTAAGAACTGTCAACAAAGACCAGCCAAAGACTTATTATCCTGTTGTTTGTGTGTGGGTGAGGTTGCTTATAAAAAGAGAAAGAGATCAAATTTTTCAGTTTTTCTAATTTGAACAGGCCGTGACAACAACATCAAAAGCAGGGAGGCTGCAATACAATGAACTAAGCATGACCTTGTGTACAATTCACATAATACAGAATTTAACATTTTCCCATGTTTTGAGGACATTTGCACAGAAAACACTGCGTGAACTTTCAGTGAAAAATGCGAGCATGCACACCTAAACACACTTGATTTAACATTGTTTTTAAATGGCAATAAAACTGCATTAAATAATTTTGTGCCTGTTTATTAATTTGAGTGCTGACTGAGAGCTTTCAGCACACACTCGGTGTACGGAAAAGCACTCAGACAGAGGGAGAAGAAGAAAGAGAGCACTGACCCGTCAGCCTTCGGTTCAGTAAACCAGTATCTGTAGCGGTGGGCTCTGAGGTAGGCAGGGGGCTGCTGGTGGAACGGATACTGAGATATATCCGTCTGGATCAACTCTATCACTGCAGAACACAAAACAAAGCTTTCAGAGATCGGATCTCACACTAACGGCCTGTCGGGAAGGCAAGACAATGCAGCCTGTCTGTAACGTTCACTGTTTGGGTGCAGCATGGTTTAATGTTTCAACCCATAAACAGTAGTGCAGCGGTAGTTTTCCACACCATTTGATTCAGTGCTGAATCTCACTTTAGCAGTTATGAGACTCTGTTGCACTCTGAGGGTGCGTACCATCTCTCTTTCCCTGTAGTAGTCTGTGCATCAGGCTGGTGAACCACGGAGACTGTGTATGAGGCCCGAGGGCAGCAAACCACATCTGCCAGTCCAACCTGGGCTGGTGAGGTGTCAGCACAGGAGGAGGTCCACTTAGGTTCCCTGGCTTATACATAAACTCAATCTCCTACAAGAAAAAAAAACATGCAGATGTAAATAACTAGAAGGACAGTAAGTCCAATTATTCCTTATGAAAGTGTTCAACACTGCCTTCATGTTGTTGTTTCCTCGTACAATTAAAGATTTTGGAAACTAGAAGCACCTTTTTCAGGAAGATTATGTTAAATATGCAGTGTGATAATTAACAGCCCCCCACAGGGATATCTAGTGCCTGTTTAAAGCATCATCCACGATAACTTTCTCTCTCTCTCACCGTCCATGTGACTCCGTCATTGCTTCCCTCGATAACAACTTCTGGCCGTCCCCCGACCCCTGTCATCCTTCTGAAGAGGCCGTATGAGTTGACAAGTTGGTATCGATTCACAAGCTCATAGGTGCGATGCACTCCTGGCCACAACCTAGCATGAGAGTCATACTCTATGTAGCTGAACGGCACCTGGAAGAGAAAAACAGGATTGGAAAGTGACGATCAGAGAGAAGACACTGATATTCTGACTGGTTATGTGATTTCAACTTCATGATATGAAGATCAACTGTTACAAAATTTCCAAATGAACCCACCAGACTGACGGTGAACATGGCAGCGGCAGCAGCGGCGAACACAGTCCATTGAATGGTTCCAAAAAACCTCTTCAGGAAACCACAGACGCACGCACACCTACAAAAACACATTAAGCATATTATTCCTGTACGTCTGCTGTACACTAATGCATTTAAACAGGTTACTCCACAACATGCAACAGAGTAAACACAACTGACCACATAATACAGCTCCCAGCTACACACTGAGCACGGTCCTACCTGAACATGGCTGTGATCATCTCCCAGGTGAGAGAGAGGACACCAATCCAGATACATGGGATAGTGACAGTCTTCAGAAACTGGTTAAACTGGTGGTATGTGAAAGCTGCAAGAACAAAAACGTAAACAAAAAAAAACTGCAAAATGAAAACTGATTCTATTCCCATACATGTCTGATCAAACACATACACACACACCTGTCCTGGAGGAGATGCCCTTCTTTGTTGTATCCAGCTGCAGGTCAAAGCATATAATTGTTCCAAAGATCATGAGAGACCAGACTGCCAGTTCCACCACATAACCCAGCCACGACCACAGTCTGGAGTCTGATCAGGGCAGAAAGAGAGAGAGAGAGAGAGAGAGAGGAAAAAAAAAAGGGGCGACACACTGGTAAGTAAACTATCCCAGAACAGACAAACAGTTCAGATCAAGCTTTGTATGCGTGTCCCTTCTGTAGACAGGGTTCTTATGCAGCATCAGTTAAAATATTAAAAACTTTTTATGATCACAGTTTGTTCACTGACTTTGTAAGTGTTGCTGGGTGTTTAATAAGATCATGTATGCTGATCAAAGTGTATCACAAAAATTTGTCTGTGAAACAACACTAAGCCTGTAGCTGTGGAAGTTAAAGTAACAAATGTGTATCTGGATGAATACATGAATACTTTGCTGTCTGAGTAATTCTGAGTTTTGTGAACTAAGAAAAGTAACATTTATTTAGAAGTAACACTTTCTAAATTTGTCAAGCCTGCACATGTATACATGCGTACGTTTATCATACCATTGTTGTTGGGCTTGTCTGCCTTGCGTAGCCAGAAGCGAACGTGCTGATCGTCTAGCAGAGACAGACAGAGGGTCAACGTCAGCAGGTTGAAGAAGTTGTAGTTTCCCGACAGAATGATGAGCACTTGCAGCAGCACCTACACAGGGGTGGAAAAAAGAAAAGGAAAACAGATCAACCGATATGCACAACAACCTGGTAATTTGAAAGGCGTGAACTTAACTGGTTCCAGTTCAAAAGGAAGCACATGTATTTCTACATACCTGCAAGTAAAAAGCCCCAAGTCGGAGCCTACGAAGTGGACTGAAGAACAGCAAAGGTGCAGCGATCTCTATGACAAAGGTTGCCACCACACTTAGCTTCTGCCACCACACTGGCAACTGGTGGGCAAACCAGGCCAGAGGGGTGGGAATACACTGAGTCTCATAGTGATATGTCAAAGCTGTTCAACACACAGTGGAAAAATAAACTTAATCAAATGGGAAGAATAGATGTGATTCTGACAGTTCACTGACAGAAAGGCATGTACAGAAAAGACAGAGACACTCACACATACCTGTAAGGCCCCACCATGTGGGACAACGTGATGTGAGCTTCACCACACCGGAAGCAAACATTAGCCTGAAGAGCAGCCAACGGGTCAGCCAGAAGGTCACCCGGTCATGTTCTCTGACCCCTCGTGACCCTCTGATTATTGTCAGTGGAGCAACAAGGATACAGAGGAAACCAGTCTCTAGAAGCAGGCTGTCCCTGTTGAAATAGCAGAGACAGGGACAAACATTACTATGATGTTACACTGAGAATGCAGGCATTCATGGGGGCGCCGCTCTGAGAGAGACCTTGTATCTGGAGACGATGAAATTTAAGTTGTAGTCGGTTGTTTATCATATACAGCACTACCTGCACATATGTTGTTTGCAGAGTGTGTGTATGAGATGTAATATCAATTAACATTTTAAAACAAAAAAGCTGAGTCTTCTTACAACAGCATCTGAAATTTTCACTACTATAGTTCTCTTAAAGGTCAGTTGATGAGTAATTAGTAATTGTACGGTTTTTAATGTCTCTGTATCTCATGCACTTCTATGGTTGGTTGAAAATACTTTGGCTGGTAAAGTTCTTTAGTTTACCATTAACCATTGGCAGATAGACCAAAAAGTTAATTTTGAAATCTGTGAGAACGACGTGACGTATCAGCAAACTGTCAAAAACATCTTGGGTTCCTTGTTCCAACTGCTATTGATAGGAGAAATGTGTTAATGAAAAAAAAAAAAAAAAGCTATAAACACCCATAAATTATTGCTTTATCATATTGTCCATAAAACTCACCACTGGAAGTAGAGGAAAACCTGGCCCACCTGAAACAAACAAATATGTTTAAGAAGGAAAAGCATGACAACTGGAAATATTGTGATAGAAAAAAAACCCCCACAAGAGCAGAGCTGATATAAACACACCTGGTACATGGACAGATACAAGGCCCAGAGGCAGAAGAACACCACGCTGTCTCGGAGAGACTCCACCAATATGGCGCCGAGGCTCAGTGCAGCCCCTATGAGACAGAGCAGCTCCATGGCAGTGTGTGTGTCCAGGCCGAGCCGAGGTCCAAGCCACAGTAAGGTGGGAGAGGACAGCAGCTGTTCCACTAGGGGTTTACCACTGTATCGCAGCTGCCAACGAGCAGGCAACAGCCCCTCATTACCATAGAGACCTAAAATAAATAAATAAACAATAATAATAAAATAAACACAAACACGTAAAGCATGTTAAAGACCAACATTAAGTTTCAAGAAATCTCTACTGAACTACTGTTTTTCCTCAACCCTCAGTATCGACTAACCTTTTCAGCTCTACATGGGAAGACAAAGTATGTATGTTTCATAGTTTAACATTCTCTAGTTTCTGCATTTCTATCTTATTGAATCTCATTATATCATTCATCTCCAAATCCATTCACTGGCTACTGCAGACAGCAAATACAGCTGTGGCATGACTTGAAATGAGCTGTGAATGTATTACAGAAATCAAGCACTGGGAATTTAGGTTGGCGCTGTAACTGAATAAACATGTATTGAATATTTACAGTGTTTTCTTTAACACATGGGCGTGGACGACATCTTCGGGACTTTTGCTGGGCAAATAACACAACAGTTTGGGTTTGTGGGTGCTGCGGTACAACGCATTACTATCATGTGAGCATCTGTCACCACAGGTTGGGTCTCTCTCAGCAGCGGTTAGCTCGTAAATTTAGCCAGGAGCAGGGAAAGTTCTAGCTGCAGCCCACGGAAACTTCCAGGCGGTTCTTCGCCATAACTGACAGCACGAAAGACGCAAGAGGACAGAAAAGACTGAGCGCCAACTTCCCAGCTAACAAGCTAGCACACACACATAAATAAATAATTAAGTCGAGCTAGCTCTCATACAGGTAGCAAAGTTGTGGGTCTCACCTGGTATCTGCACATAGAGGGAAACAAAAGCAGTCAGATAAATGACCGCCATGCACCAGAGGAACATGCGCCGCGGCAGGATGATTTCCCCCATGTCTGAGCCGAGCTGCTAGGCAGGACAGCCGCTGCCTTCACCTCTGACTTGACGCTGCGTGTTCCTGCTGTGGCAGAACGGGAACGGGAAGCAGGGAGCGGGATTGAACGTAGCCGGGGGACAAGTAGCGATGTGCGGGCGAGGACGTGAAATTCACCCAACGGGCCTCAGGATGTCGCTGTAGTTTGTTATGACTGTCATGCTGCATTCAGTTTCTTCGGAGGAAATACAGTTTTGTTGTAAGTTTACCTTAGTTTGCATACATACATACATACATAAAATAAAATAAAAAAAAAATACACCATTACAAGTAAAACTTCTACATTCAAAATCAGGTAATAGTACCTAACTGTTATTAACAAAGTGTACTCAATGTATCAACAGTAAAAGTACTCATTATGCAGTTGTTACTTTTCATAGTGGAAGTAGAAATTCATTTTTTCTGATGTTACAGGAACGCCTCACAAAACAACGAGGACAAAACGCGCGCGCCAGCAACTGAAAATTAAGTCTAGTTTACAAACAACATAAGTGTTGAAAAATTTTGAATTAAATAATTAATCGTCAAAATTAACCCAGAACCATGTAAACGTCCCCAACATATATCTTGCTTTATCCAGAAAAAAAAAAAAAGGTTAACATACTATATTATATGATATAAAATAATTGATAAATCACGCATTAAAATGCTTCAAGGTTCTCAACTGTAAGAATTTACTGCATTCCTATTCTTTGAACGCATCGCTATGGATTCAGGGAAATTATTGTTTTTCACTACTTTTTCTGACTATAGAATAAATGGATAATTGATTAATCGTAAAACAATCCATAGATTAAGCAAGAACAAAACACATTGCTCAGATGGCGTGTTAACTATGACATGCTGTCATAGTCTATATGAGTCTATATGATATCAAACTACTTTATTCCTATGAATTAAGAAAAGAGGGTGTTTGCAGCTTTTATCAGTGATGACAAACACATGCCTCTTGGTTTGACTGAGTTTATTGTGCAAGACTTACCAGGCGAGCATACAGATTCATGGCAATAAAAAGTGGGTCTGCATGCTGCTAGTCAGAAAGCAAAAACATCTAAGTATGTACATTCAAGTTTTAGACACAAATATAGGAAAATGATCACAAGCTGTTGATCGCACAAACAGATTAGAGTACCGCTAATTTTCTGACACAGTGAGTCAAAACATCAGGAGATCATTGCACAAGCAAAATGAGCAGTAGTTTTCAAAAAATGTCATGTTACAAAAATACTTAAATCTGATTTTAGAGAACATTTACACAGTTTACTTTTTCTTTTCCAGCATTGAACAAGAGTGTTGGAGGTGGACAGATCGGTAGCAGGACTATTATTCGGAACATGAAGGCCAAAGCAACAGTGATGAGGCTTGGCAAAGGGATGTGAGATTTGACACTGAGAGCAAGAAACATCAAGAAGAAGAACTGATCCTAGAGCTGCAAGTGAAGCAACAGTAGCTCCAACGCACACTTCTAAAAATGAAATTCAGTCAACACTATTTCAAAGACTGTCCTATGAAATATCCCCGCTACACCCCAAAGGTACGTGAGTAAGACTGCATGTCTGTTCCATTAATACCTATCTAACATTACACCCATCTGACATTACATCCCCCATTTCCCCTCTCCACATGCAAGTGAATAAAAAGGCATACAGATTATGCCGTTAGCTTTTACCATTTTAAGATAAAGCAATTTTTAAAAAAAATAGTTTTAATTTATAAAACAGTGACTGGAATACATGGTGATGGCTGTTGCTCTACAAAAATATATACGCATATAATGCCTGTAATCACGGCCTGTTTGTGTCCCCGGAAATACAAACAAGGCTGTAATCTGTGGCATCATTATTTGACACTTACTGAAGAAATCTGATTATCTATAGGATACTGCAAGTAAGAAATACTTTGACAGTAATTAGGAAGATTATCCATCAGCAAAACAAATACAAAATCTAATTTAGACATAAAACAAATTTAAACTTTACAACTGGACACCAATTAACTATTCCATAATTATAACAAAATGGCATCACAGGTTTACCTGGGTTGTTTGGATTTTAGCTTCAAATTGGATCTTCTAGACTATTTATTAGGACACCAAGATGACATTTAAGTACTTGTCTTGCCTGACGCAGCCTTTATGAGTCGACTCTGAAATGGACAGACGGGCCTTTAATCTGCAGATTACTCGAAACAGAGCATAACACTGAGGGAGAATCTGACTGCATTTGAATCATTTGATGGTATACAACTGTGTTCCTTTTGGCATGGCCATGTAATGACTCCTGTGACCTGTGGATGGACAAATAGCTGCCTCACATGTCACTCCCACACACAAAGGGATGGCCAATATTACTGTAGCTGTGGGTGACCCCTGTGTGGACGGCTGTAATACACAGGCAGAAGTTAGATGCAGAGGGGTCCTTTGGCTGTTGTTTTAACTAAAACGTTTTGAAATACTCTCAGATGACCTAATTTTCAAAGAGCTAGATCAGTATCTCGTGCACAGACGCTGTTCTTAAACATATAAAACACGAACAGAAACAGTCCTATATATTAACAAAGACTGCATGTTTTTGAGTGTGTGTGAGTACTTGCTCTTTATTACCTGTGTTCAAACCTTTGGATCTTTGACAGTGTTTTAAGGCAGACATAAATGACTCATACTTGGACGGCTGGACTCAGAGAGAGCGTGTTCACTCAGACTGTGTGTCCTGCAGACAGAGCCAGCCTCTGTGTTTCACTGTCATGTAGCCCCATCGACTCCGCTACTACAGGGCTGTCCGACGTTTGTTGTTGAGGGCACGGGCTCCTGGTCTGTTTCTATGACACAGATGACGGCATCACCACTCACATTGATGAGGCACTGAGCCTAGAGGAGGAAAGAGTAGACAAGATTAAAACACAAGAACATAAATAGCTGCCAGGTCTGACGATCCAAGTATTTCTAATGTGCTTTTAAGTATAAATGTAGGTTAACTGGTAAATTAATCAACTGTGTGTGTTTATTCCGTGCATGAGTGTTTGAGACTACCTGGTTCTTGTTTGGATTTTCCATTAACATACACTCTTTCATGCTGTAGGACACTACTGCATTACCACCCAGGGCTGCTACATGAGCTCGAACCATTGCAAACACCTCTGCTATGAATGAATGCAGGAAGCCACTAACACCACCTTCCTGCAGAGGACAAGCACACGTTTCAGGTCCACAAGTATGTCAACATCTGGCACAAGAAGATGCTAGGGTGAAAATGCACCGTGACTTTTCTGTGGTCGTGTTGCTCATACCTCGCGTAAGGATGTTGTCTCTCTGATAAAAAACATGTTAATGATCCCAAGGTATTTAATGATGCGTGTCCCAGGGAGGAAGGAGAGCGGCGTCATCTTCACCACGGTGACTGAACTGCCCCCAAACGAGCGGTTGGAACGCAGCGAGCGGGACCGTCCCTCAGGCAGTGGACTGCAGCGCTCCAAAGATGAGACTGCAGATACAGAGAGAGCAGAGGAGGTAAAAAGAAAACAAAAAATGGGAAGGAAAACAAAAAGACAAAAGAGAATGGAGATACCAGAAAATACTCAAAAATAGTGGAAAAATTAAAAGCTGATATGAACTCTGAAGCAGAAAGAAATGTGAATGTGGAATGTGCGTGCAAAAAATGCAATCCTGTTAGCGTTTGCACAGCAGAAGTAACACGTGTGAATGCACTTAAATGTGAGTAAGTCTGTAAGTTGTCTGTGAGTGTACATGATACATGAGTGACTTTACATGCAGTGTAGTGGATGTGAGGTGCCAAGACAATCACTTGGAACACATGCACTGCCATGCATGTCATGCAGTTGAGGCAAACAGACAAGACAGTTACACAGTGTCTGCAGACAGACAGACAGACCTGGGCACAGCTGTGTAAGTTGACGTGTGTGAATACAGTATTTGCAGTACAGTGAAGTACATGAGAGAATATAGTGTCTGTGTGCATTTGTGAAAGAGGCTTGAGAAATGGAGACGGACAGAGACAGCTATGAGCTGAGCTGGGCACATGTATATGAGCCAGAGTGTGAAAGATGCTTCATTGTCTTGGTGCAAATTTACCTGATGTGGCTTACATCCATCAAACCAGGAACCTTTAGAGCCACATATTAGACTGTAGTTCACTTACTGTGCACAGGACCGAAAATCATACCAGTTCTTGCAGAAAATCATTGCCCCCCCCGCCACTGTGATCTTTAGCACATTGCATGTGTTCAAACTTGTACGATTCAGAGATAAGATTTTTTTTTTTGCATTTTTACATTTTTCAAATCATGCAGTGTTTTCTCCACTTAAGTAGATTCAGGAATGCAAATGCAGAGCATGATCAAAGGAGTTTCTCCAGTAATTACCATAAAAAAAATTCAACCTTTACCGATCTAGAAAAGTGCATATGGGAAAAAGGTTGCACGCAAAAAGTGCAAAAAAAACCAAAAAAAAAACAAGAAACTTCCCTCTACTTTGCTGTTACCATGGCCACAGGCACTGGCAAAGCCAAAGCTGCTGATTGTGGATCCCTCTGAGGGGCGGGGCTTCAACTTTCACACTCTAGCTAAAAAGCTGGTGCTTGATTTACGATGCTCCGCCCCCCAGCGGCATGCATGGAGGGGTGCATGAGTGTATGCGAGCTTATGTGTGTATGTGTGCGGAGGATTGCTTGTGAAACTGTGTTCTGTATTTGTGGGTATGATCACCAGAGTGTGCTAGAGACTGTGTCCTCCTACTTGTCTTAACTGATCCTCGTCTTATGGTGTGAGCTTTCAGCCTAAGCAGCTCTAGCCAGGTGCTGCATCTGTCTGCAAAGGAACCGTAATCAACGGAGGCAGCTGGAGAGAACACACACACAAATACACGCACACACACACACAGCCCACACCCCAAACATACACAATCACAACAACAACAATAACAACAACAAGAGAGAGAGAGAAAAAAACAAAAACAAACAAACAACAAAACACAACACAAAAAAACGAACAAACAGAAGAACAGAAAAGAACAAAAGTGGATGAGGTTTGGGAGCGGTGCAGGATAACTGTCTGAGACAAAAGGATGAAAAGTCAAAAAAAGGGCAGTGTAGTAGTTTTGGTAGCAGGGGGTAGAGGGAGATGGTGGACGAGATGGGGGCTTACCTCTGGGTGAGATGTTGGTACTCTCTGGGACACCTGTCACACACATACACAGATATTAAAGTCTATTTTTGAACTTGACAGAAAGCGAGAACAGTTCGAGGTCAATTTCGCCTTGTCACACGTGAAATCGAGCATGTGTTTTTAAGCTTTAACCTCTGTACCAAATCTAAATGTTCCGTACATCAAGTGCTCTGCACTTGGTGTACTTGTTACCACGTGACGGGAGGATAAGCCACAATGCTTTAGGAGCACGACATCTCATCTAGGCAACGTCACACTGTCTTCTAAGTTCACAGCAAAACAGAACACACTGGGCTACGCCACGTCACTGTTTATTTACCTGCCGAACGAACCATAACCAGCTGATTTTGGCAGAGTTTTGCAGCTGGGGTGAGTAAAGAGACTGTACCTGAAGTGTTAGTGGAGGAGATGGGCAATGCCTGTTAGTGAAGCAGGGCAGAGGAGGTGGTCAGTGAGCAATAAAAAAAAAAACCAAAAACAATGGTTAAAAGCTACCTGAGATTTTGGATGATAGCTGAGTGTTGGTGGATGAAGAGTCTGCGCACAACTCCAAGGGAAACTGCAGCTGCTCTTCTGTCTCACTGCTCCCTGAAAGGATATACACACCGTCACCCGGGTGCTTTACTTTTAAACATGCAATACAACAGAAGTGATACTTCTTAATAAGTTACACTGTTTAAAATGCCTTCAAACACCGTCCTTAAAAGGATAGTTATGTTGTCCTACTTCACTGCTACTGAGACAAACTCTTAAAAGCCTTTTTATGTTCCTGGATGCAGTTTCAAGGTTTGGTGAATACTGACATTAGACAACTTAGCTCAGTTACTGCACGACAAAAGGATGAAGTAGCAGCTCCACTCAGAGATACAGCTTTAAAAGTATCCTAAGATACAGGAGATGGTTTGTCTAATTGAATAATTTACGTCACCAATTTCACAAGCAACCAAGAAAACACGTGATATCCAATTTCCAACCTACTTCTTGTACCTTCAGACACTTTGGATGAATATGAATATTTATATACTGGAAAGTTTCACAATATAATGTGATTATTATGATTTTGTATGTAGATATGGAAGTTTTTCTTAAAACACCTATTAACACTAGACTAACAAGTACAACGTATTGAAGCTCAATGCTGTGTGTCTCCCTGTATCGGGGTAAAAAATTAAAACCAACACCTCCAAAAAAAAAAACCTTTAACCAAACAGACCTCTGGTGATAGGCTTGTCTGCTGGCTTCTCCTGAGTCTGGTCCTTGTCAAATGTCATGGCAACTGCTGTCACTGCAACCTGGCAGGCAGACAGAGAGGAGCGTGGTAGTAAATATTACAATCTGTTCTGTTCTGTAAGCAATTTCGCAAATGAGAAGTGGTCTGAGACTTCTCACCTGTATGAGTTCTTCTTCTGGCACTGCTACAGTGAAGTTGAGCTGACAAAGACAGCAGGGGATCATAGAGCGCAGCTTGAAGTAGAAACTCTGAAACAAACATGAATGAATTGCAGATTGTTACTCCTCATTCAAAACACGACCACTGCGAGTACTAGGGTATGTAAAAATATTCATATGATAATATGAGTCCAGCGATGGACTCATATTATTGATCACTAAGGGTTCCTTACCTTTAGCAAATTCTCACATAGGTCAGTGAAGATCTTGTTCAGGACTTGGTTTGTAAGATTGGCATTACTCAATCTGAAGACCCTCACTGATGTAAACATCTGTAAGACAATAACAGAAACACATCTCATAAACTAACCGATTTCCTAAATTCACAGTAGTCTCTACTCTGAGATAATACTCTGAACTGATACTGACTAATTATGTCCAAATTGTAGTTTTACTTGAAATTTAAACGTGTCTACTGGTTAAAAATACCCAATGTGCACAACTGCACAATGGGCATGTGTGAAAAATGCCTCTAAAATATAGCAATTCTTTCAAATTAGAGTTTGGTGAGGAAGACAGAAGGTTTGCTGTAATTTGTGAAGGAAGCAATACTGTCAACTGTGACCTGCACTCCTGAAGTCCAGTTGTAAATCCCAGGCATAATCTCAGTGTTGCAGCTGTAGAAACCTGGAGACACGAAAAAGGGATGATGAAGAAGAGATAGAAAAGATATAATGACATTTGCTGGAGCCTTGATCAAATCAGGAGATAACTGACTGAGCATGTGCACTGGAGTGAGTGGCTGGCACATACCTGTGGGGGGAGGGGCATCAGTGAGGAGGGAGTGGATGTCCTCCACAGCATCAGTGTCATCAACCTAAGGAAATGACAGTTACACTTTATACACTACATGTATAAACAAAGGTGCATATAAATATATCATTTATCTCATACATACACACCTCCAGGACAAAGGCATCCTTCTTGCCATGGGAGAGGTCCAGTTCCGACAATTCATCTGAGCTCTCTGAGTGGGAGCGAAAAAGTCTGGATCGTTGCCTCGGCTCCGGGATCGGCGAACCCACCACTTCCTCTGTCAGTTCCTGAAAACAAAGGGACACAAGGCCTCAGCAGACAGGATGTCAAGGTGATCACAAGACCACCACAGCAGTCCACTTCTGCATCTCACACCTGTCCAGACTGTACAGCTAGTAGAAGAACAATGTTAATGACACACCACATGCACACACACTCATTCACGTACCCAATCAGCTGCACCTACAACTGCATTACACACACACGACTGGTGTTAATTTTAGTATGAATCTGGAAGAGTAAGGAGAAGTGCAAACACACACACACACACACACCATAAAAAATACACAGGTGAGAGAGTGTGAATGGGCAGGATATATAATTATAATAAATACATTAACACAGGTACAATGAGTCTATAGTGGTTTGCCCTCAAGAGGTGACTGGAGTGGATTACACATAGTCCTGCTCACAAACATCCCTAGTTAAGAGCTGTTACACAGTTATGATAAAGGTGGTGTAGTATTGCGATTAATAGAGTGAATCACTTGTCATGCTTTGCTGCGTCTCACAGCACAAAGTTGGCGTGCTCAGTACCATGTTTATGCCGCCGAACACCTCAGGGTCCAGGGCAAATAATTTCTTTAATGACCAGAGAGAGACAAGAGGGGTAAGTTTATCATGATCCACAGAGAACAGACTATATATAATGTGTGATTACATAAATTAAACACTGGAAGAGAGAGAATTGTATCCAAAATAAATAATAATAAAAAGAATCACTATGTTTATTGTGTAAAATAAAACCTTAATTTGATATAACACTGTGAGAGAAGCACAAAATAAAACTGGGGATATTACTTGTCTATTATTAAAGCCCAGAAAATATATTTTGTGAAATTTCTGTTTCTATTGGTTATTCTATTTGCAGACCTAAGAAACAGCTAAATTAATGACATTACAAGAATTATCATGGTAAATGCCAAGTTTCCAAAACCTCTGAACAACACCATAAAACCTTTTGATTGAACTAGGTTTTTAAAGCTTTCTATTTACAGTATTTACTTTTGTGTTAAAAGGGTTTCACACTGACTGTGTCAGGGGCCTGGCTACTGAAGCATTGAAATGAAGTGCTGTAGAGACCTAGTTTGCAGTGGAAACCTGGTAAAATAAGGGAGAATTTGCAGACTTGGTCACAAAACTTGTACACAATACATTGGTCGTGTGTCTCACCGGAGGGTTTATTTGATAAAGCTCTTTGTTCTTGGCAATGGTGTCGTTGATCCTTTTCTGGATGGTGAGGATGTGGTGCTCATTGCTCAGGTCGCCGGGAGTCTTTCCTGCAATCTGAATGCCCCCTGGTGCCGGCAGTGCTGTCAGGTACACTCCTGTAGCAGACTGAACAAACACAGACACACACATTTTAAGGACTGCGCTGCAGAAAACACATGTATGGCTGATTAAGCTATTAACCTAAAATGTACTTACAGCCAGACCCAGGAGCATGTTCTCGCCAACACTGATCTGTATGTGTAGGCCAAACAGAGCGTTCATGCTCCGCATCTTCAGTTTGTTCATCAGCTGGGTGTGCAGCTCGTATTCCATAAAAGGCAGCAAGTTGGAAATGGCTGTTGCATTCACTTCACCCTGGGCTTTCTTCTTCAAACGACACAGCCTAGAAGACAAAAAACACCGGCATTAACACACTTTGTCCAGGGTTGTTCTTGTGTTCTTCAGCCTACATGCTGCCAAAGGGGATTCATTAGATAACAAGGATGTGAATACTGAACCAGAGTGATTTAGCTTACTTTTTAGGTAATCCACAGTCTTTTAAATATTCCCTAAGCGTGAGAGTTCACTACACTAAATCTTACTTATTATACTGTATAAATAGTGTTACTGTTATTATTATAATTAGAGCTGGATTTCTTTTGATCTTTTCTACTATTTCTATGTGAATTAAAAAACTTGGCATACAAGACACAGTACAAGTGTGATTTGACTTGATTTGGTATGTTTCATCTTAGTGTTAGCAGTCATTTTTAAAAGGGTCTGGATCCATTTCACTATGAGCTCTTTTACCTGGCCTGGATGAGACAGCCTTTCCCTGTGACAGCTGCTTCTGGTGGCATGTCAATTGTTGTGAATAGCACATCAGGAACCTTGAAAAAAAAAAAAAAACTGTATAAGTTCATTCATACTGTTTTCCCACCAACCTGCATTTATACTCTGGAAAACCAAAGATATCTTTAGCATGTCTTAATTTAAGTAAAGAAATGTATTTGAGACCTTTTGTCGTCTGCAGTGGTAACAGTACGTGAGCTGAGCAGGAAACGGCATGTTGAGCTCATCGTACGGGATGTGACAGAAACCACAGCTCGGCGGAGACGGCTCCTCAAACCTGGTGAACGACACACACCATCTGGTATTATAATCTGTCACTCAGTCCAAGCTGTACTGACGTAAACTGTGCACATACAAGAATTTAAAAGAAATCCACAAATATAGACAAAAAAAAAACAACCTGTGATCGGTGCTCCCTATGTCTAGGCAGCCTTCACGCATGTATCGAGGATTCAGGATGGCTGCTGTGCCCGATGCTGACAGGATACACACCTCCTCACTGTGTTGAAAGGAAATGGAGAGAGAGAAGAAAGAAAGGGAAGAGGATGAGAACAGGACATGTAACCTTGTGTGCTTAAGACAAATAGGACACTGGTTGCTGGATTGCAAGGGAAACAAAATTATGAGTGGGTAATATTTTTCCATGTATGTATGTACTACTACTTACCAGATGCTAGTGCTCTCGCTGTACCCCACAACAGCATGGCAACCAAGAGCTTTGGCATGAGATTTGATCTCCTGGCGAATCTCCTCCCACCAGGCGTCACGAGTTTCTGGCTCATCTGCAAAACACAAAACTATGAATCAAACAGCTTTCACAAATCCTTTCTAACTTGGCTGAATCTATCAAAACCTCACTTAACACTCAAGTCTATCTTAACACTGAACTTAACCAACTGTTAAAAGAAAAAAAAAGCCTGTATCTAATCTGCAATGTGATCTGACTGCTCTGACTTACCACAAAAGAAACAGACATCAAACAGTACAGTTTGTGTTTTCTGATGATGTATGGGTTAAATGGTGTATCAAAGCAAGCCAAAACCAACTACCATTCTGTAAAACAAAGTGGCAATTAGAATGATTTATGAGAGTTTGAGGATGATGATGAAGGCAAAGTCAATGGTTAGGTTAGTTGTGTGTGACATTCCTTAAGTACACGTTATTTAAAAACTTGTTGTCTCTCTCTTCTCTATGTCTCCTTTCAGTCAGCCACACTAACAGAAAGGACACAGGTGAGAAATACAGCCACCTGCCATTTGGTTTTTATTTTGGCTGGGGTGGTATCGAAAGAAAATCTTCCTGGCTGGTAAAGGAGTAATTAGATAAACGACACTGTGCCTGATGCCTAAAAAAAAAAAAAGTTTCCTAACCTGGTGACAAAGGTTTTAAATTCAAAGGGATTGCGCCTTCATCATAGTTAGGCTAAACCATGGGTGTGTTTCAATAGTCTCATGATGCTTTGCTCCAATACCACATTTTATTAACTTTGTTCAGGAGAGCCTAATCGTTGCCAGTTGTTGAGTTTAATATCACTCATTTGGTAGTTCTGGATCTCTGAACACACAAAGGAAGCTACATTAGAGTATTGAGCTGCACCCCATGACTCCCTGGGAGGGCCACATGCTGACGGAGCCCCAGAAAGAAAGAGAAACTCAGCTGCAAGGAATGAGTGAGGGGCGGGGGGGGGGGTCAAACTGAAGAAATGAAGAATAATGACTGATGGTCAGGCATCAGGCCCACAAGGTGGGTTCCTTCAAATCAGAAGCAGCATGTCACACAGGAATAGGCTCACCAACGTGCACGCTCATGACCATGTGCACGCTCATGGGCAGAGAAGGGCCATATTCATTCACCAGAGTCCAGATCAAGTCTAGTTTTTAAGTTAAAATCCGGCCATACTTCCTCCATTCCCCACGCTCACCTCTTTCCTTCCATCCCCATCATACATCCCCAATCCGTTTTTAATTTTCCTCAACTGCCACCCATCCAATCAGCCTGCCTTCCATCCATCCATCCATCCCGCCTTCTCTCTCTCTCTCAGTATGAATACGGCCCAGTGAGTTAGGGATGCACATGCCCAGTCAGTGGCTCTCTGTTACAGAGTAAACCTCCTAAACCTCCTCTGGTCTAGACAGGTTTGACCACGATGCCGATTCAGGGAGCGTTAGAAACAGCGCTGGGACAATGTTAGGGAAGAGCTGCAGCTCTTCTGTGCGGTAAGATGAGCTGGGTGGGGGGTAGCCAGGCCAGGCTGGATGGAGTGCGGTGGGGACACAGCGCATGCTCAACTCAGCTCAGCACACACTCACACAGATAAGAGAGAGGAGAATGGCAGCTCACTGAATTCATCAGTTTTTAGCGATAAACTCTCAGACTAATGTTAAATTTGTTTGTGGATAATCTCTGTTTGTCTGTGTTGGTTAAATGTCAGTGTTGGGTGCATTTAAAGAGGACAGGGGTTAAACTTCACTGAGCTGCCATCACTCCTGTGGGTGAGAGCAGTAAAAGGGGGAAAATACCTGCAGTGACACTATTCCAGTCTAGCAGTTTGTATGAGCGCGTGTTACCCAAGGCTGGGCCAGAACACACCGTTAGTACAGAAAAGAGAGAAAAAGAAGAAGAGACAGTCTAACAAACAAGCACAGCACAACAGCAGCACTCCACAGTCACTACACAAAGACAGACAGCACTTCACAGTCACTACGCAAAGACAAACTAAATTCAGGCCTACAAAAAAAACAATCTTAAAAGAAGACTCACAAAGAAAAGAGGGGAAGAAAGAAGAGAGAAAGCTACAGACCTAGCCAAAATTTTAAATGATTGACGGAGAAGAGAAGCTACACAGTACAAAAAATGAGCGTGCAGCAGCAGTACGCTCACTAAACTTAAAGGTCCCCTGTGGAGTTTTCATGTAAACATATTTCATGTTTACATCCAGAGCTTCTCACCAAGACACATTGCATGTATTGTTCAGCCAGCAAACCTTTCAAATGAAACATTTGCAAATAATACTTACAGTAACAGCATTTTAAATTTATCGCCTACCACTGTCAGTGAGAAGACTAGAGTGAACCAGTTACCAGAGTATGGAACGCATCACCCACATGCTCGCTCACGCATTTCTGTCCTCATGCGCAAAGCAAATGAAACAGAGACCCACTTGCAGAAACTCTATAGTGCTCTATAGCGCTACTTATGGCAAAAAAAAAAACTCCACAGGACACCTTTAATGTTGATCTGTTGTTGATATAGTCAAGGCACAGCAACAGTGAACAGGGCTCTCTTCAGCATGGTTTCCAAGTTCAACCTGCAATTTTTTATCAGGGAAAACAATGCGTAAACTATGTTCTTTTCCCCAGTTTTACCCTAACCCTAAACCCCAGGTTTAGTCGCTGCACGCTGAAACTTTTTAGCAGATTGTTAGGTAAAATCTTTTTTTGGGTAGCTCCTTTTGGTTCCCCTGTCTACCTCTGAAAAGAACCCTGCTTATCCTATCCCAGCCAACATTCATCAGCACTTCACTTTCCCTAAATTCTCAGACATGCTCGATTCAGATTAGTCAAAGACCATTAAACAAAGCAAAGGGCAAATTACTAAGGCTGCTGAGCGGACTCAGAAAGTCAAACACCTTCAATGGGCAGGTACTTGCCTAAAGAGCAAATATCTGATTGTCATCAATATAAATCTCATAAAAGCATCTACAAAATACAAGACAGCATTAGGATTTCAACACAGATTAGGAGCCTATTAGAAAACTCAAGGCGGCAGAGCAGAGGTATACAAAACACCACAGTGCCTCACCATAGCGCCACCTGCAGCCAACAACATCACACAACAGAAGCAGCAGGCAACAGACTGGAGCCATGCACCGCTATAGCATCTCATCTCCGGGGGAGGTTGGGGGGGGCAGCATCAGAGCAAACAACAACAAAGCAACCAGAACATACACACACAGCCATCACATGACCACCTCAGACTACAAATTACACAAAGTCAGTCATTCAAACCACAAGGTGAAAGTTGCCCCTATCCATAAAATTGTTTGACACAGGTGATGATAGCCTTGCCTAAGTTTGCTTCCATCAAAATGCTACAAAGCTGCAGCCTATTAGCGCAACCAGGAACAGCTTTCACCTGCTTTAGGACTCATACATAACTGAAGTCTTTCAACATAATTTCTCTACACAGTCAAATAGATCGGGACCAGGACCATACACAGAAAAACCGTTCAACACAAGAGGATAATGGGCAGCATTAACTAACAGCCACACACACATACACACGAAATACTGTAGGTCCATGGAGGAGCTCACTCATATTGTTTCACGGGACAATGGACGAGCTACATTAAGACACTGTGTGTTTGTGTGTGCTGAACTCACCAGGGTTGTGTATGCGGTCCAGTAGTTTGACAGAGCGAGCGCTGACCACTCCACCGACATGGACCAGAAAACCAGGTGGGAAAGATGTCAAAGTGAAGAAGGGAAACTCCTGCAGATGGAAAACACCTTGGTCACTTATAGTAGAGGAAAACACACACTGGACTGTTTTTTGTTCATAATATTTAGCAGCTGCTCCATGAATGGAACATTTTACTATATTTGTGTTTTTCAAGATTTTATGTCTATAACATCCTGTTGTCTGAGATCAAATGCACTGTTTTGGCTAGCTTTGAGTAATGCAGGTTAAGAATTATTTTCTTATTATTCTCTACATTTTTTTGTACATAACACTTGAGGTAATTACACTTGAACACATCTTTTAACAGTGGCTACAGGCAAGCATAAATAGCTAAATCAATCAAAAAAAGACTCTAGATTTCGAGGTCTCTCTGGGTGTACTGCAAAAACTGACTGAATAAATACACCTATTTTTCTAAAGTCCCAAATGCTACATTCAGCATCTAAACTGATGCGTGCAGATTTAGGTGACAACAGTGTTAAGACATGTGCCAACATGCAGCAAGTACTCAGTGTGATGGTGTACCCCCATGCAAGGTTTACCCTCTCAAGGATTCCCCACTTGCTCCATTCCAGCCTACACTTGTAGACTTTAGAGCATTTCAAATAGATCTGGAAGTGATTGATAAAGCCTAAATGTTTTGTATCACTGATTTGTTCAATCCTTTCAAATCTATATAAATGCACTCATTAGGTTTGTATTTTGAAGTGAAGGGCACACACACACACACACACACAGACACACTAGTAGGTCCTGGCTGAGGATCAGGACTCAGGACTCACATGCTTCTCCCTGTCCACTAACAGGACAGCTGGTCCTCTTCCTCCAGTCAAATAATGTGATGCAAATCCATGCATTCACTCACAAGACCAGCCAGAAATACTTGGACTGCCTGTTCGCAACTTGGTATTTGAAGTGATGACCGCCTTTACAGGAAACCTGAGGGACGTTGTGATTGCAAATCATGCAGGTATATGTGATGAATGGCTTTGGTGAGCAGAAATCAGGTGGGACTACTATTAGTTTCTTTCTTGTCCAATACTCCAGGAAGGAAGACAGAGCTACTAATTTGTCTGACCGCTCCTCCCACTCGGAGAAAGGAGGCAAGAATGAGGTGATGAGGTGAGCGTGCTCATTCCCGTTGCTGACACAGGAAACCAAAATCAGACTCAGGAAAAGAAGTCAGAAAGGAGGGAGGTGTATGAAATGAATATCCAGAAGGCACACACACACACTCACGCACAGTCACATGCCCCTTCAAACCCGAAGGGAACACAACTCCTAGCCTCCAGCCCTCCACCCAACATGTCTGTGAATCTTTGTGAGTGCGCTGGGTGCCAAGCAAACACAAGGACACACATGGATGCCACGTTGCTCAACCCAGCCTGCCCCTCTGAGATCTACAAACAGCAGTGGGGGGACAGGGTAGGAGTTGATTCGGACTGGGTGGTGGCCATCAGCTGGTCAGGGTGTTAGGGGACAGGTGGAGAGAGAGAGAGAGAGTGTCACACTGATAAGACATACCCTGGCGTTTAACAATAACCCAGAGGAGGACGTTCCCTGAGTAGCACAAGTGGTCAAGAGGACAAAAAGAAATTACTTGCTCTTACACAGATACACTCCTGATTAAACACGTCACACCTCATCAGTGTAAATTAGCAATCTATCACAAAGTAAGCTATGTGTGCACACATGAGGCTGATATTCAACGCAAACTGCATGTCAAAGCATCAGCTGTATCGTATTATATTTATTAATAAACCCATGTTTTATTTTTGTCTGTAGTTTCATTGCAGTAATGCAGCTCGTCAACCAGGACCCAGCCTGGAACAAATCGTCATGTGAAATGCGGTGACAGTGTAAGCCTTCACTTGCATTTTGCCGTGCATTTCAGTCTCAAATGTCTACACATAGAGTGTGTGTGAGCACGTGCGAGCGCGTCACCATACCCTCTGTTCGAGAGCTGTCTGCGTCTGTTGTCTGAGAAGTGTCTTCAGAGGCCCTGCCTCCTTCCCGGCGCTGCCCCCGCTACCCATTCCTGATCAAAGAGGAGAGTCCGGCTTTAGTTTCATCACTTTTAACACATGCATCAAAACACTAGAAATTGATCATTTCATTGTAGTATTAATGTTATTATAACAAAACGCAGCAATTGACAGCAATTGCTAGAACTGCGCACAACACCTCAGACTGAGATGAATAAATAAACCTGCACCATCCTCATCCTAAGACTAGCCTACTCTAAACATGTTCTCTTATGTACACATAAATATTGGACCTAGAGTAAGGACTGGGTCCGCCCGACAAACACATCAAACCACATGCTGGGGTAGAAGAATCAGTCAGAAGTGTTGTTTCACAATGTGCTATGGGCAGTTCTACCATGCATGTTTTTGATAACACCAGTCAAGTTGATCTGGGTGTGAACAATCCAGTTGTTGACCCCAATACACAAGAGAGACACCAATGCTACACTGTTATAGGGTTCTGTTACTTGATGACACACAGCAGTCCTACTATACCGGAGGCTGCCAGCAACAGGTCCTCTGTGAAGGACACGCTCTTTCTCAGCAAGGCAGAGTCTGAGCGGATGGAAGAGGGAGGGGGCGGGGTGGTGGCTCTGGGGGCAGAGCCGTGACCACAGCCCGCTGAGCCAGAACCAGGAAGGGACAGAGTGTCTGTGGAAAGGGTGGGGAAGCTGGGGCAGAGGAAGATCCCAGGCCTGCCTCTCACCGGCTTGGGCACCTCTATCCAGCACAGAAACACATGGAGGGTGCACAGAGAAAAACAGATATATTGAGAATGGACAGGCAGAGCAATGAGGAGAGTGAGCAGAAAAAAAAAATCCAAGAAGGGGTAGAAGAATGTAATGAGGAAAAAATGGACACAAGCGTGGTGAAATGAGGTATGCACACTAGAGATTCTTAAATCCAACAGGCTGGATCAGTATCAGCGCTGATTCTGACCTTATGTAGTTGATCAGGCATTAGAAATGGGTGATCAACATTAAATACAGTTTCTTTGTCAGTGTAATTTAAAAATTCAGCTTTTCCTCAGTGGACGAACAACTTAGTTTTTAGTGTCAGGGCATCCCTTACCTAACATTACCTTACATAAAAATGATTCTTATGAGTTCTTTGGATTGAGATTTACACATTTCAAATTTGGGCAAAAGAAAGAACTGGTTTCAACTTTGTACTTGATATCAGCAGATACTACAGAGACACTAAGCTGAGGTTTTAAGAATTAGTGGCAGGGAAAGTAAAAGTTGGATCGGAGCATCCCAAATGCAAAGGACACAGGTAGGCAAGTTAACACAAATGAAACTGTGAGTTAGAGAAGAAATGAGGGACAGAGAAGCAGAAAAAGGGGAGACTAAATAATTATTAAAGATGACAGAGAAGAGGAAATAAGAAAAAGAAAAGCAGAGAGGTAGGAACAAGGAGGAGTAAGGAGGACTGCTGGTCCCCTCCTGAAGGGCAAGGGGAGTGGCTCTGGTAAGAAGGTTCTTCAGGCTGTGTGGCATTTATGCTGAGCTCTGTTAAAATGTGCTCAAGTTGTCCTTAGGGCACAGCTAAACTTACCTTGTCCTCAATGATTAACCAATGGCTGCTAATGAAGAAGTGACCTTAGATCAACAACAGCCCCTCGTGAGACACAGTGCTTCTATTAAAGACCACAACAACAAGGGAATAGAACTAATACAGAGATCTGGTGTGTCTTCACATTATTACACCTATGTTTTATACCAACTAAAAGCTATGTAGAATATCCTTTTTCAATACTGTGAAGCAAGAAGACACACCAGGCCACTGAGGACAAGGCGGAGGATGGGACACAGCAAAATAAATATTTACAATGCCATTTACAATACACAAATGTTAAATTCAACCATGAAAAAATGTAAAATCCAAAAAAAAAAAAAAAAAAAAAGAAGAAGAAAAAAATTTACAAAAATTCAAAAACCACCACCAGAGTAGCACCACAATGAGGTGTAGGAGAAGAGAGGGATGACAATGGGAAGGTGGGGACGGGGCCAAGTGTGCTTACCCATCTTGGGCGTCAAACTGAGGTCTGTGTCTGATGATGAGGACTGGCGGCTGCATGGCTTGGAGGGAGAGAAGGGGGGAGGAGAGGAGGAGGAGGTGGGAAGGGCTCTGAAAGGGGTAGGTGGGCCGGAGAACGAGGGCAGGTCCTCAGCAAATACCGGCCTGCCAGGAGAACATGACACACACACACGTACATACATACATACACACACACACACACACCCCCACATCAGTCACCACCTCACCCTGTGAGTGTTTGTGTGTGCATACATGGGAGTGGGTCAGTGTTGACTTTGTAATGTGTGTTTAGTTTCCTTTCGGCGAGGTGTGTGTGTCTGTCTGTGAGGTGCTACGGATGGCTGGGGAATCAAAAAAAAAAAAAAAAAAAAAGCAAGCGTGGAAAGCAAAGATTAGATAAACACAAAGAAACACACACATTAAACTAAAAAGAAAAGCAACATGGCAAAACACAAGAAGGTCAGATTCAACAGAGGATGACAAGCTGAAGCATGTGTCCCAGTAGAGTGAAGCAAAGGTCAGGTGACTGTACGGAGATCACAGGCCCGTCCTCAGGGCTAAAGCAACACCTTTAACAGTTTTTAGCTGCAAACAGCCGATAAAAATGCAGAATGACGTAGCTGTGAACCTGACAACCCAACGCCTATTGTTGGGAAAAGACAGGTGGAGGGATTTGAGGCTAGTACCAACGTTTGGTCCTTCTCTGATTAAAGGTATAAGGTTCTCCCTCCCTTCTTTGTCTTGATGGCTCTTTCTATACTATGGCTTTATTGCTGCGACAAAGCTATCAAACTATCCAGACTCCAACAAAATATATTCACTTTTCTCCTTCCACACAAACATCACCATCTACTTCTCTTTGTATGTCAAACTTCCTCTCTTTCTCCTGTATATACTTCCTTCCCTGGCTCTGCATACCAGTAAAGATGAGTGTGGGAACAGAGACAGAGAAGTTCTGGGACAGTCTCTGGGAGCTGCAGGCCGAATGCACTGGGCTGTTGTGGGTGGAGCGGCATCCGTGGGCAAGGGGAGACCTGGGCCAATCAGCACGCAGAGAGAAGAAGAAGACGGAGGACCGATTTTGGACACAAGCAGTGAGAAACGTCCCAATCCGAATGTAGCCAGAGAGCCAAGAGAGGAAGAAAGAGACGCACACAACAACCAACACCACAACATTGCAATAGAGTGAAAAAGGACACAAAAAGGAAAAGAACAGAAAAAAAAAGGAGGGCTGGTTTTTACTCCCTCTCTTAGCCCCAGTTATTTCAAGTAAAGCCATGTGAAAGAAGCAGGAACTTCATGCAGAGCTCTCAGCTAAATGTCTCGGTTTCACACAGACATACACAGCAGGGATGCAAACACAACAGTAAAAAGGCCTAAACAGGTACTACAGAAAATTCAGAAAGCTCTTTGTTTGGAGCTTCTCAAATGTTACACTCTGCTGCGTTTCTCTGATGTATATTACTGTAAAATGTCTAATCTTTGGATTTGGACCATTGGTTAGACAAAACAAGCAATTTAAAGACCTTTTTTGGGCTTTGAGAACTTGCAATAGACACGTGTGATTATTTTCTGACATCCAATTAATTATTTAGTCTTTTCCTCCTTTATGTTTTTTATTTAACCTTTGTTAAGCCGAGTTAGTCAAGGGAGACCTGGCCAAGACTGCAGCATAAAAGGTTGCAGATAAAACAAACAAACAAAAAAAAAAAAAATCACTCACGACAAAAACAGAATATCCACAGTATCCAAATAGGACAAAATTAAGACACAACGACAATTAAGACTATTTATAACCAGAAAGATTTACAATAAAATTGGCCATTGAATGATCGTGTTAAAACAGGATATTTGTAAAGTAAGTCATTAAGTCATAAAGAATATTGGATGGATATGTGGGACTGTTAAAAAAAAAAAAAAAAAAAAAAACGGCAGTTAAATCTATATTATTGTAATCAAATTTCTCTTTAAGCCTACCAATACTGAATGTTGTTGTAATATGGTTGCTACAATAGTCAGGTTAGCAAGCGGTGGATGGAGATAACCAACTCCATAACAATTCATATATCTAAAAACCTCGCATTAACAAATTATGCATGGGGAAAGAAAAATGTCAAATACCATGAAACTGATTTAATTTTGAAAAATACCGTGATATAGAATTTTGGTCATACCGCCCAGCACTAATTTGAAATGAAATAACGTGTA
>JBBMJY010000021.1:13098131-13166430 GCA_037833715.1 Toxotes lorentzi
CTTTCTTTGAGCAGTGACACTAGCAAATGTCACCATAATCACAGTTCACATGGGGGAGGGAAAAAGAGACAGAGGGGAAGAAGAAGATGCAGGCACACTCAACAATCAGACTAACCGTCTTTCTTCCAAATAATCAGATGGTCTCATCATTTTGTAAATAACCAGGGTATTTCCTGTCATTCCTGACCCAACCCTCGCCAAAAATAGCTTTCTCATTACATTCACACAGGTAATGACATGGGGAGCCATTAAAGAGAGAATTAAAGTCATCACCAAAATGTGTTTACATCCCTGATTATCTCACACACACTGACACACACATATACAGTTTAAATGCAAATCAGAGGCACACATGCACTCAGCTGTAGTTAAACTTAAAGTAATTTGATCAAGTCACAAATTAACCACTCAATAGCCAAGGTGAGGAAAAAAAGAACAAAGTGAAAGAACACATTGTTAGAGGCTGAGCCGAACACATGTGTGCCAGATACTCACTAAAAGATGCAGCACTAGAACATGCAGAGGCAGAGCAGAAAGCCATGCAAGAGTGGTCTAAAAGAGCAGACAAGGGAGGAGGGGGGTTGAGGATGGCTGTGTGTGTACTGTACATGTGTGTGTCTCAGGTTATGTTGTGTGCTGTTAGTTTCACAATGCAACACAAGTGACACAATAGACACACAAACTACAAAGGGGAATCAAAGATACTGAGACACACACAGGAGTAACTGCAAGACTATACACAGACTAACAGACAGTACATTTCATCCACACGCTCTCCCTCTCATGCACACACCGGTCGTCTTTTTTCATTCTCACAAACTACATTCACAGTGAGGTGTGGTCCATGCTTGTGTTGTTGGTTCATACTCACTCCTTTCCATCCTTAGAAGGGGAATTGCAGGCATTGGAAGATGGGGCTGTGTTAGGGTGAACGTGTGTGTTGGTGTTGGGGGCGCTTCCAGAGAGTTTGTCCAGTGTGCAGGCGGTACCTATGGCCCGGACCACCAGACCCGACTCTCCCTCCAGATCGAAACATTGCAAGTAGCCCACTACTGCATTCCCGCCCATCTCCAGCACCTTAAGCCCTATTTTCCTCTGCAGCTCTCCTAAATGGGGAAAACACACAGCCACATTACCAAGAGAGGGTAATAAGAAAGTGGCGGGGGGTAAATTCCTCTTGCTCCACATCAACATGAAAAGAGGATCACAGTGAATACTCTTACCAGACATAAGAGAGATGAGTCTCTGACGAGCCTCATTGGAGGCCCGAGGAGTTCTAATACGGTCGATCCACTGGTATTCTGGATCTTCATTCACCACAAGCTCCTCCACAAACCCGTGCACCATCACTGCCCGGTAACACCGTGGAATGGATGTGGCTAGCATACACAGTTAGACAAACATCACACAGAGTGAAAAGATTTCTTTAAAGGGAAAAAAAATCCTTCTAACTTTCTCTTCAGCTGTTATTCCATTTTTAGCACATTCTTCAGTGACAGGTCCTTATTTACAGGTACACTGTACTGGCACTGAGACAGCTTGTAATTTTGTTTGATCTTGGAAATGACCCCTTTTCTGTTGGTGCACTCATTTTAAGACTGAAGAAGAGCATCAACTTCAAGCCTAAAACATCAAAATTATAACATCCTCTAGTTAAACATATTTCAAGCATTGCTTTGTAGGTAACTGTCCTATGTGCTATTAATCTACATTTTATGAATACAAATTGTGTATATTTTAAGAATGTACACAAACAACTGTGAACCAAAAGTCAAGTCAGACATACTGCAGAAGAACTTAACCCCACAGGAGGACTGTCTGAAGCGGTTCAAATCATTAAAGAGCTCCACTTTGACGAGGACATTGATCTCCCCTCGGATACCTGATAGCAAGAAATAAACAGAAAGACATTATAATAGCAAATAAACATTAACGTTGTGATTATCATGGTCAGATTAGTTATCTGTTGTACCGTGGATGGTATCATAAATGGGAAACCAGCCAGAGATGACAGAGGCAGCCTCACTGCACAGCAGTGGGTCAATGTCGATGTAAACTTTCCCTATGGCATCGTTAGCACTGTATGTGTCGTGGTCCAACACTGTGATCTGCAATGGTTCATCTTGCAAGTCCTCATCATCAACCTACACAGCAAGAAGAAGGAGAGGGAAAGAGGACATAAGGGAGCAAAAATAAGAGCATAACAGATGTTAGAAATGCTAAATCTTTATGCAATTCATTCGCAATGAGTGAAACGTGTGTTCAAATATTACCACCACTGCCTGCCATGTTTAAAGAGAAGCTTGTAGGGATTTTACCTCAAACTTGAACCATTCTGAGTTCCACTGTGGATTGAGGGATTTGGGACAGACATCTGTTTTGAAGGTTGTGTTTCCAAACTTTACCTGTGAAATAAAGGGCACAAGACACATCCTTTAAATGCATTGTTTACTATTTAGAGTAAGGATGATATACCTAGTGTAATGAAAGCTAATGTAAAGCATATGCTCCTTAACTCACCTCTACAAAAGCATCAGTCAGATCACTGGCTCGGTCCATCACAGGCAAGTGGCGCCCTGCCACAATTTTGGCCTTCAGTTTCCCAGGCATGATATAAATTTAAGTTGATCTGTGAACAAATAATATCAACTCAGTAATAAGTACCTTTTCAATTGGCACATGCCGTGATCAACGCTGCTGTCACAAACAACAGTGAAGATTGAGGAGTGGAACCCCTCATTACATGGGCATATGTTGCTGACAGTGTGGAGAGCCCCTTCCCCTGGCTAATAAGCTAGCTTCTCTTGCCTAAACTAACATTTAACGCTGCTAGCTTAACTTTAAATAGCTTATGGACTCGGTTCAAAGTCATCTGCTGCACCGCTGTTTATGAAAACGACAGCAACGGTCAGTTAGCCAGATTACGTTAGCAAGGCAAGGCTAGCAAGAAAAGCCACTTAGGTTAACTGCATTGCAGGCACAATCTCTTTAGCTCTACCTGATCGGCCATGTTTTTACAATCATACTGCAAAGCCACCACCTATGTAACAACAATGTTATCCTGCTACTCCCAGTGCAAACAATATGATCCTTACCTGTGCTACTGTATCAATAGACAGCTGTCAAAGCGCCAGCAGGCTCGTTTTACTCGGACATTACTGTTGACAGCCCACCGCTCGTCTGACCTCCGTGTCTCTCCCATAACACGAGACGTTAGTTCCTACTGCAGCAGCCAGGAAGGTGTCCTTTCAGTAAGAAATATTCACCAGCTGATACTACGGATAAATAGATACTTTTGCAGCTATACAGACGATCGTAAGACCGACTTACTCATTCATTACACATGTCGCTGGTTAGCGTGTAAAGCCAGCAGCTAGCTTGATAAGGATGCCGCCCGTGGTGAATGAATTCTCGGGAGTTGGTGCGCGCTGCTTTCAGGACACATCGTAAATTCATAATTTCCAGTTAACATGTTGCTATTCATCAAGTTAGAAAAAAAGAAAAACACCATTTAAAAATACTCTACCTGTAAACATTTGAAAATATATACACATTCATACCAAGCACTGGAAGTAGATTTTTATCTGTTTTGCTGGCGTATTAGTAGGCCACCTGCGCACTCAAATAAAAAACTGTATTCCGATAGTACGCGAAGGCAGCGTTACAGTCTGTCTCGGGCATGTGCAACATTAAGTTCCTCTTCCATGTGATACTGTTCAGATGAAGTAATTAGTCACCTGTGCGTGCATAGCATTACATAGCATAATATAATCTGCATATTGGTCAGTCTTGATATTGTTTAGCTTTTGTCTATCACGTGTTTTATTAGGATATTATTTTATACCACTATGACAGCAATGACAACAGCCAAATTGTAGCAGAAAAGGATAAATCGGGTGATTTTCGACATCTGATTTCAACACATCAGTGAACCACACTATTGCACTGGCTGACACATTCCTTCATCTGATGTTCATGGGCTCTGTAGTTTAATTTCAGATGATCTCACATTATCCCTCCTGCTGTCTTAAATATTCACTAGTGTACCAATTCTGTGGCTGAAAAAAGTATCCAACAAATGCAAAACAAATGGTTGTTGCTGGAGTGAAACTGTGCATGTATGTGTGTGTGTAGAATGGGTGTGAATTTTCAGTTGATCCTCAAAACAAGAAACCATTTATTTGGCTGGTATCCTACATTACATTGGATCCACCTGTTTTTCAGTTTCAGTGCGTTCTGAAAAGGTTGATGGCAGAGGCCTATTTGTCATGAAGTACTGAGCCTCGTGCCAGGTGGATTTGTCTGAATTAAATCATGAAGCCTAGACTTCACCTCTGTCCAGAGGGAGAAGTCAGACCATAGGCTGGTATTTTTGGACAGTATGTATCTATAAAGACAAATGTCTGTGCCATCTCTGGACCTATAGGGAGAGAATCATCACTCAAGTTTAAGTTACACATATAGAACCATCTATATATGTCAATGTTGACACTTTCTGCATTAAACTGTACAAATTTTAATCATGTTGCAAAGAACACACACACGCACACAATGACCCAAAAGTGATTTAGTCCAATGTAAAATTATTGTTTTCAATTCAAACACAATGGAGAGAAGAGGGAGGGGCACAAAACTTGTCCATCTTGAAAGCGACGACAGAGCATATATTCACACGGTGCTTTCCTAGTAACCCAACATAAACCTGTGAACATCCCGTAAGAAATATGAGAAATATTAGTTCTGAGGTTAGCACTGTGACCTCACATTAAAGCAATGTCCTTGGTTGGAGTCTCAGCTGTGGCATTTGTGTGTGTTCCCATAGTCAGAAGACATACAAGTCAGGTGAAGTGGGGCATGGCCTGTCGTCTCCTGGTGCATGCTGGGACTCCATTTTGTCTGTGACCAGGAAAAATAATACACAGGTATGAAGAATAGGTGAATGTCACAGGCTGAACTCTTGATGTTGTTCATGCTCAAGCCATGCAGTGGTCAGGTGACACAGAGCTGGTGCATGTGGCCCTGCAGCAATAAATTTAGACAAAACAGAAGCAGTGCTCCTCACAACAGTCACTTGATGTCCCTTTGCTCCTTTTGGCTTGTAACACGCACACACATATTTTAATATTTTTTATTTCTGTTAATGTTTTATGGATAAGAACAACTTTAACACTTCAGAAGGACATGTTTCTATCAACATGACACATGAGCATCAATAAGGGTGCAGGTGTTACAAAAATATACAAGAGAAAGAACAAAGTTTCCTTATCATTCTGTACTGCTACTGTACAAAAACATCAGCGGAGGAAATGCTCAAATACAAATCAGATAATGCAAGCTTGAAATTTTGAACAGACCTATATTGGGCACAGAGGATAAATCCCAATGATTGTGGTGATCCCAGGAAATTTCTTCTAGCGCCACAGTGAGATGAACATTTGTGGCTTTTAGTGAAATCAGACCAATCCTCCTGTAATAGCTTTGATAATATCAGCTGTACTTTGTGTTTTGCCGTAATTAGCGAATGTTAGCATGCTAACACGAAACTAAGTTAACACAGTAAACATTACACCTGCTTACTATGAATGCGTTAAGAAAAAGTACAGCCTCACAGAGCTACTAGCATGGCCGTAGACTCTTAATCTTGTTCATTGGAATTTGCAACTTTTAAGCACAACATGGTCAAACATAGGTCCTACATTTTTATGTAATACCCTGCCGTGTGGAGGATCCCTGTTTTGATTTAGATAGTTTTAGCATTCATTAGCATACTTGAGCTTATATTGCTCAGACATGGTGCATATTTTTAATGAAAGTTTCTTATGAAAGTCTATAATCTATCTGATTCAAACAGCAAAACAAAACAAACAAACAAAATAAATCTGTTTCCAGGTAGTATTCAAAAGAACTTTTTTGCACCCTGGACCCTGAACAGGTTAATCCTGTCATGTGTTTCATAGTCACTGAGTGGGTGCACTACATTGTGCAGATGACAGACATAGCAGCAGAAAGGTTACTGACTGTGGCAATGTGACATTTGCCTTGGAGCAACACAAACAGAAAGAACTATTATATATTATATATTATATATATTATTATATAAATATATTATACACAATAATGTTTGTATATGCACACACAAAAAAAACAGGACTCATGTTTATACCTTGAACTATACAAGTATGACTACAAGTTCACAATTGTATGCCAAACACAGAACACTGTACAGTACACTGTGAGGAATACTGTAAGTGATTTCTGTATCTCCTCTCAATTGACCAAGATTTGAATTAGCAGAATTCTTTATTTTGGTTTCAGATTGGATCCGTTTGGTTTGGTGGTAGAATAGGTAATAGGTGATCCATTTTACAGAGGTGATAGTCTTATCAGTCAGTAAAGAGTTGTTGAGTTAACAAGGGGAGCTTTCCCATTAATCCCCCGTGACCAACCGATGATTTCTGACTGAGAGGTGGGTGGTGTCACAAGGCTGCTAGTGAAGCTGGAAAAAGAGAAGGCATCTCACTATGTCTATATTTCTGGGCACCATATGTCGTCCTGAATTTAAAATGTGTTTGTATCAAATTGTGCTCAACTTAAAAAAAAAAAAAAAAAAAAAAAAAAGCTATTTGTCAAAAAAGTTGGGTTTTTGTGATAAACAGGGTCAAACCAGATTAGTCGTCCAGAAAGCAGAATCTGACTGCTGTTAAATTCACTGTGTTACTGAAGTGGCTAAACTAAAAAGGAAAACAAATTAACTGTGGGTTCACACTTGCAGCTACGCAGGATGTCATTTGTGTTCAGTGGAAATCACACTAGGAGGGACAGTTGGTGTCATCTGAAAAGTATTACTTCTCTGTGCCACCCAAAGGTTATCTTTCACTTTTGTCAAACCAGAATAATCACTTGAGTGATTCATCTTCTCAGTAGAAGATCTTTGGTGTACAAGTCTGATGTATAAAAACCGAGTGTGGTTAAATACCATCCTGATTTCTTACTCTTATATAGAAATGCATTGTCTGAGAGTGGAGTTTATTTTCCTTTGATCACTGGACTATTTTTTTCTTTTTCAGATCTGACAGCATACTAATTGTTTCTTTCTCAAAGGTTCAACAATGTCTGATGAGTAAGTTCTGTTATCACACTATTTAAAAGTTGACTTTTACAGAATGTTTTTTGGCCTTTCGTCTCAGAATAATAACTGTGTCGGTTTTCTTGTCTATCTCTGATTTCTCTGGCCCAACAAACTCCACATGACCATTACAGCTATGTAAGTTACAGCATGCATGTCTTCCCATGCTATCTAACCCGAATAATTGGAAAAATAGAATTTGATGTTTCATGTAGCTTAAAGTTCTTGTATTTATTCTTTCTCAGTACATGCCAGCACCCATGGCCCCCAAGGGGGAGGCAAAGGTAGTGACACCTCTTTGAACTTTGTGTATGAATAATTGTCACATTGTGCTAACCCGTCACATAGCTAGGTCTTTTCACTTTCAAATGATTTAGTTCATAATGTGACCTAGTGGTAACAGTATAGTGTTTATTCTTTTAGTCAAATATGGTTCTCTTTGAGCTGTTGCTGTCATTTTACAGTGAGTAGATACAACAGAGAGTAGTAAGCATGAAAGCATAAGGCAAAGTAAGACAAGAGCAGCAGACAATAATTTGTGCCGACCAGCATCATTATAGCCAGAAGGTCACGTGTAATATGTCAAATTTTGTGTTATTTACAGCCCAAATGCAAGATTTCAGCCTCCCGCAAGCTGTCACTGAAGGTAAAGACTTATTAACATGAAATATGCCTGAACTGTACATAAAATTGTCAAAATGAGAGACTCGTTTTCATGTAATGGCCTATGGGAAAATGCTGATTATGCCGCTCCATGTTACTTTCGATGTCATCAGATCCTCTTGCTGACTCGTGCAATGGAAGAGCTGGAGGCAGAAAAAGCTGCAAGAGAAGAAGAGAAGGTTCATTACCTGGGAGATAAGCTTCCACCACTGCAGCTCACTGGTTTAAGCATGGATGACCTGCAGGTGGGTCACACACAGTCATAGGAGATAAAGCGTGGCAGGTTATAACCCTAAAGCTCACCATAAAAGAAAACAATCAAGTGTCTCATTCATGTATGTAAACACATTGTGTGTATTCTGCTGTTGTTTTGTAGAAACTCTGTAAGCAGATTCATGCAAATATTGATGTGGTGGATGAGGAGCGGTACAACTTTGAGGCCAAAGTATTCAAGAACAGCAGAGATGTATGACGTCAACATGCACCAGATTTGAGTGAAACTACTGAAAAGATTTTTTTTTTTCCAACAAAAACTTACCAGCAAAGCTTTTTGCCATTTCTAGATCAATGACTTGAAGCTAAAGGTGCAGGACCTCGGAGGAAAGTTCAGGAAACCAGCTCTGAGGAAGGTGAGAGTGTCGGCAGATGAGATGATGAGAGCTCTGTTTGGATCCAAAAATAAGGGCTCCATGGACCTGAGGGCAAACCTCAAATCTGTAAAGAAAGAGGATATCAAACAAGAGAAGGTATGGTTACACAAACCAGCATGTAGGTATCTAGTCTCTTTTGGGGGGGGGGGGATGAAACTACAAAAACCTAGTGATCTGAATGTGAGTTTTGAAAACTTTAGGAGCTGAACATGGAGGTGGGCGACTGGCGGAAGAACGTGGAGGCCATGTCTGGTATGGAGGGCAGGAAGAAGATGTTTGATGCTGCTGGTGGTGTCCAATAGAAAAACCACTTTAGTGGGTTAACACTGCAGGATGTTAGAGAGTGAGAACCAAATAAAACTTTGAATAATGGATATAAATAAATGCAACTAAGAATACATCATTTAAAAAACAAATTTATATTATATTAAATATTTAAAGTTAGTGCTGTTTTTGCAGAATACATGCCACTTTCACATCATTGTTCCCAAGTAATTAATTTGTAAAATAGCCATGAATACACGGTGTGTTATTACCTGATATTGCTTTAATGTATAAAAATACAATACATTTGTAGATACTGCCTCACCTTTTGTGTTACTTACACATACTGACTGCACAATAGAAGTCTAATATTATACAGGTTTAATATTGAATCTTATTTGTAATGTACTCAATATTGTCCTTATACACAGTTATGAAAAGGGTACTGTAGCTGTTTTTCATGTACAGTGTTTACGCTAAGCAATGCCATTGACTTACAGTGACAAAGCACCAGAGATATTTTCTGTCCCAGCCAGGATATACTTAGCATTTCCTCTTGACTGGAATGAATTCCTTCCCAATAATAAACAATAAACACTGTCACAAACACCAGTAGCTGTCCTTGGACTGACATCAGAGCATGCCAGTAAGATGGAGGGTGAATGATGGAGGTGGATGGGATGGAGTCAGCTGCCTCCAAGGAATTTATGAGTGCTGGTGAGCATCTGTGCAAATACAGCATGTGCCTGTTTGAATGCCAGTGTACAGTGAGACTGCTATTCTCACTGTGTAAAGCACTTTTATCACCACCAGCTTAAACTGGTCCTTGTGCACCACAGTTGTACAGTCTCTCCTCAGACTTGCGTTTCTCTTAAACTGCCTTGTGGTGAAAGTGTGTTAGCTAATAGCCTCTTATCAGAAACCCCTCCCTATCTCATTTCTGAAATCATCAGCTAGATTAAATACTTTGGAAGAGCTGCGTCATCTAGTTGCAGGACTACCCAAACAGCAGCAACCCATGGTAGAAAATCATCTGTATTTTTTACCTTTGACTATAATATATAGAGATATATTCATTACTTGTGCTTTCACTGCCAGAAAATTTCTGTTAGAGACTTTCACCTAAGGAGTGTAATAGTCATCTGAACTCATTATATGTGTGTCCATTTTACTGCTGTTGGCTGTGTGTGCTCTGCTCTGACACTGATAAACGGGCTGTGGTACTTGCGTGTGCTGTGGGTGCAATACGGATTCATAAGATTCAGAGGATAAAATGAAAAGAATGTAATGGAATTAAAGGAAACAGAAACATTTTTTGGAGAAATTTATTCCTAAGATTTGTTAAGGCAGTGTAAAATGGAAAAATCTGTCCCTGAGAGAAGAGACTCCTGAACCGTACAATAAGGCAGAGATTGACTCCTAGCATTAAGAGAGGAATGAGGTAATCTAAAAACAAAAAAAAAAAAACATTGCACAACTCTTCACATAAAGTCATCAGCAAAGCCTGGCATCAGACCAGAACTGAGTTGTGTGTTCATCCTACATGACAAATGAAAAGGTTCAACATGTATCAGTTTCAAATCTCTAAGAAGGCACAAGTTTGTTAAAGCGGAATGTGAAAAATCTGAAAATGCTGCCATTAGTTTTGTCTTAAATAACAATAAAACAATATGATAAATCCACAAGATCATTTTTCACCCCCTACATTTCCTATCCATTTTACTGTGTTGACAGTGAAAACAGTATTTGACTGTGAAGCTTCATGGGCCGAGTAAAAAAACAAAACAAAAAACAAACAAAAGAAAGATTTTGAGATTCTTCAGAACAGAAACCATTAAATTCAGCTGGTAGAACAATAAAAAGAATATGAGCTGGTTGCATGGAAAATTACAGTAAAATTAAGACTTGACTCAAGCGGCCCTTAATGCTATATTTCCACAGACACTTTGAATAGTTTGCATATCAAAAAACAAACCCTGCTTCATGAACTATCTGCACTTCTCAACTTTCAGCTATTATCTTTGGTAAGTGGCAGTTTACGGAGAAAAGGCAGAAATGGACAACATATGCTGGTTCAGTCTTTCCATTATATACATATATCACCGTTTCATGTCTGCGATGAACTAGGACAAGCGAACATGCTCATCTAAATCCAAATAATTTAAAAACTGACAAGCCTTCTCTTTCTCTTAAATATTTAATTATTTATCATTGTAATAACAGAGAAGAAGGCACATCAAGACGAGAACAGGGGGGAGGGTGCTCAACAGGGAAACTGAGGTACTCTTTACAGAAATTTCCTTGCATCTCCCTATAAGTACCTTTAAACAAATGCAAAAACATCCTACAAACATCGATATAATAAATAGAAAGTTTCCATAATTTACAACATGACAAATAAGGCTGTGTTTACCTTACACATGAGTCAAATACACATATTTCATTTTGTCACAAACAAAACAAATATATATTTTTCTCCACTTAAGACTCCTGTGCAAGACTTGTGACCTTCATGATACAGGACACTTGTTGTTATACATCCTTGGAGTGTGCTTTGTCATTTAATTTACGTTTTGTCTTTGGATGGGGTCAGGTCTTGGCAGCCAGTAGTGCAGATCATTGTGGTCTCAGTTAGCAACATGGTGCACAGCAGTATCTTCATTTATAATATCAACACAGCAGCCAGTACCATCTCAGTAGTCAACAGTACATCCAGTGAAATAAAAAATAGCATCAGTAGTATCTCCTTAGCAACGACCTTCACTGCTGCCACTTGCAAAGTTGCTGCTCTGCAAAGCTTGAGTGAATGAAGGCCGTATCTAGTCCTAGTTCACTCTCTCTGTCAGCCAGCAGGTATTACAATTATATAGCAGGAACCATGCTTCAACCTTAAAGTGCTCTGGTTGCTGTGGTTGTAACTGTGGCAAATTCATGGTGCAGCCATGGGTGACAAGGTCACCTGCGGCTGGGCGACATTCGACGATTCCACATGCCGCGTTTGGAGTGATAGTGGTGGAAGAAGTTCCTCAAGTAGATCCTCTCCACTTCCAGTCCTGCCTGGAGGATCCTGGACAGAGGAGAATTTTGTTTACTTACATTTCATTTTTGTTAGCCTTCAGGGCAGCGGGTCCAAAACTTTATAAGGCACAATGTCAACATTAAGTGTTCTCAATCAAAAAAAAAAAAAAAAAAAAAGTGTTTTTTTTTTGCTACTTTGCAGATAAATACTGAACTTAAACTAATCAATTAAAAAAATGTAAGTATATGTCTTTGTAAGATGTATTTCTTCTGTTCCGCTCAAAATTAAAATGTTTAAACCGGCAGTAAGTGATATTTTTTGACCACTTGGGGGCAGTGGAAACAAGCTGTGAGCACAACTTTCATCCCCTTTCAAGTAAACATGGGGAACTTGTTTCAAGCTTTGAGTTTCTGTTCCACCTGATGAATGTAAGTCCAATATTCACTCTCTTTTAGCTCTGTTTTTGGTCTCATAACTCCTGATGTAAATATCTGGCTTTTCGGGGGCCAAATGCTCCTTCAAGAGTAGTCGCTATGACAGCAGTGAAAGTCAACCAAATGGTGAAGTTGTGGGCCAGAAAGCTAAATAGTGGGATGACTCTCTATTAAACTCCACAAAGCTGAGGGAAGTGGCAGATTTAGCCAGTAATTCTCAGTAAATGCATCACTATGTAACTCCTTTTGTTGACATGGTTAAACATTATTAGAAATAGACAGTTGGCTAAATATACAGTTAAACCAAAGGTAAGCTAATAAATCTTGTGGCGTAGTTTACCCTAAGGCACTCACTTTGAGAGCTACTGTTTCAGGGGAATTAAAAACAACCCAAGCATATTCTTATGCTTTATCATCAGTCTGTCACGTCCCATAGCTTCCAGCAGTTATTTTGCCAATCCTTTCCTTCTCCATCTGCTTGATTGAGTTATTACCCAGTCTATCCAGAATTACTTTTGACATCTCTATAAGAAAAAATGTTTTACAGGACAAAACCACAGTGACTAGAAATGTAAGCAGCTGCGTTACACATTTTTTCCCAACAATGTTTGAAAGTCTTACAGTTGATAACGTTAAAGGAAAGTAAAAGCGGCCAATAGAGGAAATAGAATCAAAAGCTAAAAGCAACAAACAACATGAATCTATCTGTTAAAAGACATTTAGTGTGGAACACACCTGTCGAGGAGCTCCCAGTCTTCTCCTCCCCAGCGGTCTGTGAATTCTTTGGTGTTCATTCCTCCCACTGCATTCAGATCTGACTTATAGATTCCCAGCAGGCCAAAGCCATTCACCTCCCAGTAACCTGCAACCCCCCCCGACACACACAAATTTCCATTCAAATTTGATGTTGCTTACATCTACACTTAATTTTATAACAAAGTGTTTTGTTCCATTTTTGTGGCTACTTCCACTTAAAGCCATTTGCATAATTTCACTCATTTTGTCCTACATGTCTTAACCAGACCTCTGCCTTTGTTCGAAGATCTCATATCAATGTGAGAAAACATTTTTTCAATTTACACCTGCCACATGTTGTAACCTGGCGGGACTGTGTATCATGATTTACTAAAACAGGTGTAGCCAGTAGAGACTATTTGTCTGAGTGTGTGTATGTGTGTGGCTGTTGGCAATAAGAAGTTAATACAACATGTCGAAGCGAGAACAACAGATAAAGACATGAGCTTAGAGGCTCTTGTGAACTTTCCATTCCATCCGTCACACATCTGCTAAGACATGAAACACACAAAAAAGGGATGGCAAGGCAGTTAATCTGCTTAAACCAAAGCAGAGATTCTCATTTTGCTACATGGAATGAAATTACTTTTCTCCTTTTGTCTTTGTTCAAGATTTAAATCTAAATCCAAATCACAATCGTCTCACCTGTGTCTCCACCGACTATTTACTTCTTCTCTGGATCTTCTCAAAACAAATCTCTGTGTAAAACCATTGAGCTAAAACTACATGAGCACTGTATTAAAAGACTGATGATGGTGACTCAAATTGGTAAAGTTTTAGAGCAACAAAAGAATTACATTTTTTGGCAAAAAGAAGTAATTTGTGTGCAATTTTTGTTTTAAATTTACAACCTGCAAAAAAAGCAATGATCACATCAAAATAAAACTAAAGATGTGTGTGTCTGCATCTACCTCTGGCCTCTAATGGTGTAGCCCCGCAGTCCAGTCTCAGGACTATGGGAGCAAAGGCCATGTATCCCTCCACACAATGTTTCCTAATGGTATCGATGATAGAGGGAGGGAAGTGGATGTGGAGGTCACAAAGAAACACTATGCTGTGGTCATCCTGAGGTAAAATAAGAGAGTAAAAAAAGAAATGTTATTATTTACTGTTATTTACTGTTTATGCAAGTTCATCTTAGTCATATATTGCTAAGTGATGTTGCAACACTTACATTTATAAGGTTGATACCTGCTTGCAGACCAGCAGAGCGCTCAAAGTTTCCACCCAGCTTCACATACTGGTACCTGGTACATTCCACAAGCACAATTATAGCACATATATGTCATGTATACTTAGCTGCAAGTTTGCATTCAGTGTATAAGTGAGGCAAACATGCACAAACACATACCTGGGGAGTGAAGATTTCTGTAGAGCCTTCCTCACATCCATGTCAGTGCTGTTGTAGTCAGTGATGATGAGGTTGAAGTTGGCGTCTCCAGTTTCTCTGAACAGTTTCTCCATGTCAGCAATCAGCTGCTGCACCCACCGAGCCTGGTTTTTCACTGAGAATGACGTACAGGTGAATCAACAAAAAATTATAAAACAGAACTCTGGGATTAGTGTTAATCAGCGAGAATATGTGTGTCAGAGCTGATAATCACATGTAGAAGTTTTACAAAAAAAATGTAGATATGCAGAACTGTATGTATGCATGTATGTATGTAGGAATCTTTTTATAGGAGCATCAGATCAGTATGCAGACACCTTTCGTGATGCAATTTAAAAAACAACCATGCAGAAAAGGATTATTAACAGCATATATGTATTCTACAGAGAAAAGGAACTTTTTAAAATCTGATCTAGACCCAGTGTTAACTTCCTAGACTATTGACATTAAAAGGCTTAATTAAAAGGCTGTTGTCCAAATGCATTACTGAAGTAAATAAAGACTTGTGTTAGGTGCTCTATGTATTTTTATATAAGCATCAGTGTCTGATTAACATTATAATAAATCAATAGTCCTGTCTCTTTTTTAACATCTCTCTTCCAAGGAAGACAGTGCTTATTCCTGTGCACTGGCTGCCACGCAACACTCCCACAAAGAGTTCTTCTAAAAGTCGAATGAGATGTTTATAGAGTTTTGCATATGGCACTGATGGTTAGATAACAGTGCACAAGGCACATAACGGAGTCCTTTCTTTCTCTGATGAAATATTGAAAAGGATTACGTGATTAGGACATGCCTGTTAATGTCAACATTGTACTTTATACAGTAGCCTAAAAGTCACAGCACAAAAGGCACATGCTTCCCCCCTGGTATTTATCTAAATTCCATGTCAGTTATTTGTCATCAAAATGTCATGTGTCTGTACTTCAACACGTGAGTACCTTGATGATGAACAGCAAACGCCAAAACAGAAGCCAACAGACAAAGAGAAGCACATTGAAGGACAACACGCGGAAAGAGTGAATGGGTGAACGTAGTGCTTGTAATCAGGATGTTTAAAGGTGGATGTATAGTACCTGGCACTATGAAGTGGACGGTGGCAACAGGATTCCAGCGGAAGCCCATGGGGTTGCACAGCACCAGCTCAGGTTTCGGCTGTTGGAAACCAAAGTCCCCGCTGCGATGCCTGCTGTGGCGACTCAAAGCGTAGATGTACTGTGACACGCGCAGCTTCTGGCCGTCGGCGTCTTTCAGCTCCAGCTCCAGGAGGTAGCGGCTGCCCTGGATACCATCCACACGCTTCACCACATTAACCACACGCACCAATGTGAATCGCCTGCAGGGACAGAGAGGGTCAAAAACACAGTGATATGCCTGAAAACCATGCACATATTTGTACTTGATATTTAATTATACTGGTAGTGTGTTGAATTCCAAGATGCAACATGCTCATTCAAAAGAACCGGAAGACCATTTTTTTCCCTATTCCCACCAGAAACTATTCACGTTTGTGAAGCTGTAACTAGTAGGTTTTGCTTGAAAAATGACTTTAATGATTAACTGATTATTAAAATAATGGCTCATTAACTTTCTATCAATCAACTGATCTATTAACTGACTAATCGTTGCAGCTCTACATATATTTAATCTGTTTGAGGGGTTGCAGATAGATATAGCTCAACTTTAAAGTGATGCACTGGCACAGATACACATAGACTGACCCATGGTGCTTTTCTTGGAGTTGGTCCATGAAAGCCTTGACTATGGGCAGAGCATCACTGGAATGGAGAAGCACATTGCCCGAGATGTTGCAGCGGAGGTCGATCCAGTCTGAACGCTGTGCCTGAAGGTCCAGGTGGTTGACCTGGAAGGTCTGGCTCCAGTTAACCTCAGTGTCAAACACCGGCGCAGGGGTAAGATCCTCATCATCAGCACCTTCGAAGTCTTCTTCTGGTCCCCACACAGAGTCTCTCTCACCCTCCCTGGTGTCTCTCCTGTGCTCAGCCCTGTTGTGAACCTCATCTTCCACTTGCTCCTCCTCATTGTTCGTATCCGACCACTTTTTGTCCATCTGGTCCCCGGTGCTCGTCTTTGCTGCGTGGATGCTATTTTCTAAATCCTGCTGTAGAGGCATATTCATCTCTATCTCCTTTTCCCTGAGGCGTTTTCTGGTGTCTGTGTCCTTTCGATTTAACCTTACTAAAGGGCGGTTGATATCTCTAAAATGCTCGTTCGCGGGTGGCTGGAGCTCCAGTTCTCTGGTTACAATCCTCCACTGCTTGGCCACTGTGGGTTTTTCATCCAAAGGAGCTTCCCTCTTCAAGGGTCGAAGCTTTGAGTCTTTCAGTCTCTGGATTTGGGTTTCAGTTATTTTATGAGACCTCAGACGCTGTTTAGAGTTGAGCTGCTCAGACGGGACTACTGCTCGCTCCTTTGCTTTAAGCCGCTCTCTGCCCACTGACATCGGTGGATTTGTCAGTCTCGGTTTCCCAGTTGTCTTTACTGATTTTTCCTGTTGTCTTATCTGTTCTACTTTTTTAACTGGGCCCTCAAGTTTCAACTGGTTCTGGTTTTGTTGCAGCGGGTGTTTTGAGACCTGTGTTGGCTCTGACTGCAAAGGCTCACCTGGTTTCTCTGGGTGTGGCTGTGAGACACTGACTTTCCCTTGCCTCCTTTGCAGCTTATCTATGTGCGGTCTTGAGTCAGAAGAGTTCAGTGTGTTGTTACTTTCTTGTATGAGTAAGGAGAAGAGTTTGCGTCTGCGTTTCTGAGCATAATCATCATAATCATCTCCATAGTCCGGAAAAAGTGCACTGTCTCTCTGGTCCGTCCTGACTTCCTTTTCTCTGTAATAGGCCTCATTTTCAAACTCATGCTCCTCATCTATGACTGATTTCCTCCCGTGGAACCCAAAATCTATCATTCACCAGAATCAGAGACAGAAAAGCAGAGTGAAATGGACTGACAATACAGTAGAAACTTATTAGTAACTTCTTTTTGTGTCTTAAGAAAAGATAAGAAAATACCTCTTCCTGTGTTTCCCTTTTCCTGCATATCAGGTCGGTCTAGTCTCATGTATCTAGAGAAACCAAACCTGGGGAGGAGACAAAACACAACATTATGCAAATAACGAAGCAAAGTTCATTTGCTTTGTGTTTTCAGATTGAAAAGTAGAGCACCCTCTATTGGTGACACTGTTCGCCTAACAATGCTCTGCCTTATTGTAAGAATTAATAAATAAATAAATAAGAAATAAATAATATCACAGCATGTCTTAGTACACATGAATCTATAATTTATTTGTCATGTTTATCGACGGGGGTCTCACATCTTCATGTAGTAGGGGCTCTGGGGGTAGAAACAGCTGTTCTCTGACTCCATGTGTGTGAGTCGGGTGTAGTCATTGGGGTAGATGTAGGACATGTGGACCTGGGGAGAGGAAATGAAATGACATGCTGTCAAAGCTATGAGAGTTTAGTGTTTGCTGCCACAAAGTGATGAATGAGAGTTATCCAGCCACACACAGTTGAATGCCACTCTCATTTGTCTCTGTTAAATGATATCTTTATACATTTGGGGGTGGGGGCTTATGCGCAGGACTACTTCTTCGCTGAGTTCCTGGAGTCTTTTGGTCACCATGAGGTTTCCTGGCAACCAGAAGAGACTCCAGGAAGTTACTGCAAGGTGACAAATGGTGACACTTCTGTAACATAGACTGTAGAATCAGCTGAGAGAAATCAGGAACTGGGCCAGTAAATGCTTTTTTTCTAATGGGTGCAGCATGCCTTCAGTCTCCTTAAATTGGTCGGGGGGTATTAAGTATGTTGTCATGATTTAAATTCCTCAAAAAGAACAATACTCACCACAACGGAAAGAAATTTGAAAACCAATTTAGAGAGAACTATGTCAGATGGAAAAAGCTTCTGTGTCTTTCTGGGGCAACATAAACAAGAAAAATGGTTTCCTTTGTCCTTCCAGTGCTGTACTCAGGACCTATATGACGTGCATCATGAGCTCTAAAGAATTGTGAGCTGGAGCAGTTAAGTAAACAAACTATACAAATACATACAAACTGCAATCCTTGGTAGCGGAGCAGAGGAAAGTCTTTGATTGTGTAGCTGGGTTTGTACGAGCAGTCAGGCAAAACACCTTGAAGGAACTTGCTGTTTATCAAAGGCACTGCAAACAAGCACAACACACAGATTTAAGCAAGATTACTTTGTGCTTTTAGCAGGAGGAAACAACTTGCACAATGCTTGCATCCGGGGACAGTAGGAAATTATTTCTACTGTGTGGCTGAGAAATAGAGCAAGACAGACATGTCTCTCACCTTGGTAAATAGCATCTCGTGGGTCTTCCCTCAGCAAGTCTGCTGCTGCAGCGCTGTGCTGTTTTATGGGGGTGTGCTGGTGGCTTGCAGCTGTCTGTGGTATGTGGGCAACATCACTCATTAACAAGGCAGACTCATCTGTGGGGTGAAGCCACAGGCCAACAGAATAAGAAAAACGCTCCATATTTATTGTGAAAAAAAAAACAACCAAACTACTGACTTGATGTGCAGTTTGAGCATCCTTGCAGAATACTACAGGCAACAGGATTATGAGCAACTGTGTGATGGAGATTTACTCTGAGCTCTAGCCTAATAAAGATTCACTGAGTAATGTCTTTTCAGGCAGCAGGAATTACAGTATGTGTGGGTTTTTGTGTACTTACTAACATAGAGGGAGATGTGTTTAGAGTCAATAACCATGAACCTGAAGCCTTGGTCAAGGAGCTGCCACTGTGTGAAAACAAACACAAAGAATTGTGTATCTCTTCCACTTTATTACTCACATTGCACATACAAATGCACACAGACTTGAGAGTTGGAACCAATGAAATGTGATGATGAGCAAACACAGAGAGGAAATTTGTCTGTGATGAATCCAGCTACTTACTGCCACCTCCACATGGTCAGTCCCTTTGTTATTTTGCTTGTGGATGACTTCGAAAAAGTACCTCCGCTGAGCAGAAAACCTGCCAGACAGTAAAAGTTCATATTCAGGGCTACACAATAAACATACAGACACATTCTAAACAACATAGTTAAATAGCTTCAAGTGCAGGTTTTGTCTATGTCCTGGCTGGCACGGCTGCATAAACCTTGCTGCATGCTCCCACTGTCAGATAAAAATCTGTGTATCTCTTTCCTCTGGGGCCTCTTGAGGCTGATCATGCAGATGTTGCATGCTTTCTCTCTGTTAATTAGGTTAATTATGGGAAGAGCACAAACAAGAACAAGAACAATCTCCTGCAACTTTTTTCTGGATATATTTCTGTATATTTTGGACCGTTGTTGTGCTGATACTGAAACTAATGGCAACATCCATAGGTACCACCTAAACAGTACTGCCTACCACCCTAATGTGCCTAACTAGCACTTGCCACGCACTTTTGGTGCACTTCTTTACCTCATCTCCTTGCATTCCTGCTCCTTGTCGTATTGAATAGATGTAGTATGTAGTACTTACATCAAGGTCTCCTACTGTATTTAAGCTTTAGTGTTGTCCCGCGTTTGTAAGTTGTTTTGGACAAAAGCCTCTGCTAAATGAGTAAATGCAAATGTGTGTGACAGCATGGGTGGTGTTGCTGGCTCTACAGCTTTATTTGTTTCAGAGAATAACACCATATGTAATGTGGATTTTATAATGTACTCTCTCTTATGGGTTTATCCTCCTGGAGCAGCTTAAAACACACACTTTGAATGAACATTTACATTCTAAAGTAACACGTTTTGCTATTCAAACACTTGCAAAACACTTTTTAAAATAACAATTTCCAGTAGAAACAACAATGCCATGAGGAATGTGCAGTGCATAAAGTCAGTGTTAATCTTAATTGCTGATAGTTAGATTTTCTGTCAACTCACCAAACTGGTCTAGATTGTGACGCCTACAAAACTGCCTGCCCGATTTCAGTGAACCACACCCACACCGCATGACAAAGCTTTCCAGCATGCTATGCAGCATGCAAGGCTCTGTAATGCGTAAGGAAGAGTAGTCTAATTTTTTCCAGCACCTATGCCACAACAGTAGTGTTGAGTTTCAGCATTTCTGGGTTGGATTCCCAGAATTAAATTTTTTACATAGAACTGCTAAAGCTCCAGTGATTAGATTAGAAGTGTTTATGTTTAGGCAACTGTTTGGGTGCGTTTAAAAGGGCACTCCTGCAATTAAATGTTGCAGTTCCATAGAAATAAAGGACTCATAAGAGACAGACAAAATCAATAATGTTAGATATTGGTAAAGCAGAAACTACAATAGCTTTAATTTTAGTGCCCCGTGTCTATGAAGCTCTTTAAAATGATGGATTTCCCACTATGCAACTCCAGATTTTATTTTTGTTTACTCATTATACAGCTGTTTTCACAGGCTGAGTGGCACTTTTTGCTATAGAAAAATGCTCTCCTCACTGGTTTAAAGTAGTTAAAGTTAGAGTGGCAACAATCACTACTTCAGCAATATTAAAATGAGAATCTGATAACAGTTTTTGGGTGGTTTGTTTATGTTGCCTAGGGGTGAAGCCACTGTCAAATAAATCTGATCACACCACACCCACACAATCTTGATGAAGCTCATTAGTTTCATCAGGAGTTTATGAGTCTTAAACTCCAAACTCCAAACAAATAACAAATAACAATAACTTATACCACCTAAGGAACTTTTTATTTTTGCTTATCTATACAGTTTTCATACACAGTTTTCAGGGGACTTGAACAACTGAGTTTTGCAGTCAGGCAGAGAGATTGTTCCTGAAATGCACCGGACACTTTATGTTCATCTACTCACAATGCATGTTTATCTTAGCTGGTGATCGGACAATGAACTTACCTAACTGGTCTGGAGGTCTGACTGGCATACTTCTCAAACTCGCCTGGGGCGGTCCACTCTGTGCCAGTCTAGAAAATAAAAACCCACATGCAAACAGATATTGCAGGGACACAAATGAGGAAATGACCCTCCCTCCACTGCTTAGGAAGACAACAGACATGCATACCTTTCCAACCCATGCTAGTAACTGCAAGTTGAGGGGAGAGTCATCAGTGCTGAGCCATAATTCAGAGTTGTCATCAGAACTCAAAGCAAACACAAACTCTCCTGAAAGACAGGGGGGGAAAATGAGACCAAGAGATAATATGAAAGCCTGATGGAGAGATAGAGGGCGATGTATAACACGCAAGTGTGGTGATAGGCAAAAAACTAAATGTAAAAGTACATGTTATACCATCAGTATATGGATGCAGATAACCAAATATCCTGAGCCCATAGTTGGTCCACTGAGGTGCGATGGCCAACTTCTGCACTGTAGTCCTGGACTGAAAGAGCAATGAAAGGGAAACACAGCAAAACAGTCATGTTTACGCAAAGTGAAAGTATATTTTGTGTCCAGAGACATGAGGATTTAGCATGTGGATGTAGAATGCACTTCTGAGTGCTAACAACTGTATGTATGTATGTATGTATGTGTGTGTGTGTGTGTGTGTGTGTGTGTGTGTGTGTGTGTGTGTGTGTTGTATGCGTCAGTGCTTGCCTATGCTGTGTGTGAGAAGAATGTTTTCCTTGCCACATAAAAGACGCAGCTGCATTTCAGTCAGCTGAACTACTGCAGTATTTTCCTTTAAAGACCATGCATGAGAGGGTGATACATGATAGCTGTATGCGAAAGCATAACCTCGATAATGTTATCCTCTTGTTTGAAAATAGAAAGAAAACGTTTACATCACAGATCAGAAATATATCACTAAAATCAACAAGAAAAATACATGTTTATCTTTCTTTTTTGAATGAGTATAAAAAAACATCTGCACAAGTTTTGAGTAATTTCCTGTATTGTTTTTTATATAGGTAAAAAACATTGCTAAAAGCTATGACACACATAAAGACATACTGAGAAGCACTGGGTTTGGGGACTTGGGGAACTAAGACTAAAAACATCTACAGCCATGCTAGCGGTGAGGCTGTATTAAGACATTGGTGCTTTGAGCTGAATGCTAACATCATGTCATCATAGTAACATGCTCATCATTGCAACGTCCCAAATGCATACTATATGCAGGTTTTTAGTATGCAGCGTGTACACAGTGGAAAAAAGTTTTTTGCAGTAGTTTTCCAAAACTGCAGTTTGACTGATGAGCAAATGTTTGCTAATTAGCACTAAGTGCATACAAAGTACAGCTGAGGCCAATGGGAACTTCATTAGTTTTGCAGGTATTTGGTAACAATAGTCTCAGATATTTGAGTAAAAATGAGCAATTAAACGCAATGAATGAAAGCTGAGTGAGCTGCTGAGATAAGGGTCTGACTCACATGAGGATAAAGCGGGTAGTGCAGGTTCTTGCGGAGCTCAGCTGTAGAACTGCCACACCAGTCCTCAAAGATGTGGAGATTAGCCTGTCCTTTATACTACAGGAAGAGAGAAGGGGAGATGATGCAGTGTGTTTGTGCTGCAGTGTTTCGGTAGTGGGACAATTAGCCATCTGGCCTCAGTACTTAGCAATCTAAAACCAACAAATACACACTTCCTTAGGAACCACTTGACAATACAATGACAGGAGTACTAGTTTCAACTGTCCTGCAAACCAGCCCTCTTCCTGTGTATAAACATCAAGACTTGACTCACCCAAATCACAAAACAGCATATTTACTCCCTTATCTTTGATGTTAGAGGTAACATTAAAATATCAAGAAATAAAACCATCCCATCCCTTGCAACCACTTTCTATCAAAGAAGTAGTCCCTATAAAAACAGCTGACAGTTCGTTCTGTGGATTATTGAGAGTAACTGGTGCACGTTTTCTGAAACCCCCCTTTGTTGCTGAGCTTGTAAAATGTAAATTTCCAATGTTTTGAACACAAATCACAAACAAACAAAATTCTATTTACCTCCACTGAAATAGGGTTGATGCATAAATCTAAGTCAGATGTCTCAAGTCTTGCCAAATTATTGGAGTAAGCTCATCCTTGTAAGGTATGTTTTCACACAGCTAGAGGAGTGGATTACAGGAATTGGATGGCAATGGAAATCATGTTTCTCTCCCGCACTTACAATCACTTCACTGAAAGTCAGTAGGAAACACTGGCACACACAAATGTAAGCAATGAAGCAGAAGAGTTTCAGCAGATGCCCTGTAAACATACACCTCTGTGACATCTGCTAAAGAGGCCATGTTATCTGATCTGTGTGTGTGAGTGCGTGTTGATTGTAGCCCTGAGGAAAAACTACTGCAGGTCAGAGCCAAAGCCTCGGTATTTCATTAGTTTCAGTAGTTCATCAGATTTCATGAGTGGTCAAGCTAAAGACTGCTGTCATCAGCACAGTCGGTTAAATGCTAGCATAACCGGGGCTCTGAGGTACAGACAAAAGGGTGTAAACGAATGACTCCAAGAGCTTGACAGGCTCTGTGTAGCTTGTAATCATTCATCAATCATCAACAAGCCTCTTCCCTTCTATTTTCCATGTCCGTGATCAAAGGCCACTTGAGCCTGAGGAGCTCATTTGCTGTCAAGCTCAATCTTATTTTATTTCAACCCCCCCTCTTTGCTTCCCTTCCAATCAGTAGAGCACTAAATCTGAGAGAGTTGTGACATTTAAAGGAGTGCCATACTCTCACCATGTAAATTCACATATTCTGTTTTTGATGGAACAGAAACTGTAAAGTGTAAGTTTAATTTACCGCAGCATTAGCAATCATTGCTCAAGTTCAACCCTTAACATCCTCCACATGTTTGTCTATAAGAGTGGGCATGGGCAACATAGGCAGTTGCCTAGGCTGCAGAATTTCACAGGGGCACAGAAAGAATGCCACTGACATAATTTTAATAATCAGGCTTACAATAACAGCATTGTCAACAAAAAAAGCCTTTTGATTACAATAATAAACACACTGCGCCCCCTGAACTGTCAGCCACAAGTAGACAACATGATGGAGTAAACACTGCTGCTCCTCATAATTTTCCATCTGCCCTGTACTGCATTTGTACTGTGTTTGCTCTGTGTTGCACTTGTATTTATAGTACCTAGTCAAGTAGCAATAAAGCTATTGCTAAATAGTAATGCTATGATAGCTGCTAGACTCAGACTGAAGGATAGGAATCTGAATGTAAAATGAATTGGCAACTTCTTTGATTTTGATAATCAATTAACCCTTAAAGTCATATGCCTTTGTTTTACTTTTGTGATTGTGAATTGAACGTCTTTGGGCTGTTTGTTGGACATAGTCACTTCTCCGGAAATTCAGCCGATTGTTATTGTTAAAATAACCTGATGGGAACGCCTGTTTTGAGCTAATTTAATCAATTAAATACCAATAAAATTAAGGTACTTCATCACATTGGTGCAAAAATGAAGTAAATCCAGTAAGAGATTTAAAATTTTGACAGCAACGACCTAAAAGGATACCTACCTCAACATAAACAGTATTTAAGAAAACAAACTAAATCACAGGCACTTGATAAATTGCATATATTGTCATATCACCCCGCCCTATTTGGTACTTTGACAGTTTGTGAATCATAATGTTAGATAATTAATCTTAGAGTGAAGTTTGATTACACCGTCTGTAAAGCCACAAACAGCAATAGCTGAAATTTGAGGTGCAAGCAACTGGCCAAAGCACAGACCTGCTTAATATAGTGGAAATATGATAACCGTCATACAGAGCAGTGGAAGCTGGTGAAGGGGACTCTGCTGCAGGAAACATACTGTACACAGAGGAAAAAGCACTGAGGTGGGAGGGAACTGGGCAGGCCCAGGCAGGTTATTCAGAGTTCAAAAGAGGTGAGTATGTAAGAACATGGGCACTATGGACATATACACCCCACACACACACACACACCTCTGGTTTCCAGGTTTGTGGAGTATAGCTGGAGCTCCAAGCAGCTGAGTCGTCCATGTGATCTGGGTGATGTTCTCTTCTGACCTGGAAAACACACATATTAAAGACTTTAGCTTGGTTTCCTCCACCCCTCCTTGCACAAACACACACCATTGCATCACCATATTTTGTTTTACTGCTTCTTTTTCCATGCGCCATCCTTACCCATTCGTCAAACACGGCTCTCCTCCAGCTGCTGCCGTCAGCGTCAGGATTCATACCTGAAGAAGTGTGTGAAAACAATCAGAGCAGCGAAGGGGTGACAGGCAAATATGCTGCACAGATGGATAAAGCTGTCACATGGTCTCTTCTCCCAGAGGTGCAACAGGTTATTATTCCTGTAGTGACTTTGCATTCAAACAAAATGTATTCTAATCCAAATTTAACATGCAGCACGATCTACTTCTTGTGGTTGGTGGCACTGGAAAATCAGTGAACTCACATATTCAGCTCAGACGGCGTGTGGAGAGGGGTAAGCACTCATGTGCGTGAATGAATGACCAAATGCAGTAACACTTATACCAAAACTCAAACACTGTTGCTACAAACCTGACACAGACACTGTTCTGCTATAACCACAGAAAAAACAACCACTTCTGCAAATGACTTAAACTGTGCAGATCACATGCTGTGTCATACAGCCAACCTGCTTTATGCTCCATGATAAGTGCCCTACTACAGGTGTTACCAGATTTCCAGTCTTTTTCTTGCAAGATGCTTTTCCATCCATTTCTTCTGCTTATGTTACATGAACAATGAAGCCCAGTGTCCCAACAGGGTCCCACCCACTCCCTGTTCCAATTCAGTGCTGATGACCACTGAATGTAACTCATCTCAGTCACAGCCTTCATTTGAGCTGCAGTGTCACTCCTGTGTTGGGGAAAAAAAAAATCTCTGGTCCTCTGGCAGAACAGATTTACTCCTTCAAACAAATTATAGGGTAGTGTGTATATTAAAAGAGAACCTCAGTGTTTGTTTGTTTTTTTTTTTTTTATGAGCCTGTGGTGTCAGAGAATGAACTGGGGTTACAGCGCTTGCGGACGCTGGGTCTGTCATTATCACCAGGGTGGAGATCTCTAAACACACACACACCCTTGAGACGTAGTGGACAATTTTGGCAGCACGAGTAATTCTAGAGTGGAGGTTAAGAAAAGCAAGAGCGGAGTATTTTCATCCTCATCTGCGCTCATCCAGTCTTCCTACCTACCCTTCTTCTATTGCCTTTTCTTTACAATATTTATTTAATCAAATTCACCCATTTCAAAATGACTGTCAGCGCTTTGTCTGGTGAAATTCAATGAGGCTTTCAGAATGTTTTGTCCTACTGGAAACAAAAGTAGAAGGGAGAACAACATTAGAGACACCCTGGTGAAAAGTTCTTATCATTGACTCAACTACGACTTTTATCTCTTCTACCAAAGGATTATTTAAACATATCTGAGCAGTGCCCAGTCCAGAGGACCACCACATAAAAATCGCCCACCCACACAGGCAGCCATTGCTCCATTGGGGACATTTATTAACTGCAGCACTTCGTACGTTATCTGTGTTCTTAAGTGCCCGTGTGACCTACGTGTGGGAAAAACAAGCCATCCCATATCTGCTGGGCCAAGCTTGTGACTGCTCCTGTGGCAACCTGTGTTAGCAGTGTTAATCATTCAGCTTCTTTTCTGCAGTTTATAGGTGATGGCCATGTTACTGCCCTGCTGTACGGGAGGAAACCAGAACAAGAGGTTTTTAATAAAAAATGCCAACTCTATTTCTTAATGTCAGCCCCTCCGAGAGATCATAGTGTTGGTTTACAGGAATTGGGTCTTTCGCTTATCGATTCAAATGTTTGTTGACCAGGTGTAGGTCACTGAAATGTAATGCAGAGCCAGTATTTAATCTCAGTATTTAAGCTTATGCGTAAAGATGTGATTACATTTTGTAACCTAGCTATCTGTTTCTTATTTATATCTGATGTTTAGGGTTGACAAATATTTTACAACTTCTGCTATATTGACAAAAAGAAAATCCATTAAGAATTAGAATCAGAATAAATTTGAACAATACATTTTAATCTAAAAGTCTTGTGCATTTGAATTTGATCCTTGCATTTTTTTATCTTACAAACTTCAAAATATTGACAGAATGGTCCATGTCTCACCTGCCTATTTTTATAATGTAGATGACTATAAAAATAAACCAGAACCTTACGTCACATATCAAGGATATCTCAGCACAAATGTGTTGTGTAAGCTGTAAGTGAGCCTTGCAAATGACCAGAAACTTGTTTGCAATAGGAGGAGCATGAGCATAATACTGATTGGGCACAGCTTCCTTGCATTGAGTTATAGTCCTTTTGATCACAATCTACATTACAGCTGTTTCTAAGTGTTACAAAACTCTCTAAATAAAACAGGGTTTTTGTTTTTGTTTTTGTAAATCAGTCCTCATCTGTTTGATATTGAATTATTATTTATCCCATGTCTCCAGTAAAACTGGAATTTCAATCAAGGCAGTTTAAAACTGGTGCAATAAATTATGCATAAAACTCCATGTTGTGGATCTGGCATCATATCACTTAAAAATAAAAAGCTTGTGTCTGCTCATTGACTGAGCTTAATTAAACAAAAATAACTGCAAAAATCAAACTAGTTTTCACAATAAAAAAAATGACACACCTACACGCCCTCTGTTACCACACACGCCTCAGACAACACTGACAACATATTCTTTTGTGTCCAGCCCCACTTGCCAATCTCCTATTACACAGTTAGATCCTGACATTGCTCTTTCAGCTCTATGGAGCACTTCCCTTGAGAGACTTCCCACTGTGACGAGGGGGCTACAGCCCAGGAATGTGTACATATAGGCGAGTCCTGTAATGTAGGTCTTAGGCATGTGTTTACATGTCAGGGTTTGTCAGGTGTTATACTTGGGTGTGAGTGCAATGCAACAGATGGCAGGCTGAGGTGTAAATAAGGTACAGGGTGGGAAGTTTGGGTTCCCTTTGTGAGACAAGATTTCCTTCTGAGTGTAAACCTGCAATCTGACCTTGTGACCTCCCCATCCCCCTCTCTCTTACTCACTAGCTCTCGCTCTCTCTTACTCTAAAACACACACGCACGCACACACGCACTGATCCATCTCTTTAAAAGGATGTGTTGTTTCACCTGCTGTGGGCTCATGTTTCCTTTGCCAGTGCATCTAGGATCATTAATGAAAAGTAAAAGTAGATGTAGATGAAAAATACCTTCCTGTTAATGCTCAGATTAGAGACTTCAAGAGAATATCTGTGGTACTTCATAATCCATTTGCAGTTATTTGAACATATTCTACTGAGTGACCAGAAAAAAAAACAGAAATCCAACAGTTCAGCAATAAATTGAACTTTTTTTGTTTGCTTGCACTTTTAAATAGTTAGGTTAGTAAGTTGAAATGTCCTCGTCCACCGTGTAGAAATTGTCTTTGGCTTCACCACACGGCTTTAAAATTTGCTAGTGATACCATGGCAGAGAGATGATGACTCAGCTCGCTCTGGTAATTGTTGAAACTTATTTTTATGGCAATGAAATGCATTTTATGCTAAGATGTTTTTAAGATGTGTGCTTCTCTAATAGGTGAGGTGGGCAATATATATATATATATACACACACATATATATATATCCAAATTTGAAAGTCATCTCTCTCAACACCATTACAAATGTAGCTCACGAGTTCAAAAATGATTCATGTAGATGAAAAGACAAATATTTTAAGATAGGAAGTCAGTGTCACATCATTTCTGCTTTTCTGGTCACTGCATCATGGTATCTTGGGATGTACCACAATTGTTTTTTTTTTTTACCTCAAAGTTTCTGTCAGCTTACACTTTATGACAGCCTGATCCTTCAGCAGGTTAATTTTGTTCTTTTCTTGCTTTTTTTACATTCTCGCTTTCCATTGTTAAGCTGCTGTATCAGTTACACGTTGTTTATTAGAGCTCGGCGCAGTCTAAATGATGCATTACTTTAACAAAAGTTTAGAAAACAAACACCTGTTGAGCAAGATCTGTTGTAACTGCGCAAGGGCTGGCAAACCACAGACTTACTTGTATCACTGCCCCATGCTTTCGCAGCAACCATCTCATGGTAGACCGCCAGAGCTCCGACCAGCAGAATCGCCCCGAACAGAAAGTACTTGCCGTTGCGCCGCAGTTTCTTCAAGGGGAAAAACGCCGAGATCATCTTGTCTCTCGGGCAAAACCTCGTCCCGATTTATTCATCGGCCGGGTCACCAGCTTTGTCATGAGGAAGGGACCGACCCCACCGCCCGCTTACCACCCACCGCTGCTCACAGTGGGTGCGCACTACCGGCGTCCTGGATATCCCCAGTGCGCGCGGCCCCTGGTGGCTCCTCTCAATCCCGCAAAAAATCCCACCATAGCCGGTAATCTACCCCGAGCACTCTCGATCATATAAAACTTTCAAGAGGTTTCCTGTTGCTCCTTATCGCCGGAGTTGAGCCCTGCTGCCGCCCTGACCTCTGCTCCGGCTCTGGTCCCGCAACTACGCGCGCACGAAGCAACACAAACAACTGAGTGAGCAGTGAAATGTCACACCAGCCTCAGTTGCACACAGTTTCATGAAGGCAGACAGATGATGCCACAGAGAGAGCGGAAACAGCCTGTTTTGCCTTCAAAGTAAAACGATTCACGATCCACGACCATGGGGAGAGGGGGGGGGCGTAAAATAAATAACTGCAGTCCCTGATGTGTGCATACTCGCATAGCTATTATTATATACTGCATATTACCGATAAATGCTTAATTTTATGTATTTTTATTTTGGCACACTGAGGTACACATGTTAACACGTTTGTCTCTGCGTGGTTTATTTTGAAATCTAACCGGAAACTCTCTTTTGTTTGTCAGTGGCTTAACACCACTCGCTCTGAGATTGGAGGGAGGAGTAAACATGGGCAGCACCCGTCACCCTTTTTTCACCCTGAGATGTACCTGTAACAGGTAGTGGATACATTTACACACCTTCAGTCATTTTTCCCCTCCCCACTTTCCGGAAATTGCCAACTCCCGCTTCAATTCAACTGTAAGCACTTCATTACCGGCTAATTTTATTAGGTAACATTAAAAGTAGACTACTAGAAACACTTTATGCTTCACTTCACTACTTCTGTAATAACCAAACACCCACACGATTAGAAAGGTTGTGAGTACAGACACAGCTTTGAACAATGAACGTCAATATAATACAGGATCATTAAGCAATAGTTCTTAAAATACACTTCGATTAAAAATGCATACTATCAAATAATTAGGAAATGAGTGGTAATTTGTTGGGAGTGAATTCATTGTTTAAACTTGGCGGGTGCCTCAGTAGAAATCCTTTGCGTGGTTTCAGTTTGTCCATCATCAGAAAAAAAAAAAAGTAAAAATGTCTTTGTTAATGCACCTTATTGGGATTGGACGTCTTTTATACTCTCTTGTGGCTTATGTGTCTATTGTCAAGCAAGCAAACAAACAACTGCTTCTCTGGGGATAAAACACCCTCCCAGGTGAATGCAGCTCTTAATATAAACCTGCTACCTACCATGTGGTAAGACAAAACGAAGAACTAAAAAAAATAAAGAAAAAAAATAAAGAAAATCTCAAAATAAACCAAAGCAATGCTACCAACTAGCCTAGAATAAATTAAATAACCGCAAATAAATAATTAATAATTTATTCACTTTGTTTTTTTCTCCTACCAGCGGAGGACAAGCGGTGCTGGGCTATAATCACCCCAGAGGGAGATCACATCCGTAAGCTGACACCGGTACAGGATCAGATCAGATCCAGTCCGGCCTCGGGAAAAGAAGACTCTGACCTCCTGACAGCTGCAGGTGCACACTGGGTCAAATAATGAATTTAAACTCGGCAGTTAATTCATTCTGCAAAAAACACATTTTATTCTGGGGGATTTTCTTTCTAAACACACGGAAGCTGTTGTTTAGACAGTGAAATTTTATCTTTAGATTGTTCCCGTGCAGATGCAAAGGAAACCTGTTCAGCAAGGCCTCTACAAATTATTCTCTGTCTTTTAACCCGCCTTGTATTTCCTCCATTAATCGTTCGTTCAGTAAAGTATCCCCACAGTGAAAGCTGACATTTTGCAGTTTCTTATTTAAACATTAAATTTACAACTCGCAAAAAATCTTCAGCAAATCTCTACCTTGGGATACCTGCTTAAAATAATTTTTTTTTCCAAGATCAGTTCATCAACTAAACTTTTAGCCTCTAAAATGTCTCATTCAAATTTATGTTATGTTAGAATTACAATGTCAGCCTGAGGTTAGGCTGTACATTGATATCCAGAGCTAAATCTGGGTTTCAGTTGTAACTCCTGGGAAATGACAACTGTCTGCGGATTCCTTTGTGTGTCCCTCGCCACATTTGGTTTTCAAGCAAAACACAGCGCAGTGGAAAAAAACAAAACAAAAAACAAGTACTGCACGGAAGCTGGAAACTATGAGGAACAGGCAAACCGGTCCAAAATATCACACATACACATTCAAGTTGTAGCTATTGTTTATTATATCCTTCTGTCAGGGCAGACCAAACAGTGACCCTTCCAACAAACACTGATAAACTCAACACATGACCCTGTTTTAAATCAGCCCATCAGTTCAGTTTCTGCTCCTCTATACAGATGCTGCTGACTAAAATGAACAGGGCTCATATCTTCCTCTGACATAGAGCCTTTAACAGCCTGAATCCGATGAGCCGTGTACGCACATGTTCACACATGTACTTTTTACAGTAAATTAAGACTAAGACTTAACCGTTTATTACTTGAGTGTGTCCAGGAGAAGCTATTTAATGTCCTTTCTACTGTAGCTGCTTTAAAATGCACACATTCCAGTTAAGTAATTGGTTGTATTCATCATTTTTAGAACAATACAGAAATCACAAGCACAACACTGGGGAAAAAAAAAAAAAAAGTACAAAGTAAAGTCAAAGCAAAGGTGAACAGTCCTGTACCCACGGCGCTATAGGGGGGCTCCATCTTTAGACTGAGGGAGAAGCTCGAGCTCCAACAGCTATTCCAGGAAAACAGTTAATTATTCGATCTATCCACAGTGCTGCTACATACGTACTTTGGGACACAAGCACTCTATCAGTCAGACACATCATATCTACGCACACTGCCATCACAACTCCAGGAATTGATCAGTAGGCCCATGAGAGGAGGGGAGGGAGGGGTAGCAAAAAACATGAGGAAGGGTAAAGGACGGAAGGTGGTGCAAGGTGAATGGTCTAGCCCTTGACGGGTGAGGGTTCTGAATTTCTACACGTAACACTTGGGATGCACTTTTTTTTTTTTTCCTACCCCGAAATGCTGTGAACACACATGCACATTTCAAAGCTGTGAGCTGAAAGGGATCGGGGGGTGGGGGTGGGGTTGTGGCACTCAATTCATATATTAAAACCACGTCCCTCAGTGCCATCAGCTGCTGGGGAAGCCCCCACCCGCTCGGCTAGCTGCCACAGCAAAAAAGCCCAGACACAAAGAAAGCCAGCAAAGACGCGCCCAAAGTCAGTGCTCTCGTTGGACGCGCTTGTTCTCTTACACACATTTCATATACACACACACACACACACACCTTAAACACAAACGGCTGAAGTTACAAAAGGCTGAAATACAGATGAGCCGCGACGCTGTGACACCTTCATCTATGCTTTTGCTTCACTCGCAGCTTCCTTCTCTCCGTTCTCAACCTCCATCTCATCATCGCTGTTCTCCTTGCTATCGCTCTTCGCCCTCTCTGCTTCTTTCTGTTCATGCGGAGAGAAAAAATACAAACCAGTCAGTGTCTTTCACAGTCTGTAAACATGCTTATCCTGCCCTCTTGTGGCTGTTGTAGAAAAGACAAACCATCACCTTTGAATCCCTCTCTGCAAATTTCTGGAACATGTTGGCGTAGATGCGTTTGTCCTTATCGTGCTGCTCCTTGATACGTTTCTGACAGAGCACCACCTGGACAGATTTAATGTAGGAGAGGTCAGACAACAGCCAATAATTTTGATTTTTACAGAATTTTGACAAGATATATCTTCACTCCAGGACCAGTGTGACCAGAGCTAAAGGATTACTGGGACTCCGGCTTGTATGAAAATGTTCCCACGCACCCTGCTTCTTAATTACAACCAGTTTACTTGCCAAAGAAGCTCATGCCAAATATAATGACACATCTCATAGTGCAACATGTGCGTGTATCGTTTTGGAGCAAGAGTATTGACTACAAAAAAAAAAAAAAAAAAAAAAAGACTCATTTATCTTCATTAACTCTTGTTTTGGTTTGTTATGAACTAAACCATCATGGTGGCAGAATCTCGGACAACACGACCCAGGTTGAAAGTTAAGTAATTATCTTTTAAGACATATGGGTCTATACCTGACTCTTGGCAGCCTTGTTGGCAGGATACAGCTGAACAACGCGCTGGAAGTCATCTCTCGCCCTGTCAAACTCCTTCATACCAAAGAGCGCCTCTCCCCTTCGGAACAAAGCCTTCTCATTGGATGAGTCTAACTCCAGAGCCTGTAATTATAAACAGGGTATAATTAAAATGCTTTCAGCGTTAAACCATATAAATAATCAGCACTTAGGAGTAAAAGAGTCCGGCCATATAACAGAGGTTTGTTCAAACTATCATCTGTGTAAAAGCAAACAAACAAAAAACAAGGCACTTCAACAAGTCTCTAAATACTGCTAAATGCTGAATGAACAGTTTACAAATTGTTGTCAAATTTCCAGCTTAAGAGTAAACACCACAGATAATTGATACCTTGTCACAATTTTCTAGGGCTTGGTTTGGCTCCTGTAGTTTAAGGAAGCACATGGCCAAATTTAAGTGTGCCGCCAGTCGCAAAGCTTTCGCTTTCTTTTCGTCCTCCTCCGACAAACCGGATTCATGCTCCAGCCACGACACAATCCTTTTGTACTGAACTGATGCCTGCTTGTATTTTCCCTCCTGAGGGATATAAAATCATAGCATTAGAAAACATGAAAGTACAAATCTGTCTTTAAATTCTTAATGACTATGGGCTTTGTGAATGCATACTGCACCTTAAAATACTGTGTTCCCTTCTCTTTGACAATGCTGCTCTGTTCCAGCTTCTCTACTGTGTTCATCTCCCACGATTCCTTGGCCTAAAGGAAAAACAAATATTCATGACTTCTCAGAGAAGAAAACGTTCCTGCACACAACTGACATGTAACTTGGCCAAATAAAGTCAAGCTGTGTCTGCAACACGGCGTTCAGGTGTGTTTACCTTCTCAAAAGCTGTCAGTTTGATCTTGTACTGCAGTGTTGCTCCACCAGGAATCTCAAACTTTGCATTTCCTGCATTCCCAAATCCATATCTACAAATCAAAGACACAAATTAGTCATCTCCAGAGTAATATGGTGGTTTTGTAAATGTTGTATTACCTGTTGCAGTTTAACCTGAAACAGTTAAAGTTAAAACTTGTAAGTTAAATTTAACTTAAAAAGTTAATGTGACCTGCTGTGTTCTAGAGTAACAGAAGTTATCTTCTTTTGTTGTCATGTCACAGCTTAGAGCTCTTTGATTGTGTTGGCCAAATTTCAGTACTGTTATCCATTTACCTAAAGATTAAAATGATGTTATTACCCCACAGACTAGATAACACATTTTTTCCTGTAAGTACTGATATAGCATGAAAATAATATGTGAATAACAAATTCAGATTAACACCTGAACAGTCTGAGATTAAAACAAATTCCTGACTATCACGACACATCATTACAATGAAATGGCAAGTGTTCGTCTTGGAACATGTCACCATACTTAGGCTTAATGTTGAAGAGTGCCTCCTCTCCTTGCTCCATAGCCATGATTGCCTTCTCCGCTCCAGCTGGTAAGCCAAGACTCTCCCCATCACCAATCTCAAATTTCAATTCTCTCTCGTCAAACACGCGTCCCTCGAAGGTGCCCTCCACAGTTACTGAAAGGGGTTGGAAAACACTAGTGTTAGCTTGTGCTGCAAATTACACTCTTGATTCAGCATCAAATTTGTTAACACGCAGCAGATTGTCAGCTGTGGGAAAGCAGCAACTGAGGGCAAGTGATGCAATTTTTAAACTCTAGTCAATATCAACATCAAGGAATTTAAGCGAAAACTTCAGTCCCAAACTTGTCCAGTCCGCATGTCAAACAGTACGATGAGTGTGTAATTGTGTATATGATGTGTGAATGGATGAACGGCATTTAGTGTGAAGCACTTCAAGACGTCAATTAGACTAGAAAAGCGCCATATAAGTTCAGTGCATTTACCATTCTCCAGTCCTTGTCTGCATACTCACGTTTTAAACACTAACTTTCACGAACGTGACTAAACTCACAACTTCTGTGTCAATTCTCACATCCTTCCTTGTTAAAGCTCGTGTGCAGGTAAATCACTGTTTTACCCATACCAACGAAAGAAGCTGCGCTGGTATCTGCATGTTGCTACAAGCACCAAGTGGATGAAGAAATTGAAACATGAACCAGGAAGTCCAGTTTGAAAGTTCAACAGCAGTTCATGCTCCTTTACAGATGGATTTTATAACTCTAGACAGTTGACGCCTGCAGTGAAAACAGATTCTTAATCTCAACGTTTGTGAGGGAAACTGTATAAGTGGCACACTGCTACACAGTGCATGCTACAAAAATAAATAAAACACTGGACTCAAGAAACCAGCATCCCGAATCCCGACTTTGTTCCCCCACTATGAAAACTTGTCAGTACTGGAATCTCTTGTAACATGACATAAATTCTAACTGACTCCAGCCTCCTTCATCCATGAAGGATGAAATGAAAAACATTGTACAGACACCTTTCAAGCCAACAGAGGCTGAGTATCTTGATAGTCAAAGTATAGATTTTAGGCGTACAAATTAAGCATCAAATATCAAACAACAATTTCTTTAATGTTAGCAAGGAAATAGCTGTGTCTGGATGTGTTACCTTCAACAGCAGCTCCTTCATTAGGCTTGGAATATCCCTGGCCTTTAGTGATAATGCGACGGATGATTCCTCCATCCTCATCATCAGTTATGTCCTCGCCACGAAACTCAAACAGTTCAACCTACAAGTGAACAGATAGGTAAAGTATTGTCTTAGTATCAATTCACACAGATTAAGGATCAAGGGAACTGTATTTCAACCACAAGTACAGGAATGTGGTTTAAAGTATGTAATGGATAAGCAAAATAACCTGACATCATTGGGGCTTACCTCAAAAACAAGAGTGGCATTGGGGGGTATCTTGGGTGGGCTGCCTGCAGATCCATATGCATACTCTGGCTTACAGATGAGCTGGCACAACTCCCCCACTTTCATAGTGGCTACACCAATGTCCCACGCCTTTATTACTTGACCTAAACGCAGAGAAGACTGATTAACAACAATGGCGGTGTAACTACGGCAGGTGAATGTTAATGTCTCTGTTACATATGAAACCAACCTTTGCCTAACTCAAAGGAAAACTTCTCTCCTCTGTCTCTGCTCGAGTCAAAATGAGTACCATCCATTAGCGTGCCAACATAATGCACAAACACTTTGTCACCGGTCATAGGTGACTCTGTGCCTGTGCCTTCCCTTTTCACCAGCTGGAAAAATGAACAGAAAACGAGAGAATTACATTATAAACTGTAGGAAATTTATTTAAAAATCGCTTCTGCAACAAATGTGTGACACCAGCTCCACACTTCTGTATTCTACAATCTGGTGCTCTAGATCATAAGAACTGAAACTGAAAAATTCATCATCTTCATTGTGAATGAAAATGGGCTGCTTCATTCAAACCTCTGTGCATACATGTCTTCCTATGCTTGTGTGGACAAATTTTGCTTTGAAACCATCGCTGTGAGGACATTTTGGACAGTCCTCACAACTTCAAAGGGCTGTTTGATGGTTAATGCCTGGTTTAAAGGTTCAGGCTTAAGTTAGATTTATGTTTTTATTTATTATGATGGTTAAGGTTTAGATAATGAATGTCCTCATAGACCACAATAGAAAAACGAACATGTGTATGTGTGCTTAAATATTAAATGCCACCATTCTCAGCATTAATAGCTTTTGCATTTGGTCTTTCTCCAAAGCTTCAGAGCCTTCTTCTAATGTAGACGGTTAAAGTAGCTTATTATCCATGATGTTGATATGATAATGAGTTAGCTATGAAACCACTGACAGGAAACGAGATAAAGGGGTTACGGTGCTGTCAACACTGAAGTTAGCTTGCATTAGCTACTTTTATTGATACACGATAGCCTAGCTTATAACAGTTAGCATTAGCCTGGTCAAATGAGTAAATTACAAGCCGCCCGCTAAACATTCAGCTAGCTGAATTTACAAATATCAACAAAACTGTATCATTTACCTTTAAAACACCCCCATCTTTCTTTGGCGTGATGTCCTCTCCCTCCATTGGGATGGTGTGTTGTCCTTCACTTGTCTGCTCCTCTGCAGTCATTGTCCTACTCCTACTCTGATCTGCACCACAATTCAAAGCTAACTAACGCTTGCTAACAACAGTGGAGGCTAAAGCTAACTACTTCTCAAACCACGCCGACGGCAGCAGGCAACAACCTGACTAACGTCAACACTAGCTGGCTCACTTACGCTACTTAAAGCTCCCTGCTAGCCGTGCTTAGCTACTTTTTCAATGCGACCGTAAATAAAATACACACTACAGCTTCCAGCTAGCTACACAGAGACTCCGCTGTTGTTGTGCATCAATCACACTTATATCCAAGCGAAATATTCGCTTTCGGCAGGGCTGCCTCGAGTCCACGTTGTCTCGGATTCTGGGATTTGACAAGCGCTAAAAGAAGGACAGAGAACTTTCCAGACAGTCTAGGAGGGACTGGGGGGTGTGAACCCGCTCGGTTGTCCTTACTTATTATTACGGCTACCTCCCGGAAAGGCGGTGCAAATAAAAAGAGCAGGGCAAATACATAATTTACAGACTCAGTGAATGGACAAATAGCTAATTTATAGTGTACTTAATTCTGATAGTCCGAAATAACCGAAAACCCCGCGTTATTAGACAAAAATGGGGCAAATGAGCTCATAGCCCCGTCCACGCAAGCACTACAGTAAATTAAAACATGCACGTCTTATTGTATCTTGCTTCCTATTGGTCAGATACCTCGCTCACTGCTGTCTGTTGGCGCGGTTGTTGAATGCCCGGGTGCTGAAAATAATAATAACACAAAGTAAAAATTGCTTTCTTTAAAGACATCTGCGGGTAAGTGTATGGCAACGATCTCTCTTAAGATTATTATCTACAGGAGATAAAAGACTTCAGCCAATAAGGCGGTTGACTGTAAATTAGCTAGCTAGCTATGAATTCGAGAGTTCATGGCGTTGAGGTTCTCGTTTCGAGACGGCTAAACAGCGTTTAAGATCAAGTGTTATCTGCATGACACAACAGGAACACAAACTGGGAAGCTCCACAGTTATATGGCTATTTTACATCGATGCGGTAAATGGTGGTATTGTAGTGGAATGAGGCAAATTGAATCGGACATTTTATAGACATATCATCACTATAAGGAGTTATTACAAGCCAGTCCAAGCACGCTGTGTGCTGCTCTGCTGGTTAAGTAGCCAGGGACCCATTTCATGATGACTATATCCGAACCGAAATGTTTGATATGACCTTTGTGACATCCATCAGGGAGGTCCAGAGGAATGGAGAATGGCAGGGCCCTATTTCCATTTCCCTACCAGCCCTACAACATCCAGGAGCAGTTCATGCAAGCATTGTACAGTGCACTTGACCAGGGCAAAGTTGGCATCTTTGAAAGTCCAACTGGAACGGTGTGTATGTGTACACGTGTATTACATCAGTGCACAAACTGTTAGATTTCATGAATAACTTTCCTTTTGTGTATGCATGCATGCCCTTTACCCCAGGGTAAGTCTCTGAGTCTCATATGTGGAGCTCTGAGCTGGCTCACAGACTATGAGGAGAGGAAGAGACAGGAGGTAGCTGCTCTACTGCAGGAAGGAGAAGCAACTCTTTCCACCTCTACTGCTCAGTCCTCCACTACCAGCTCCTCAGCAGAACCCGACTGGATCACTGATTTTGTACAAAAAAAGACTGAACGTGATTTGGTGACAAAGTTGAAGGTAAGAATGTCCGTGTACTTCCCAGAGATCCTTCTGTCTGTGGATCTCTGGGAATTTTGACTCTTCCTCTACTTAGCGTTTGAACATTGTTGGATGTTTTTGTGTGTCAGGAGGAAGAACTGAAAAGAAAGAAGAGGGAAGAGCGCTTAGAAATGATCAGAAACAATGTTCAACTAAAGTATGCAATGAAAAGGAAGGTAAGTGATCTTACACAGTGGCATTTTAAAGAGCCCAGGCACCAGAAATTTACCCCAAAATTGCAATCACTGTAAGACAAGTCTCTGCAAATAAGTGAATGGATTTCTGTGTATGTCTCTGTAGAGCTGTGAGGACGATGAGGCATTCAAGTTGCTCCAACTCAGTAAGGAGGAACAAACAGAGACACAAGGAGATCAAGAGGATGAGGAACTTATCATTGCAGAATATGAGAGTGATGATGAGTCAAAGAGGAAAAGCAGGTAAAGACCATTAACGGATACCAAATGAATCAAACGATACATCACAGTGAGGAACTGAAATGAACAGACAGTGACAGACAGGGTGTGCTTATTCACATGCTCAGATTCTTTGGGCCTGAAGATGATGAAGATGATGAACTGATCGAAGAACACGTTACTAAGGTGTGTGTGTGTGTGAGAATTTTGCATTGTGGCTGTAAGAAAACATGTCCTTCTTATATAAAACATGTCATTAATGGGTATCACACATTCCCTTTAAGTGAAACTGTATAATTTTGCATGTTCACAGATTTACTACTGCAGCCGCACTCACTCCCAGCTGGCCCAGTTTGTCCACGAAGTTCAAAAGAGCCCCTTCAGCAAGGACATCAGTTTGGTAACACTGGGCTCACGGCAGGTATGTGTTCATTCACGCGTACACACACTAACACGCTACCAGTACAAATGTGAACACCCTAAATTTGAGTATGTTGGATTGAATCTCAGGCAGGGTAATAGCAAATCCATTGTTAACGTAAAAATATATAAGACATAAAAATGGGTTGAGAAATATTAGGTAATGGTCTTGTGGAAGTGGCCTTCATATGTATTGACACTATTTGTCCAGTAAACATAAAACTGTATTCTTTTTACAGAATCTCTGTATCAACGAGGAGGTGCGTCACCTTGGCAGCATCCAGCGTATTAATGACCGCTGTATGGAGATGCAGAAGAACAAACACGGTGAGAGCCCCTCACATAGCAGCTCCATAACTGCTGATCTTACAGAGAACCATTTCCAGGTAACATCAGCCTTGTATCATATAGAGATTTATAATGCTCACATCTTTACTTATTCCTCATTTTGCAGAGAAGCAGCACGATGAAGAGGGTGTGAAACGTAAGCGGGGCCCTGCAAAGAGTGTGTGTCCCTATAATAAAGCTTCGGCACTGCAGCAGATGAGGGATGAAGTTCTGGGGACGGTCCACGACATAGAGCAGCTGCTGAAGCTGGGCAGGGAAACACATTCGTGTCCTTACTACGCCACACGCCTCACTATTCCCCCTGCACAGGTAAACAAGGGCTCTTTGTACTCGCCTCATCCATCTCTGCGTCTTATTACTTTGAGTGTTCTGTGCTTTACACTGTGCTGCTAACATCTCTCTACAGTTTTTCTACTGAAATCTTAAAGGCTGAGCTGCAAATTCTGTTCATTTTCACGCAGATCTGAGTTACAGTATGGTCTGTGTTTTTTATGTCTGCATAGTTGGTGGTGTTGCCCTATCAGATGGTGCTTCATGAAGCTACAAGAAGGGCAGCAGGGGTCCAGCTGAAGGGACAGGTGGGATTAGATGTTTCCTGCTTTTCATAAGCAGTTTAACCTCTGGCACATGGTGGCACAGAGCAATAATATTTCTAAACGAAACCATGTGACTTGTGTGATTTTTGGGAATTTGAGACTGTTGGGGTATCATAAATCCTGCCACACATTTTTGAAAATATATATATATATTTTTTTTCAGGTGGTGATCATAGATGAAGCTCACAATCTTAGTGACACGCTCTCATGTATACACAGTGCAGAGCTGACTGGAGCTCAGGTAAACACATTCATACACACCATGTACGAATGGTGTTAAGGCTTCAATTATTCATGTTGCACGGTAACATGCTAACATCTGAACCTTCTGCAGCTTTGCCGTGCTCACTCCCAGCTCACGCAGTACGCTGACCGCTATAAGTGAGTATACACTCACAGACTCACACAGTGCATTCATTTATAACTTAAATATTATCCTGACCCTCCTGACACTTGATGTTCATGTGCGTGCAACATCAGGAGCAGGCTGAAGGCAAAGAACCTGATGTACATCAAACAGATTCTGTTCGTGATTGAGGGGCTTGTCCGGGTCCTGGGAGGTGAGTGTGTTTGGGCTATTTAAATTAGTTTTTCATTATTGATTATTGCCAATCTGCAACATAGGTAGGAGGGAGGACATTGCCGGACAGTGAGGCACATTTCTGATCTTTTGTGTAAATGTTATTCCTGCAGGTAAGGTGGGGCAGAATCCACAGACCCAGACCACACAAACAGGTCAGTAAATAATCCACAGACGTAAACACATCTCAGTACACAGGAATTCATGAGTCATTCATTCAAGTTGTTTCATGTTCCTCTAGGAACAGAGATGCTTACCATTAACAACTTCCTCTTCAAGGGTCAGATTGACAATATCAACTTGTTTAAGGTAGTAGACAGTGTTATAAATGCTTTTTAAAAATCACAGTTGTAGCTTCTGAACACCATTTTCAAACTACTAACTCTCTCATTCTTTCAATGTCACTGTCGTTCTCTCTGTAGTTACAGAAATATTTTGAGAAAAGCATGATCAGCAGGAAAGTAAGTGCTTAATATTGCTGTATGTATTCATTTGTTTATGCCCCATAGATACTAAGTAGTTCAGAGAATGAGCAAAATGAATACTACATGTGTCCTCTCTCTGCAGCTGGGTGGTTTTGTGGAGAAGTATGCAGGCTCAGGTGTGAGTCTGCACAATCAGAGCAGCTCAAACAAAGAGAACCGACGCACAGAGGGCTTAAACCGCTACCTTCAAACGCTGCAGACCAGCCAGAGCACTGCACCAGGTCAGAGGTCACGTGCTAATGCGACTCGCATATTATTTTTGTATATTTTCCAGGGTATTTCTGCCTCTGACATATCAGTCTCACACTGACATTTAGCAAAACTAACGGTGAACAGTCTGGCATTTCTCCGGTTGTAGTGACTTTCTATTAATGTTCATTACAAAGTATCTGTTCTGTGTGCTCACCTATGTGCAGCTTCTCCAACAGACCAGCAGGGGTCTGCAGAGGCAGAGAAAGTGCCGTCTGCATCTCCCATGATGCAGGTGGAGGGTTTCTTTGTGGCTCTCACCAACAGCAACACTGATGGCAGAGTGGTGGTGCACCGGCAAGGTGCTGTTTTTGTTTTTTTTTTCCTTTTACACACAAAACAATTAAAGGACATTAAGAAAATGAAAATGCTGAAGTCTAATTTCTTCATTTTTACATCCAGGTACTTTGTCAGACAGCAGCGTCAAGTTCCTGCTGTTGAATCCAGCGGTCCACTTTGCCCAGGTGCTGAAGGAGTGCAGAGCAGTCATCATCGCAGGAGGAACCATGCAGCCTGTGAGCTACTTTAAAACCACTGAAAATAAGCCAAACCTTTGCTGTGTATGTTTTATAATTCTAAAAGATGTTATATGTAGGTTTCAGACTTCAAACAAGAGCTGCTGTTTTCTGCCGGAGTGGGAGAGGAGCGCATCACTGAGTTTTCCTGTGGTGAGTGGCCCATTTTCGTGTTTTTATAATGCACTCTCTCTTAGTGATGTTTATGAATATTTCTCTTTAGCAATGTTTAATAAATTATAGCATTCTTTACAAAAACCCTCAGTGATAACCTTTTTTGAGTCTGCGTACCTTCAGACAAGAAAGTCTTGGTTAGGTTGTGCATGTTGTTTAGCAATTGTATTTATGTGTGGACAGAACTGTCCTATCTGTGGGAAAGCGTTCAGGCTGAATGTTTTTATTTGATCATGTAAATTTACAGTACTTTATATATTTGTATTGTTAATAAATTGACCTAGCTGTCCTTTTTTTGCTTGGTAATTCTGTCGATAGGTCACGTAATTCCTCCCGAGAACATTCTTCCCCTCGTCTTGTGCAGCGGTCCATCGGGTCAGGAGCTGGATTTTACTTTCCAAAACAGAGAGACTCCTCGCATGGTAACAGACACTTATGTACACATGCTGTGTCACTAACTTCTTGCTGTTTTATCATTAACTGCATTTCTTGGGAATTTATGCCTGCTTGTTGACAGATGGACGAGACAGGGCGCATTCTCTCCAACATTTGTAACGTGGTGCCAGGCGGGGTTGTGTGTTTCTTCCCTTCTTATGAGTACTCGAGGCGGATTATTTCTCACTGGGAGACCAGCGGTGCTCTGACTCGTCTCGCTAACAAGAAGAAGGTTATTACCTTTTTTTTTCATATCTTCAATTCAATTCAACTTTATCATCAATCTTTAAATGATCACAAACACCTCCTCAGATCTTCCAGGAGCCAAAGAAGGCCAACCAGGTGGAGCAGGTCCTGAGCGAGTTTTCCCGTTGTATCCAGGTAAAACTGTCACTGCTCAAACATCAGACCTCATAACTTCACACTGATAATGTGCTCACTGGGTGTGCTTGCCCTAACCACTTAGTCATTAATTGTCTCTTCGCGTTTTGTCAGAGGTGTGCCCTGGACAGCGGTGGACTCACAGGAGCATTACTGTTCTCTGTGGTTGGAGGAAAGATGAGCGAGGGCATCAATTTCTCTGATGACCTGGGCAGGTGCGTGTCATTCATGAGCCCATGGACAACCAGCAGCTGTGTACTGTAAGAAGTATATTAAATGTGTGTTTATGCATGCGATAACAGGTGTGTGGTGATGGTGGGGATGCCGTATCCCAACATCAAATCCCCGGAGCTGCAGGAAAAGATGTCCTATCTAGACAAACACCTGGTGAGACTCTTTACTGTCCCATCAGTCTTCACTGTATTCACAGATCCGGCAAAAATAAGAACGAGGTCCCAGGAGTGCTGAGATAAATTTCACCGTCAGTGTCACCAAAGATTTGTTTTGTTTTTTCTTAGCCTCACAATGGAGGGAGGAGCCCTGGCCAAGCACTGATCGAAAACCTCTGCATGAAGGCTGTCAATCAGTCCATAGGTAATGATGCAATTTCCATGACAATACATAGGTATAATAGAAATGTATTAATGGACACTTGTTTATTCCTTACTTTGTCAGATAATGCTTGGTACTCATGAGTAGGTGACTTTCTCTGCCCAAAGGAAGAGCTATCCGTCACCGCGGCGATTATTCCTCCATTGTGCTATGTGACAGACGTTACTCCAGACCCGCTACGCTCTCAAAACTTCCCACGTGGATCAAAGATCGCACCAACACATACACAACCTTTGGCCCTGCTTTTGCTGCCTTGCGGAAGGTAAGGATCAAATTCGATCTACTGTATCAACACATTATGGCTAGCTCTTTTAACTTCTCCATACCATGTCCATATGCACTTATATACCATATATGTTATATGTTTTAGTTCTTCCTGGAAAAGAAGCAGAAGCAGGTGTAATTTTGCTCTTAAAGGGCTCAACTGACATCATCCCATTTTCTCAACTGTACAACTTCAAGACTGCGACAAGAGCAGGGTGAGGAGGAACGTCCGAGAAATCCAGGGCAACAGTGGTCAAGAAACTGAAAGTGTTGTAATTAAAAAAAAAAAAAAAAAAAACAACTTAAAGATGGATACAGGGCCTCTGTAATAAGTTCCTTATCACAAGATTGCTGCAGCTCTTTTATGTTTACACTGATGGACATTTTTCACCCATCAGGCCACTGGCTGTATTTCAGTAGTCAGCCAGGGAGGCAGTGTTTCTGTTCTCAGTACATCATACTTGCTTAATTTTACATTTCATCTTGATCTTGTTCTATGTTGTACTGGTAACATACATATGTAATACATGATAGAATAGTGAATCAAAGATGTTGGAAAAGAGAATGCCTTTTTTTCAACTCAGTATGTTGAAATTAATTACTGAAGCAGCTACTACAGAGATATCAGGCACAGCACTGGCCTAGGCATCCATGTGACTGATTTACCCTTGAAGAAGCTTTAAATATTTAAAGCAGTCGATGTTGTGTTATGTAATGCAGACTCTTGTTTAATGGAAAGATCTTAGTGAAATGGTTCTGTTATCTGTGTGTGTGCTCTAATGAGATCCTCTAGTTTAATTTCATGAAAATGTTTTACAATTAATATCATATCAATAAATTTGTTATAATCACTTGAGTTTCTGTAAATTTTTTTCCAACTACTTAGACAAATCAGTGTATTCATTATCACTGGCATTATGAGGAAAATCACTGCCCATTTTACATCAGTGCTTTAAGTGTTCATTGTCCATCATGTTATGCTTCCCAGTCGTCATCGTCTGTTGTCGACTGTGGGGCAGGAAGTGGTGGGATGACATCGGACATCCTGGCAAATGCGCCGCTGGAACCAGCGGGAGCGTCACCTGACTCCCCAACCGCTGGACCCTTACCAGATATGCCTACAGAGAGGACAGGACACAATGTTCATTGTATACAAAACAACCACTAGAATCATTATTCTTATTCTGAGGTGATGTAAGAGGGCTCCTCACCTTTCCTTCGCATGGCAAGTTTATTGAAGAGATCAGACATAAAGTCTCCACCACTAGATGCTGCTCCCACGGCTGCGAGACAAAGACAGGCAGTTACTAAATAATGATGCAATAAATATTTTTTCAAATTAGTAACTGGAGCAGTGAAACAATTCCACTCATTCCGTAGTGCTGTGAAGTGAAGCACATAAATACAATGGGACTTCTTTTTTCATGTAGTTAGCCAGTGTAAGCAGCTTTCTTAAAAAAAAAAAAGGAAATGTTAGGTCATGACCTGGTCAGCCAACCAGAAATTAAGGCAAAGCTATGCCATCTGATATTAGCTCAGACAATTTAAAGTACAACTGTAACCAAGTCAGCCTTTTAATGAGGTTGGCATTTATTAAATGAAGGTCATAAAGCCATGGACTGTGATGATAACCACATGAGATGTATGCACGTATGCTCACATGCTAACATGCAGTGTGACAGACTGTATAAAGTCATGGGTGAATGCTAACTAGAGAATGGTCACATTCTGCTTTGATTGCATCACTTTCTCGTCACTGTTAAAGCCGCATCATGTAGTGGTAAATAAAACATGAGCGGAACCATTTCTCCGCTCAAACAATCTGACACCTTGCTCTTGCTCCTTCTGTTTCTTCTTCTCCATCTTGCGCTCCTTAACGTTGCGTAACTTGGCTTTGCCGATGCCTCCGGCGTTGCGGATAGACTCCAGCAGGCTGGCACGGCTGTCTGACGGCTGAACCACCTCGCTGGGAGCACCAGACACAGGACCTGCAGACAGAGTCAGAGGGGCAGTGTAATTTGGGTTTAAGCCCATTAATGTCAGTTAGGTCAATCTAATTTAATGGTTTCTAAGTGTGTGTGTGTCTAAGGGAGGAGCAGGTTTTCACCACTTTAATATGCTGTCAAGTTCAATCGCATCCCTCCAAGTCTGTAGAGTGTAGCTAGAACAGGATTTCTGAATTGGGTGCACGCAACAAACCTGAACTTGGGGCTCGAGAGACTGTGGGGCCGTCGACAGGAGGAGGGGGTGGAGGAGGTGGAGGAGGGGGAGCTCCTGCAGGAGTAGCAGAAGCGAGGGCAGGCTCAGGAGGGGGAGGAGGAGGGGGAGGTGGTGGGGGAGGTGGAGTGTTAGGCTGGAGCTGCGATCCTGTGACAAAGAAATGACAAATCTACATCAGCTTACAAACATGCTGTCAACCAGAAATACAAGGGAAATACAGGCATAATGAAAACTGCCTGTGTAAAGTTTATTTATATACCATGTTTTTTTAGATCAGACATCACAAAGCGCTTCAAAATAAAAGACAAATGCGAGACATAAAATAAAGACATGGCATTAAAGTAACACATAAAATAGAGATAAAAATAAAACTAAGCAAATACAGGTATAAAACAGGTGGGCCTTGAGCTGCCTTTTAAAGATGTGCATGTGTACCTGATACACTGCTCTCTTCAGAGAAGGAGGGAAGCTCAGGGATATTGTGTGTGGGTCCTGAAGGGGCGAAGCCAGGCCCGAGGTCTGCGCTGTAGGACAGGTCGTCCGCTATGCCAGGCAGGTCCGGCAAGTAGGATGGCACATCTATCTCGGGCACCTCGCCCAGGTCTGGCACATAGAAATAACTCTCTGCTGTCTGTTAGAAAGAAAAGATTACTAAGATCATACATAAAAAAAAAATTAAATTCACAATGGGCTTTAGTTGGAAAATGCTGTTGGAGGTACCTGTCTTTCGAGCTGTTCTCTCTTAGTAATGGACAATGGAGCGTCAAACGGCTTCTCTTCTTTTTCTGTCTCTAGTGTTGTGTGTGTTTTAGTCACAGCTCCCGCCAGAGGATCAAGGAACACATACTTCTTATATCTTTAAAAACACACAAATCCAAAGATATGAAAAAAAGATTTAAATCTAATCAGTGTTTACAGTTAGTATATGTGTCTATTTGTTGGGGACTCACAGGTTCTCTGTGGTATTAAAGAGCAACAAGGAGCTGACAGATGAGATGTTGCGTGGCAGACTTCCCAGCCCCTCCTCTGTCTCGTCCTCAGACTTCTTCTTATTGCCTACGCACACTGGGAAATACATCAACTTCTCCTAAAAGGAAAGCAGAGAGACACAGTGAGAGAGGGAGATCTGTAAAAATGTCAGCTAAACCTTGAACAGCAAAAATCATAAATGCCACCGAAGTGCTCCTGCACACAGTTACACATGTACAAGTAAACACTGGAATACTGAATTATATGGTCAGGGACATTGCTTCTGGGGAATACTGAATAATTAATTTCTGCACCCAAGAAAATTGCCAGCAATGTTTTCAGACAAATACACACAGATAGACACCACACCAAAAACACACTTGCAAGACCAAGCAGGTTTTTGTAAAGTTTCCTAAGATGGTAAAGGAAAAAGTGTGGTGTTCACTATAAATAATTCAAGAGATTGTGCTGAACGGAGCGTGTGCGCGCGCACACACACACACAAACACACAAGGAAAAAAGACTATCACATATTTACAGTCTATTTCCCCTGTTCAGTGACAGACATACATACATACACACTCACACTGCATATGTCATCCCATATACTGCACGTACAGTATGTGACTAATTCAGTGTGAATTTAACTGATGTGCAGCCAATCCTGCCGCTTCTAAAGACCTGTGACTGCGACTGTGAAGGTAAAGGACAAATCTATTCTGGGCTTAAATGCAGGTTTCAAACACTGCACTACATGTCTTTGTTGTTTTCACTGTCTTTTTACCTCCTGATCAGGCGTCAAATTTGGAGCAAAGATGGACACGCTAATATAACACTGAGCTGCTGTCCTCAGATTCCTAATATCTTTAAACCTGTAAAACAACCTGCTGTGCCCTGATGAATTTTCTATGGAAAAAAAAGCCAGAAAATCCACTGGTGCACATTAAGGGCAATGTGTAACATTTGATTAAATGGATGTCAGTGGGTTATTTAACTCAGAGACGTGAGTAATTAAGACCGACATGGATGAAAGCTTGGTTGAGTGATAAATGGTTTATAAACATGCATGCTGCTAATCATCAGAAAACAGCTGTTCGTCTAAGACAGTGATTGGTTAGCAAAACAAAATATAGCAGAAAATACGCCAGCACAGTGAAGACAGAAACACAAATAAGATAAGAGGTGTGTTGTATCCAGACTAGGTCAAAAAATGAATTACTTTCTCCAAGTTTTAGTTTTTGGAGAGACTTTATCAGTTGTGTTTTGAGGTAGGTAGATTTTTTATTCACATTCATTGGGCAAGATTAATACGTTATCAGATCAGAAGAGCCTAGCCTGATGATAGTTATCATGACACGAGACATAAGTCCACCCATCTGGCTCTCGAAGCAGAGCAAAATGAGCACTGCAAACAAGACCAAGCATTTCCAAATACTGTTTGACCTTAGTCTCACTGCACACTAATTAATTCTTTTTGGAGTACGGGTATAATGTAGTTGAAAAAGAACAAAACAAAGAGTCCATCCATCTGTCTTCCTACCGCTCATCCAGGTCTGGGTCATGTTAGGCTAAGCAAAGTAGCTCAGATGTCCTTTCCTGCCTCATCACCCCTCTCTCTTCCCAAAGGACTCTGAGGTGATTCCAGGACAGACAGAATATGTAATACCTCCACAGTGAGACATCCTGGAAACATCAGATGCTCCATCACATCAATTGGCTCCTTTCCAACATGAAGGAGAGCCACTTGCACTTCTAGCTCCTTTTCCTTCCTTCATCCCGCCCTTCAGGGTGAGCCAAGGCACCCTGACTGGAGACAAATTCATTCTTTCGATCTCACCTCAGAGATCAGGATCATAGGTTAGGGCTTGCACTGACAGCTTTGCCTTCAGGCGCAGCTAATGATGTACGACACCTACATCACTGCGGATGCCACAGCAAAATTGGAAGTCAGGGATGGTGCCTGTGGACTGGCAGATGGAGGCTGAGGGTCCCATCTTTAAAAAAAAAAAAAGGAACTGGACAGAATCTTCCAATTATCAAGGTATCACACTGCTTAGCCTCTCAAGGAAATAATTCGCCAGGCTGCTAGAAAGAAGACCCAGGGTTCTGGAGGAGAAGTGTGGACAGTGAATCAGCTCTTAACTCCTCCATTAATATTGGTGGGACTATGGGAGTTTGCCTCTACAGTCTGCATAAATTTCAGGAGTAGTGCCAAGCCCTCTTGTCCTCGTATGACTGCAGCGAGAGCTGTGCTGGAATTCTCAGTCGTAAGATAAAAGCTATTTAAATGGAAATTAATGACGCTACTATTTATCCCTGCTTTATACCCACGGTTCTAGCAGTAAAGAAGCCTGAACACCAACAGGGTGCCTTATTACAGTTGCATAATTGGAAGTTTTGCATGTCAAATATCTAAACCCTTGTTTAATCAGTATTTAAATGTATTTATCTCACCTGCAAGGCCTTCTCATCAAAGGGCCGAAGTTTGTTCTGTATCCTGTATCGGGAGCGGGTTTGTGAGGAGGGGTCTGTAGCCCCAGTAAAGATAGACGAGTAGTCCTGAAGTCGATCTGGGGCTGGATACTTGGCACTGGAGAAAACCTATGCACACAGACACTGATACTGATATACAGTAACTTACAAGCACAGCTCTAACTACATTTTTTTCAATGATCTTGTTGCTGTATTTTGTCTACACTGTGTATCAGAGATAAAATATGTAAAGCTGCCTTACAAAGTGAAGGTGCTACGTTACCTTGGTGGCCTTCTTACTGCCTTTGATTTTGTCGACACGGGCCTGAGCTAGTCTGATCCGGTCAGTGACACTCTGCAGCTGGCGGCGGTTCTTCTCTACACTCTCAGACACCCTTGAAGTGACACACACATACACACCAATATGAATATGGACGTACACACGTCCACACACAGAGGAAAATATGTCTGAGACCTTAGTGCACAATCCAATATAGAGGAGTGCATGACTTGAGACACTCGATTGCACTTTTCCTCCTTTATATACACTCTGTAGGATGAATCCAAAGATTGAAGTAATAAAGTAATTGTAGGCTGCTTCCATTTAATCAAGATGATGTACAATTATGCTGCTGTTTTGCTGGTGGCACAGTTCATCATCTAAATAATAACAGATCATGATTCAAAAAGGTCATATTGACTAAACAATTCTGATCATAAATGTCAGTGTGTTCAAGTAGTTCCAGGAGACACTTCCTCCCTTTTCCTCAGCTTTCATGGTGCCAGACAGGAATCTGTCCCACAACAGGTTCTGTGGCATAAAATATGACTGAAAATATGGACTCCACACGCAGGTCTTTAAATGTAAAACAGTTTTTTTTCTGTTCACAACAAATGTTGTTACATAAGCTAGTAGATCATTTGGGAATGGGCAATTTGTGAATGATTAAAACCTTATTGATCACTTTGTTCTGGAATTTTTGTAAGTAAAAAATGCCATACTATGCCAGATCTAATAAACTCAAAGTAACCTGATTATTCAGCCTAAAAAGATCATTTACAAATTAACCGGTAATGAAAAAGGGCCCCATGACTGAATCATGACAGGATCAGGCACTCCTTGCCTCTCCAACAGTGCAACCTAGGAAACGCTCCGACCCACTGAGACCATGAAAAGGATAAACATTATAGAAAACGGATAGATGGAAAAACAATTGTTCTAATAGTTATTATCCCATGAAATATGAAAAAATATGACATATATTGCACCAGTTAGAACTTCCCAGAGACTAACTTGTCACAATATCACTCGCAAATAGTTTATTTTTCTTTTGAGCAAACACTTGACGGATCAGCTCATTATTATAGCATTAGTTACGCATCATACATACTGTGTTTTGAATTAAGTTAAGAATGTAATATCATTCAAGTCAAATAAGAAAATGGGCAAATAATGTCGTCAGTCATATGCGTACCATGGTAAAACAATGACACACATTCTAAACATACACGAGCAAAAGTTGTGAGTGACTTTACCTTCTGAAAATATCTGTAGAAATGGTCTCCAAGTGGAGTAATGCATCTGCTATCTGGTGAACAGCCTCCTCTCTCCTCAGGTCTGGTTGGATGAGAGGCACAGAGTACACCTGGCCCTCCAGGCTGTGCTTCTGGGTCATCCTGCCACACATCAACGCCAAGAAAACAAAACAAAACAAACAAACAAAAAATGTCAACATCATGAACAAGGTTGCCTGTTACAAAGACAAAGTTTGATCTTGAGCATGGAAGGTCATTCTTGTTGCTGGTATTATAAGTCAGCTTGACAATACAATTTCACCTTAATCAATAAATCAAACTGTGATTGGTCTCTTGTTTAATCCACCACCACAACACTGGTAACATTATAAAACACATGGATGGATTATTGTGCGACAGGCCTCTAGGCACAGACATGAAAAAGACCCTCATCCCTCCTACACAGGGGAAAGACCCCTGACTGAAAGAAAGGTCGTTTTGTATATCTTTGTAGTCGTTTCATGTCAACTGGTAGTCGTTTTACATCTCTGTAGTCGTGTTGTATCTTTAGGGTCATATTTCGTCTCTTTGTAACAATTTGGTATTTCTTTGTAGATGTTTTTGTCTTTCTGTAGTTGTTTTTGGTCTCTTTGTAGCGGATTTGCCAGTGAGGGCCCATGCCCAGTCGGCCTATTCAGTTACTCATGGCTGGTTAAAATAAAACCCTGCTGCTTTCACACACACTCGACCTCATCTGATTCTCACATGACAGTGCAGGAATATACAAACGCACCATGTTATCGCTGTGATGCTATGTGGGTTTTTACCGTTTCAAAAGTGTAAACTGTCCCGAGTTCATCCCTGTTTCTGTGTTTGCTAATAATAGCTGCTCACAGCTAATAAACCTGCAGTGAAACAGTTTACTAACGAAGACATTACAAAGAAATAATCAATGTAAAGTTACTGTAGGTAATGAACCGACTCTTAAATGAAAACCTGTTCATGCTAAAGTAAGAATCGTTTTTTAAACCGAAGCATACACGGTCGATGACAGGTCATAACGCGACACTTACTCGCTTTAAAATAAAAGTCTTACCTGACCATGAGTGCTGTTTACTTGTTAACAGTTTCAAAAAAGATATAATAAGAAGAAGCTGGGCTGTCTGTGCTACAGACCCAGCTAGTGCTTTAGCATAACAACGGTTCGATACTTCCGCTTCCCCATGGCACGTGACTACGCCGAGTTGCATTCAATAATTTCGGGAATTTCTGCTTTTTCATTTGAACACACCTGAATGAACAATGAAAGTATTGGCCCACGTTAGAAGTATAAAACTTAAAAAAAAGCAAAGCAGTTGTATACTAATAATAATAATCATAATCATAATAAGAATAAGAATATATTATTTATTATTATTATTATTATTATTATTATTATTAATATTAATATTATTATTAATATTATTATTATTATTACTCAGGAAAAATCTATACATTATTCCGACGGCCTTTAATAAGATACAAAAATAAAATGGTAAGTTGTATAGCCTACCAGACGGAGAAATAAATACCTTTCAGGTTTAATGTGCAGTACATGAGAGAGTCTCAGATCTGAATCTCTTTCTACAGCCTATAGGGTGCGTGCTTACTCTGGAGTTTTCTTGTGCCTGTGCGTAATGACGCATCTGTCCTCCAGCTCCAGCACCCTCCTCCCTCCTGTCACATCTGGATTTCGCTTCTCTCATCAGCACCACTCAGCGCAGTGGGGGGGAAGAGAGAGAGAGAGAGGGAGGGAGTCGGAGAAGCGGAGGGTAGCTCGGTCGATGCAGCCTCATCTTCAGAGCCGAGCAGAATCAAGGAGAGGAGGACATTTCACCTTTTCATCCGCACTCACGGATATTTCTATCCTCCATCGGTCACTCCAGATTCTTTTTTTTTTCTTCTCCTTCTCTTCCCTCCTCTTGCCTTGAGTATGATGAGCTCCAGCCTTCTAGAAAACCCGGTGCAGGCGATTCTGTACCTGCGGGAGCTCACCACCATCGTCCAGAACCAGCAGAGTCTCATCCAGACCCAGCGCGCCCGGATAGAAGAGCTGGACCGGCGCGTGGACGAGCTCATCGGCGAAAACAGGCACCTGCGGGACGTCAGGGTACAACAGCAGCACCCCTATCATCACCACCATCATCATCACCCCGACCCCAGCTGCCTTCATCATCACCACCACCCTCAGGACCCCCAGTTCAAGACTGGTGCGGGGTCTCTGACAGACCATGCGGTTGCACCAGCACAGGTCGAGGCGACTTCGGGGGTCCAGCCATCGCTTCCCCAGCCTATGGACCCGGGGGACATGCAGCTGGTCCCAGCCGATCCGTCCATGGTGTCCCCGGTTGAAAGTGACCCGGAAAACGGCGGAAGTTGCGCCAGCTGCCGCTCCTTGGTTCAGATGACCCCCACAACCCTTTGTCGATCCCTGGCCCTGGCAAGGAAATCCGAGTAAGTAGAGGATTTATGGTTGTTTGCATGTGTGTGCGCGAGTGCGTGTGTGTCCTAAAATAGTCGTAAATGAGGAAAATAAATGGTAAGCTATCCACAGGGTTTCTATGATTTTCATAAATTTCTGTAAACCTCCTATGATGTTGAATTTTCTGCAGTAAAGCCTAAATACATTTCATACCTTGGCAATAGTGGCCTGTTTTTGAATCCATAGTATTTGTGCGGCATCCGTTAAAACTGTATAATTAAGAGCGTGCACGCGCGCGCGCATCCTGCAGATTGAGGGGCGTTTAATTAAGGAAGAAGACGCTTGCAAATTTCTAATTTTCAGCTGCGCGCGTCGGCTAACGACTGTGCCAGAAGAGGAAGAGGTGGATTATTTAAATGAGAAACTGGATCGCGATCACTGGACCATTACATAACAAACAGCTGTAGGCCTATAACCGTGTGTGTGTGCGCGCGCGCGCGCGTGCTGGAAATACACTAAGCACAGTGGTCAATGTCAGCTCGAGACAGGAGCAGCTTCACGTGTGATGATGAGACACCGCACCACAGTCGCTGTCCGCGGTGCTGTTGGTTTCGCTATAATTTACTGCACGGGATGTGGGAGCTCTCACGGGACCTTTGGGGCCTCTGATGTTGCTGTGTTAGATGAGACACACGGGCACACAGTCACACACACCACCCCCTGCTTGGCACCAGAGCCTGACATGATCACATCACCTAATGAGAGAAAACCATCTTTCTCTCTTTTTACTCGTTCTCTCTCTCCGTCTGTGTGCGCGTGTGTGTGTTCTGTTCATAAGTTGTATCCCAGCAGGAGTCCTGATTGGTCTCTCTGGGACTCCACCCCCAGTGAGGGGAGCAACACAGAACAGAGCAGGAGTTGAGAGGAGCATAGGAGTGCAGGAGGGGATCATATTAAAAAAAAAAAACAAAAAAAAACTGTTCTTGATATTAATCCTAAAGTGCATGATTCTCCTGCCACATCTTACTTATTTCTTGCTCTTGAGTTCTATGTGCTTGCATGTGTGTGTGTATGTGTGTATACATATGTGTGCACAGTGCCTGTTGCACTCCTCTGTAGCTTTGCCTGGAACCTGAGTTGTGACTGTGCCATCTTAAGAGCTTACCTGCAGCAACTATTTGTTATTCTTTGACAGGAATCAGTGCAACACCACTGGTTCTTAATTTAAATGTGTTTTACTGGTGAGGAAGAAATTACAATAAATGAATTGTTGTTATAAAAGCTGGAGGCAGAAAACAGCAGAGGCATCCACTAGTTGATCCGGCAGCAGAGTGGGCTGGTGGTTTATTAAATGGCCTTCCCACTCCTGCGGTGGCTGCTGTGTGTCCTTGAATGCAAACTCACATCCCCACCTCCTCATTGATTTTAAGTCCATCTGGATCAGACCAGTAGCTTAACACCTAATTTCTAGTTCTGCTTCTGACAGGCCACACAGGTGAAGGGGAGGTGAGGTTTTCACTTGCATTTTTAGAGGATTCATCTTCCTGTCATTGCCTGCTGCATCCTGTCTGCAGCTGACTGGAGAACAGATCTGCCCTCTGCTATTCCTGTTCTCGGTGACAAGTGTGTCAACTTGTTTGTCACAAACTGTATGTGTATGTGTGTTTTTGTGCATATGTTTGTGTGGGTGCATGTGTTAGCGTGCATTCTTTCTTTCACACACGTACTGTACGCATTTATCTGAGTGTTTATCGTGCTCTGTTTAGAGCCCAGTTTCCTTTGCCCTACAGATAAATTACGTGGGCTTGTGTTCTGCTTAGGTTTAGCTGTGAGTGCGTTTGTGTGCTTTGCATTGTTGTCAGCATTACCAGTGCACGTGGATGTGCCTATGGGGTGGGGAAGACAGGATCTTCTCCTCTGCTTGTTCTCTGTCTCTCTCTCCAGCTGAGGCTCCTATCTGCCCCACTTAGCCCATGGAGCGAACAGTAATCAGCCATTCTCAGGAGAGAGAAAAAAGGCAGAGAGATAGAAAGAGAATGAGAGAGATGCAAGCTCAGTCGTTGTCTTTGATGGAGCCCTTGGAGGTGTCTAGAGGAAGGAGCTGGAGGCTGACATTGGAGTGGACCAGTGAAAGGGAAGCAGGCAGAGTGAGAGAGCTGGGAATAAACACAGAGAGAGCGGCCAGGAGAGAATAGGAGAGGGACGAGGGGGGGCTGTTCAGCATGCAGAGAGTGAGACAGGTACAGCAAGAGACCAAAACAGAGAGGAGAGAGACGGGAAAAAAGGGTGCATTTCGGGTAGCTGCCTCCTCAGTTTATCTATTTCGCCGGCAGACAAATACATAGGTTGGACAGTGGAGGGACAGGGGCATCCTGTGGCGCAGTGGAAAGTGAACACAATGCACAGGCAACATTTTTCAGTCCAAATGGAGCAGATCTTGTTGCATGTCAACCCTCCACCTTTTCCACACTTTCCTTGCACTCTCTACTGGATGCTGTCTCATGAAAAGCACAGCATTTAAAGTACTCTTACAAAACAGGGAAGAGGAGAGGGATTGTGTGAGGGAGGACGGGGCACAGAGAGAGAGAGAACATGGGCCGACAGCAGGAGGCATGTACTGTTAAAATATTCACCTGTTCTCTTTGTAAGCCTTGTTGGAGGCGGATGGCCGTTATATGTGTGTCTTGTACAGACAGATGGATGGACCTGCTGAGTGTGTGTTTGTGTGTAGGAGTGTGTTTGTGTGTGTGTGTGTGTGTGTGTGTGTGTGTGTGTGTGTGTGTGTGTGTGTGCTTGTGTGTGCACAGGGACCCAAGCAACCTGGCCTCTTCCTTACTGCATGACCAACACAAACTGAACAGGGCTGTACTGTTTTATATCTGCCCAGAAAAATAATTGAGCTCTCATACTGATAGTGAACAGGAACTGACTTTTTGCTTTGGTAAAAAAAAAAATAAAAAAAAAAGTCCATCTCCCTATTTACACTTCTGTTGAAAACAAAACAAAACAATTATTTTGTATTCACCATCTTCACTTTGACATACACCGATCAGCCACCGGTAACTAGTTTTAATGTTATGGCTGATCAGCGTAAAATGTGTCTCATTTTAAAGCAATAGTTTGATATTATGGGAAAAACACTTATTTGATTTCATGCTGAGAGTTACACACAGATACACATAATGATACCACTCTCACACCTGCCTGTTAAAAACAAAGCTAGAAGTTATAGTTTTACAGTGGTTAGGTGCTGTAGTTGTTCTTGGCCAGGATCATTAAGTTAATGAACTCTGGTCTGGAGCAAGAAATAACCTGACATGTTCACCTTGTGAAGCCCCTGGGAGTTGTTAACAAAAGGCAGTTGTTTGTTTTGAGAGACAATTGCCGCAAAAACATGATTTCTTAAGAAACATGTAAGAGATTCCAAATATATCGACAATTAAAGTCCATGAAGGTTGTGGGGTACTGTGCTTCAGTCCCCACCTGTACTCTCAAAGTTCCGACGCAAGGGTTGTAAACTGCAGCACAAGTGTTGCTAAATGGAGAACACATTATTCTTGTATGTGCAGTGTGTTTGTGCGTGTGCTGTGTAGGTGGTGGGGAAGGCGTTACGACAGATGAAGGCGTGTTATTCATGGAAACCAAGTGCGAAGAGTGGTGATCAGAGATATTTGAACAAAAATCAGTGTCCCTTCAAGTCTGTGGAAGTTACTGTGCAAAGCAGCTTTTTATAGCTTGGGCTGTCACTCTGAGGCTTGCACTGACTCTGAACGCCTGTCACTGTGGGTCTGTGTCACGAGCAATATGCTGTTCCCAGGTCAGAAGACTTACTGTAGCGTAGCCAAGAAATTCACTGTCAACTGAATGCTTTCAGCTCATTGTGGAAAGACCTAAAGTGACCTACGCTCACATCCATGCCTTCCAAAAATTTATCTGTGTGGGACACCGAAGATCATGCTAGACTCTATGTCTCTCTGACAGCAGAGGGTGTCCAGCATCCAAAAGGTCAAAATGGTCAATCTGCTCTGCGCAACAGCTTACACTTGATGTGTCTTGGTTATTTTTTCATTCTCTTCACTCTAAATTGCTCCACATAAGAGCCTAACGCCTAAAATATGAATGTAAATGCAAAATGTATGAGAGTGAAATGAGAGAGGCAAACTTAAGAAGAGAAGGAGCAGGAAACAGAGATGGAGGAACCAGCTGTCCAGACTGGGCTTTGGGAATTCAGCTAAATCACCACTGATTCGATGAATTGAAGGGGGGCAGGCGTAAACAAGCACAGACGGACACACAAACATGTAAATACTCGCACTCATTCTAAGCTTTCTCAGCCTTGAATTGACCTACATAGGGTATTTACCCCGGGATCGGTGCCAAATTGTAAACAGAACTCATGGAAATAATCCAAAAGAGTCTAATGAGAGTCTTTTCAGGATCTTTTGGGATGTTGGGCTAAGAATGAGCATAAGGAGGAATATGGAAACAAAGCAAACAACTAGCAACAGCCAATAATAACTGAATGACATGCTGTCCTTCCCATTCTGTCCGCCTCCTCCCTCCCTTTGCTTACCTCTCCTCCTCCCTTGTCTGCCCTTCTACAGGAGTGAGACCGTGCTGCATCAGTTTTGCTGCCCCGCCCCTGAACATCCAGAGGTTGACACCACCGGCTCATCCGGGTAAGACAGACTCAACTACCAATCACACAGACACTGTGTGATCACACATCATTTTCCCGTTTTTGCGCCTACTGTTCCTCGAGTGTGCTCCTTCAGCCAGTGAAAACTTTCTGTTCCCCTCTATACATCTATCTGTACATATGTGTCATGTAACTGAGTCATGTCCACACACAGGCTTTTAATCGTGCTTGTTAGTGTGTGCACAGTAGTGCACAGTGTGTGAGTGTGAAGTGGTGTATTTATGGACCTGCGGAGCCTGGAGTTACGGCGACAGTTAAATTCTCTGTACTAAACCTATAGTTCTTACAGTCTCAAGGCTCACATATAGAGAGAAGGGTTGGGGGGTAGATACTAACTGATATTGCCACTATAAAAGTGCCCATGGCAACCCTGCAATGACGCAACGGCTAACACTACCATAGTAACCAGATAATAAAAGTGTTGACTTTGAGACTGTACTGTAGCCACTTTTGCCATCTGTTTCTGCGTGGGTACGGCTGTCTGTTTGTTGTGCGAGTTTGTTCATATTTTTTTTGTGTGTGTGTGTCTGTGCATGGGGGCGTGTGAAATCATGACGTTTCACTCGGGGATGTTTGAATGAGCAGAGCTCTGTTTTCAATGTTGAAAAGCTGATTTTTGTCAAGTTTCTCAATATTATTGTTTGCCCTCCATCCTCCAGAATTTCTCTCATCTTTTTATCTTCTGCTTCTTCTTTTTCTAAATCCAGTGTTTCCCTGTTAAGTCTAATTTTTCTCCTGTAAAATATTTCCCCCTTGTGTTGTTTATTTCTGTATCTATCTCTTCTCATTATTTATGTCTGTCGGAAGACTTTTACTTTACAAATCTCCTCTTTGCAATTATTTCTATCTCATTCCTCCCTGTCAACTCTCTCTCTCTGATTCTGTTTTTATTAATATCACCATCTGTCTGTCTGAAATCCCTCTCTTCCTTCTGATCTGATGACTTAACTCCTACACCCACATGGTCCTGATTGGATGGGCTAATGGCACAGTGGACAGCCAGCTGAGATGATGAGATGTAGAGGATGTAGCTCATCATTATCATTTTGAAGTTGTGTGTGCCGGGTGGCTGCGAACCTGCACCACCTCTACACACTAACTGTCATCCACTGAATCAAACCTCCCAGGAGATGTCATGAGATCCGCCTCTAGCTTAACATGCCATGCCTTTTCTCTCCTCTGCTCAGTTTGTGTGTGGACAGTACAGTACAGTAGGTTTGACAGATGTTCATTTCTCTTTCACCATGACTTCACACATGGGGGTAGTGTGTGCAAGATGTGAGCGTGTGTGTGTGTGTGTGGGGGGGGGGGGTGTATTAGAAAGAGGGTGAGAGACAGAGGGAGTGTATAGCGCCCATATCATTATAGAGGCTTTTGCTGTCAAGATGCATTAATACCTCAACTCCTGCTTTTAAATCCTCTAATGTATTCTAATGTACTCTAATGTATTCTGATGCAGCGCTGGGGCATGGCAGTGTTTTAATAGAGTTTCTGATAGAGACAGCCTCCAGCATGCACACCAACACACTCTCACTATTTCTTCCCGTTTCCTCTCTTTGTTTCTATACCAGCCTTTCCTCTGGTTCCACTCTGTTTTTCTTTTTTTTTTTTCCTCTATTTTCTACAACTTTATCTCATTTAAAAATGTGACCCAGCTTCTCTGGCCCTATCTCTGACTTTTGGCAGGGGACTCAGAATAATAGAATGGTTGCTTTCACAGCAATAAAAAAAAAAAAACAAAAAAAACAAAAACAAAGAGGAACTTTAGAGATGCACTCATTATTTAACCATGAGCAGGCTTTTTATTCTCCTCAGTCCTGTTGGGTCCCCTCCGTGTAAAAATTATTGGAGTAAGCATTATCTGGGTGGAGGAAAGATTGCACAGCAAATCACACAACATCATGCACACACACACGCATTCATAATTGCAAGCCATTATAAAACCTCTTAGGGCATGATCATACCTCTATGCTTATGTCAGGCCTCTTTGGCTGAATAAAGGGTGCTGAATGTCAGTGTTTTATCCCTTTTAGAAGTGGTGAGATGAGATGCGAGAGACGTTGAGACTTTGAGCAGAGACTTTTCTGTTTTGTTTCTTTTTTCATTTATTATTTCATTTATTTGACAATGATGAAGGAAACCTAAGTCCTACCAAAATTTGGAGAATTGAAAAACTTGGATGGGACACTGAAAGGAAAGGACACTTTCTGCTTTGTCATGACAGTAATTCGCTTTAGTAAGCCTTAAAAGGCTTTCACAGAATTTCGATAATGCTGTCATGTAAAAGAACATTGTTCCATCTGTGAACAGGACCTGGGATTATAAGAGGAGGATGGGGCAGTGAGCACTGGGAGAGAGACAGCCTCCACAGCAGTCAGATTCAAATATGTTTTGTTTCGTTTTTGCTTCCAGCTTCTTCTGTATTAGTGAAATAATTGTTTCTCAAATATCTGTGGCGTCAGATTTGGTTATTCCTTGACTTTTTCTGCAAGTCACATTTTACTTGGAGGGTACGATGATTTGACACTGTCTGTTATTATCTTGCATTGCTTCCAATGTTTTTGAACTCTTACATGACGTCACAGACTTATCCTCCTCTTATACTGTAATCCAAATGATGTCATTACCATGGAAACACATCAGGGTTTTTTTTGGAGTCTCAGGCACAAAATCGGCAATGATTTCCACAGCGAAACATCTGGTGGGACATTGTTGTTGTGGCAAATGACCAAATGACAAGAGCGCAGATCCAAATTTGAATGGACATTATTTCATCTCCAAGGTTTTGCCCGAAAATCACTTTCTGTCTGCTTCCGACTGCAGTGTCTCACGCACACTTTCCATCCTTTCATTCAATGGAGTGTCCAAATCCCGCAGTATCAGACAGTGTTATCTAGAGCTCTAATTGGTTCAGTCTGGGAGCACATTGTTTCCTAATTATGCAGATTGCAACCACATGAGTGACGAGTATGTTTGTGGATATATGTGTGTGTGAATATATATATAGCTTGTTGTGTCCATGGTGTGAAACTGACTGAGGGAGATCTCTTTGATATCAACACATTGCTTCATAAATAATTCCTCTATGAACTAAGACTGTAGTCTCTATTAGGGTTTTCCTTTGATAGATATATTTAAATTACAGATATGAAACACTACACCTGCCAGTAAGGGACAAACTGGTGAAGAGTCAGAAATATTTATTTACTGTTTACAATAAAGAAGGGCTGACATAATTAATCAATAAATAGATTATTTCAGTGGTTGCCAACCTGGGGTTCTGAACTCCCACAGTGGATCCAGTTGCAAGATGTTGCAAAATGAATGAAAGGGCTGCAAACTGTTCACCCAGGTAGAAAATAAGAAAGGTGCTACAAATAACCATGTTTATTTTTCAGCCTTTTCCCCAATCTGTTTCTTTTTTTGTGAAATACTATTCAGTTTTATCTCTTCAGGCCTCAAAGTAATGAAACAATCAATCTTTGACTGAACTGCTCACAATTTCTCGAAATGCAAAACAAGTATATATTGCTTTGTACTGAGAGGTCACAAGAAAAGGTTGGGAACCAGTGGATCAGTTGATTAATAGAAAATGAATCATTAACAATTCTGATTATTGATTAATCATTTGGCGATTTACTAATGGAATAATGCTAAATAAATCACTGTTTCTGCTTCTCCAAATGCAAGGATTTTCTACTTTTCTTTCACCATTTTCTGACAAGTTTTGACAGTTTATCAAACAATGAAAATACTGTTGCTTGCAGCCCTACTACGGAGTAAATGTTCATACGTAGGAAGTAGTAAATGAATGATTCTGGACACAGTCTGTAGTATCAACTTTTTAGTACTTTCATCCTGGTCACACATTCAGTTTCACTCCTGCAACCTGCAGTGGAGCCGCAAATCAGGCCAAATAGAACTGGACGCGTAAACGCAGTCATCCTCGCCCCGAGCCACCACAGCCACACACATCACTCTCCACCTGCTGCTTGCCTCGTGAACCTCTTCACACTCCGCATAGTTGATGAGTTGCCACTGCGATAACAGTTTTGAAGGTCATCCGGGCCTTTCTGACTAATAACTTTCTGTTCTTATTTCCATGGCAGTGGACAGATGCTGAGCCTGGAGGATGGAACATCCTCTAGTCGGGGACAGGAAGTGGAGGGGACCAAGAGGGAGGGACCCAGCGAGTACGAGATCACCCTGGAGAATAAAAACAAGCAGGTATGTTTTTTTTGTGTGTATGTATGTGTGTGTTTGTGTGAGCCCACAGGCACATGGTGGGACGGAGTGGATGCTGACTCCTCCACCTGTTTTAATTTGAGGATGTGTATGAAGGATGATCATTTGACATTGTGTCTGGCGTGACAAAAAAGATTCCCGTTCAGATCTATTTCTGTCTCTGTTGACATGAAAAAGAGCACCAGCAACAACTCTGCCACAGCGAGATGAACACGAAAGATGCTAGGTTGTCATGGTAACAGCTAATAACTGCTTCTGCTGGCTGGAGATGTCTTTATTTCTCATAGCAAACTGCTAAAGGGTCTGCTGTTGCCACTGCTACTGCTGCTGCTGCAGTGTGTGTACATGAGCGTGTATCTGAGTGTGTCTGTGCACTTTTTGCGGGCGTGCTTGCATTTGCAGACACACACCCAGGCACATGTGCGGCTGTCCTCCTTTTCTCCCTCTCTGCCTCTTCCTCCCTTGCCTCCCACTCTCCCCCCTCCTCCTTCTTTTCTCCCTCTCACTGGAAATATAGGAGGGCAAAATTCTGGAGGATGCTGTGATTTCGGGCTGAGCTGCTCTGCCAACAAACGGAACAGAAATAGGCTTGTGCGGGTGTTTACTTTTCGATTCATTTTCTCAACAGCACCTTTTTTCACAGCCTATCCATCCTCTTTCCCATGGCCCTTCAGCCAGTATTAGCAGTTGAATGATGATAGATGATGTTTACTTTGGCTTTAATACCATAAACCCTCACTGGTTTTAAAAGAGCGGACAGATAAGTAAGAAGGATACTTCTGAGAAGGGTGTGAGTGTGAATTTCATGACTCAGGCAGTACAGAAATTCTTTTTTATCTTTGTAGACATTGCAACATGATGTTTGACTGCTGGTGGATGAATAAATATTTTTCAGTTCCTTCTGTGTGCTTTCAAATATCACTCTTGCAGCATCTTCAGTAAGTTTCAGAGGCTTGTAAACATGTTTGATATTTAAACGCACTCCCCCTCACTCTCTTCCCCTCCCCAGATAGAAGAGTTGGAGCAGAAGTATGGAGGCCATCTCATAGCGAGGAGGGCGGCCCGTCGTATCCAGACAGCTTTCCGTCAGTATCAGCTCAGCAAAAACTTCCAGAAGATCCGTAACTCGCTGTCGGAAAGCAAGTTGCCTCGTCGGATCTCCCTGCGCCATCCCAGCCCTTCAGGCCGAAACCGGAACGCAGCCCAGCGACACAGTTACACTCTGCATCCAGGAGGAGGACAGATACCTCTGCGCTCCAAAACTCCCCCTCCTCCGCCGTGTCGTTCCACCTCTCTGCCCCCTTCACCCGCATCTGCCCCGGCATCTGCTCCCTCTCCTGGCCAAAGCACAGCCCCACCTCAAACCCCTGGACCCACACTCACACAGCTTGAGGACTGCTTCTCTGAACAAGTGAGTGTTTTCATTTCATGTTGTATCTTCCATAAGCTTTATTCTAAACAGGGATGTAAAATTGTTCAGAATAAAAACTGAAAAAATATTTTTTTTTAAATCAAAGTTTCGTTAACTTCATACAATATGCTGTTTTTCTAGCAGCATGGCTCTTTGATACTTTGCTCAAAACTGCAATATCTCCACAACTATTAGAAAGATAGCCACAAAACCCCCTTAGTTTGATTTGTAATCATTTTGGTGATGCCCTGACTTTTTATGTGTTGCTATCATCAGGTCAAAATTTAAATTTGTCCAATCCTGCAGCAGACCATAGCTAAACTACATGGGCTGGCCACCCTCTGGCTTGATGGGCAGTTTCACCTGAATGCCAGCCACTATCGCTGGTTTTCTAGTTACACTAGTAACTAATTAGCAACTAATTAGCAACCCCCGCTGTAATCAGAAGCTTTTCTGCTGATTAAATCATGCTCCTTGACTTTATTAAATCAATGGTCCTGGAGTGTATGTTTTTATCATCTTATTTGCAGCTGCACTCCTTGGCCCAGTCAATCGATGAGGCTCTGCGTGGTTGGAACTTATCAGAGGGTGGAGAGGGGAAGGGGCTACTGATGGACCCCGGGGCACTTCGTGCAGCTGCTGAGAGCGCTTGTCTGCCTCGCAGTGCCAGCTCGCTGCTCATGGCCTTCAGGGATGTCACTGTTCACATCGACAGCAATAGCTCCTACACCATCTCCTCCGCTACCACCACAACCACCACCTCTCTGGGCAACACAGGCAGTGGAGAGCCGGGCAGCAGGAAGACCTCTGTGAGCGGAATGGCTGGGGGAGGAGATGGAGCGGAGGAACCAGAATTTCCTGCCCCTCCTCCCAGTGAGGAGCTGGAAATGGTTGATCCTGGATCCAGGAGGGGCTCCACAGTGCCAGCACCGGGAGGAGGTGGGGTGGAGGGGGAGAGCGGCACAGATAGACTGGGGACCACCTCCACTTCTACCTCTACTTCAGCCTCCATCTCCACCTCAACCCAGTCTAACCAGCAGCCTGCTCAGATTTACACCCAGTACCAGCAGTACCACTACACTCATCCTCAGCAGATCCCTGGGGGGCCGAGCCCTGAGGCCCTGCAGGCCCTGGTCGTCTCTCTGCCCAGGGACCGCTGCCAGGATCCAGCTTCTTGCCGCTCGCCAACCCTGTCCACAGACACACACCGCAAACGCCTCTATCGTATAGGACTCAACCTCTTCAATGTGTGAGTGAGCTAGCAACACACACACACACACACTCTCTCTTTCTTTCTTGCACACAGAAAGCTGCAGAATATTTCTGCACCCTCTGGCTCAGGGTTCATAGTACACTTATTACTGTTTGTGTCTAACAAATCTCCAACAGCCCAGGAAAGTGCTCTAAGCAGCTGCTCATTAGTGTTTGTGATTGTTGGGAGGAGCTGCCTTTTCAGTGCCATCTTGTGATGTTGTAATGTCCGTGAAAAAAAAAAAGAGCTAAAGGGGGGCGGGGGATGAAGTGAGGAAGAGAAAGTGAGAGATAAAAAAAAAGAGGAAAAACGCAGTTGAAGAGGAGAGGCAGTCAAGGAGGTCATGAACAATGTGAGAGCCTCTCAGTGCCTATAAATAGAGTCCACGGTTGGTCTGCACTTATCATTAGTTAATACAAATTAAAGTAAATTAACTCATATGCGTCAGTGACAGTGGGTCTGATCCAGAGCTAACAGCTTTTGTGCATGAATGCACTTGTCCTTTCCTTCTTTCTCTTTCAGTTCCTTCCTCATGCATACACACTGATTTTGCCTCACACACACACACACACACACATGAAAGCCCCCTTTCTCTTAAATGTAGTGTTACGCATTTTCTTTCTCACTGAAGCCCACACACCTATCTGCTTGAATGCACAAAAAACATCACACACACCCTGTTAACTCTAACACTATCTCCTTTTCTGCTGTTGGCTATCTGCGGGCAGGAACCCAGAAAGAGGTATCCACTTCCTGATCACGCGTGGTTTCGTCCCGGACACGGCCATCGGAGTGGCTCATTTCCTGCTGCAGAGGAAGGGCCTGAGCCGACAAATGATTGGAGAGTTCTTGGGGAACAGTAAGCTGCAATTCAACCGAGATGTCCTTGAGTGAGTCATTATTATTTATATATGGTGACATACATCACACGCATATATATAAGGTTTTGGGTTCAGATAGTATTTTATCAAATCCAAGCCCTGTTATGAATCCACTCTTTGAATTTGAATACCTTTGATTCTTTTATTGAATCTATTTAGATTTTACAAAATAGTCTTAACTCAAGGTTAGAAGATGAAGTTTGCTCAGTTCTCATGGAGATAATGGCTTAGCTTTTTAACAAAGGTCATAAGTAATTTTATAAATAAGACTTTTTAATAATGCAGTCTCTATAGACATATATTGTTTTTCATAGTTTTTAAATTGTAACTGATGTCTACATTAATGTAAATAAATAATTTACTAATAATAATCAGATATAAGCCATAAATGGGATACTCCAGCAACTCTCTCTGGTCAAGCACCAAAAAAAAAAAAAAAAAAAAAGTTTAAACCTACATGAACCCAAAAATACAACAAAGAGAAAGACATTATACAAGACCTTTTCACAGGCTGAGTGTTACACGTCATGACAAATAAACTGACCTTAATCTGTAAAATTGGTGGGGAACTTTTGAGTTGCCAGGTTGTGAGAAACTCCTCCTCCACTATGACACTTTCTTTGTCCTTTAGAAAACCCTTTAGTTCATTAAAGCTGCAGAGGAACAAAATCAATTTATTTACATCTTATTAACACTGATTGCCTCAAGTACCTTCAACAATAACCTATTAACATCTTTTATAATTGCAAATTTGATAACTTATTACAAAGTGAGAAACTTTGCTACTTAACTAAATGACTCCCCGGATTTGATATCAGTCATATCACATTGTCCTCATCAGCAAACTGTAGATGTTCAAATTTTCAATTAGTCTTAGCATCTTAAGGTCTTCACAACCATGCTGACTTTAAAGTCAATGAAGTAAACAAATCGACAGCATCTCATCCTGAGGTCCCTGTAGTCGCTGTTCTGGAGCTTCTGACTGTGTCTAGGTACATACCAAAGTCAAGAATGAAGAACCTCGACTCCCTGGATGTTTTGAATGATGCTCTTTACTACAAAAAAGAAGTGAGGCAATGAAAGATGCAATAAGAAATTTGTTAGACCCTTACTTTAAGTAATTCAGGTATTTTAAAAAAATATAAAAGAAGACTGGCTATTGGAATCTAGCCACCTCGTAGACACTCAACAACACACACACACACACACACACACACACACACACACACACACACACACACACACACACACACACACACACAC